>CM028906.1:13465000-13990000 GCA_016801845.1 Polydactylus sextarius
TGCCTTACAGTCAGAAACAGGATCCAGATCAGTGGGCAGCTCTGCTTGACTTTCATTTTCTTACCCAGTTTCAGGACATAAAACTCACTTACTAACACGTACACACACACACACACACACACACACACACACACACACAGATTATATTGTATTCATAAACAAGATAGAATTGAAATGGCAAAATAAACCAAATACATTTTATTTATAAATCTTGAGTTATAATTTAATACGGTACCAATATGTTAACCAATACGCTTTCACAGTACATCAGAGTGGTTGTCAAAAAGAAGTAAACACAAATACACACACACACACACACACACACACACACACACACACACACACACACACACACACACACACACACACACACATACACACACTTTTAAGTTCAGCAATACCCTGCAGTGGTCTATTGTGCCATTAAGCGGCCTGGGCTCATAAATGCATGAATTATCATGAAATAGACTTGTTACTTGACCTGGGAAGTTGTGTACAGTCTCATTTATCCCATTAAGAAACTAGTTGAACATCAGGCCCAGTGCTTCTTAAAATCTCTCTCAGACAGTCAGTGTTAAACACCTGGAAACATAAATGAATTAGACGTGTGTTGTAAAGCATTACTCATTAATCCGGTAGAGTAATGTCATCACTTCAAGTTACTACTGGAAGTAAAACAATCTTTTCACATAAATCAGATTGATGTAGCGCTATCAAACAATCAGCCTCCTTCCTCTCATCTATTTTTAATCATATTTAGCCTCGTCTTCAGCTGTCAGTTTAGATGAGAGACAAGGAGAAAACTTTCATTCCTCTAATTTATTACATTTCTAATTTGATGAAACATGATTTCTGATCGTTTAACGGAGAGAAAATAATTGTAAATATTGTTTTTGAGAGGCTACAATGTATAATTTGAAGACTGTAACAAAATTAAAGAACAACGTCTACCAGATATAACTAAAATATCAATGTGGAAAAAGTAATGACACTGCCTGTACAGTGATGAATAAGTAATGCATTACCTGACGCGTGATGTAAAAACTGATCACGAGAAGTGCAGTTTTGAGATATTTTTTGCTTTTTTTTTCTTCTTCGCATTCAGAGTGGATGATGCAAAACAGAGGAAAAACTCAAAGTAACTAAAACAGAGCATTATTCTCACCTTTCTGTCCGTACAATAATCGAGTACATAGGTTAAAATCAGAGGACACGTGTGAAATCTTTACGAAACGTTCCTTTAGTCCAAAGTGCCATGTCTGGAAGGTATGAAACAAATTAACAAAAGAAAAAAAAAACACAAATTGACACAAGACAATCCCTGCAGTTTTCTCACTAGCTGGGGCAAAAACACATAAAACATTTTTTTAAAAAAAAAAAAAAAAAAAAAAAAAAAAGGCCAAAACATAATTTACAAGCACCATAAATATACACACGGGGTCCAATAAATATTGTTTGTTATCCCAAAAAAAACCATAGACTGTGAGCGGTCACCACGCTGTAAAAAAAAAAAAAAAAAGTCCATCATAACCAGTCATTTCATCGCGTAAAATATTGTCTCTTTGAGCAAGAAAAAAAAAATTCTGCCAGTTGTGTCAGATTGTTTCTCGTCACCAAAATGGTCAATTTATTTGAGTGAAAGTAATAATAAATTCACTGGACAATTTCTTTAGTAATCTTATTCCACAAGCATTTTTTTCCTTGTTCAAAGACAAAGAGATATTTAGCTGCTATAGCTGAAATGACTTGATCTGTGGTGTGAGATCTTTCCTGACCTTAGCAGCACCAACGTAGCTTTCTCCTCTATTGAATGGGCATGTAAGGCCAGTTGAAGCTGCTCCCGGACAGCAGCATGTCCCTTATCAGAGTTTCTATGGGGGTTTTTCCCACCAGACGGACGAAGAAAAGCTGCTCTATGACAGAGGACGAGACGGTGCGGAGGGAAGGCAAGCGGAGCAGCAGCTTCCCAAACCTGTTAGGCTGGTTGGGATACTGGCTCCTCACATACTCCTCTAAAGCACACTGGGATTTCTCCTGCAGACCCTCCACGTGGGCCACATCCGACAGACCACAAGCATCTACAGACAGAGAGAACGACAGCGAGACAAACAACAAGCAGGAGAAGAAGTGGTCAAGACCAGTGGTTCCAGCAGGCATCCAGAGGATCGCCAGCAAAACACTAAACAGTTTAATTTCACATTAGCCAGGTTAGTATAGAGTGACACATAGCAGAAGCATGGGAAAGACAGAAGACAATCAGGGGGTAATATGGTGTCATAAAAGAGAGTGAAGTGTGTTAATAGGCAAAAAATAAATAAAAAAATATTACTAGAAACAAAGATTGCAATCATTGTTTTTGCCTTAATACAACATCTTTGACCAAGATGTGAAAGGAAGAGTCAAGACTGAAGACTACTGAGCATTTATAGCTGAGTTTAGTTGATATTTCGATATCGTATAATACGCAGATTGGAGAAAATGTAAGAAATAAACTCTAAATTTGCACTCGGAATCACCTCTGTGGTGAAAACACAATGGTATGAAAGACAGAAAAAAAGAGCATAGTTTCCCTGTCATTGAAATAAAGTGATATCACATCAATCTGCTGCCATAAGGGATCAAAGATGGCGCTATTGCCTCCATCAAATGAAAAGAAATTATGTTGAGAGCACAGAGACGAGGAAACAATACAAACAACGCAATGGGAGCATCAACTGCTTTGCTGTGTAAGAGCTTTACATTGTGTGTTGTGTAATGTTTCTAGACACCAGACCTCGGTGCTTACACTGTGACGCTGCAGGCCTGATGGCAGCAGAGGTTAAAGAACGGTTAGTGTGTCCCAGTTTAAAGACACGTGCTCACATGGACTGATGGGGCCTGAAATAGACCTCCATAGGAGCTTTTTTTTTTTTTTTTTTTTTTTTTTTTTTTATCCTGCTGCTACTTGTCCTTTGGATGCACAAATCAAACACTGCATCTCCTCTAAAAGCCTCCAAAATGACTAGTATGCATTTACCAATTCATTGCCAGTGATGACATTTATAGAAGTCTTTTTAAAGAAAAAAATAATTATAAACCAAATCCAGAGACACAACAATGAAAATGTACATCTTAAATTAATAATAGCTGTTTCCGTGTACAGTTGTGCAATTAACATCTAAAGCAATAGAATTTGATTGGGAAATAAAAAAGAATTGAATTCTTTGTTCTCTGTTTGATGGATAAATAAATAAATGCTAAATTTAAATCTGACAAATTACAAGTTATTTTAGTTGCTCTGCATTTGGGGCTTAAAATAAAAAATAATGAACATGTCATTTAGACAAAAATATTCAGTTTGATGAAGTTATTTGTTGCTTCGCATAAAAAGACTCATCAGCCATGGAATAAAATATTAGATGCTGTCAAAAGTTAAATGCCCAGCTCTGTTTTCATTAGCATTCTGTGTGACTCATGCCAAGTGTTGTGTGTTTTAGGGGCTGCAGGGATTGGATGCAGTTTGTGAACCCACCTCACCCCATTCACAGCCTCTTAAATGTTATAATAAAAACAAACTTTATAAAACTGACGCATTTTAATGTGCAGCTTTAAGGGCTGACAAACTGTACGAATTATTAATATGAGTTCATTTTGGGGCTGGATATTATTTTTAACTTATAAAAACACATTTTTAAAGGGAAACAAAAACCAGACTGAATTACTTTGAAAAATAATTTTTTAATTTCATTTTTTTTTCTGATCACATTTAAATTTGTAAAAAATAACTGTATTAAATAACTGTATGTAAATCTCATTTCATCTTTAAATATTATTATTATTAGTAGAGTTAATTATAAATGGAGTAAGTTGTTTTTTATATAACAGATGGGAAAAATTTTTATTTATTTATTTATTTATTTATTTATTTATTTATTTATTTATTTTGGTATTTCCTAGAAAGCAACGAATTTCTTTACAGATATATTTATAGGTTTTTTAACAAGATTTTTAAAACAACTATACCAGTGTGTAATGTTGACACCGTTAACACCAAAATATTTGGTTTCCTTAAAACAATATCTCTATTCCGTCACAATATTATGATATTTTTAAACACCGCTTTTCGTTTGCTATAATTCAGCCACCTTTATCTCTGACGCAACAAATGTGTTTAAAATGTTTTATTTTATTTCCTTTTTTCTTTTAATTAATTAATTTGTTTTTGAAATATTTTGTCCATACTGGTGTTGTCACTCTCCACACTTCCTTAGTTCCTAAACACACCTCAGCCTCCCAGACCTGATCTCCCTGTCAGGGCGTATGAACAGACAGTTTACCTGTGGTGAACAGGACGATGGCCTTGATGCAGCTGTACTCTGCTGAATCCACGTGCAGAACCTTCAGCTTCTCCACCTGTTCCTGGAAGACCCGGATGTGATCCATGAAGGCCACGACCCTGTCCGCGGACATCGGGGAGGCGTGCAGGCCTGCGGCGGCCAGCAGCGGGGCGACGTGGACCGGCATGGAGCACTGGGCGGCGTTCAGGACGAACAGTTCGCTCCAGGTGAGACGAAGCAAGGCCACCTGATCCGGTACCTGCAGGTCCGGGAAGAAGGGGATGTTCCGGGCCCACTCAACCGCGCTGAACAACATCCGGGCCGCCAGCTCGCAGATGTTCTCAATGCCCATGATGTTGTTGCTTTGCAGACACTGAGAACCGAACCTGGAGGTCGGGTAGGGCTCGGCCCGGAGCAGCAGAGAGATGTAGCCCGACAGGTAAGAGTGACACTGCAGAGGGTCTCCGTTAGTGAGCGCGAACTGGCCGTGGTAGGACTGAGGAGGGACTCTGCCTCTTTGGACAGCTGCAAGACACACAGCGCTAATGTCAAACCAAGCTAGGAGGCGATTTAAACAACAGGGTGACATTTGTAGAAAAACTAAAAAGAAAAAGTAGGAAACAAATGGGGACGTTAATGGACACACACACACACAGTTTATAGCACATAGCCTACACTTCATTTCTTATTTGTACAACTCGGTGCTGAAAAAAAAAAAAAAAAACATGGAGGCCACGACCTGTGGCTAATGTTTTTAAAATTCTTATTTCATATCAAATAGTTTAAAGGTCAAAACTATTGTTTTCGCGCCTCAAACTGATTTATTGTTATGCTACACTCTGGACTTTGCTTATATTGTAATCTACACTTTGATAGTAGACAACTAGGCATGTGTTTTTATCTGGATTATTATTATTATTATTATTATTATTATTATTTGTTAGTGGTGAAATCTGGATTCAATTATAGCCAATTCTCTAATGTCACAGGCTATTTTGGAGGCTGAGATAGTAGCTACACTAGTCTACGTTGGGCCTGTGCGAACAACATTTATAATGAATACACACACACACACACACACACACACACACAAGCTAATCTGCTAAATCCATTTGAAAACTCCAATTTACAAAGGAAAAAAAAACAGCATCTAAGTGAAACTAAAATGTAGCAAAGCTGTTGTCCAGTTTGACTATGTAACATTTAAAGAAGCTTACGGTTGTTTGAGCCGAACAATGACCGAGTGTGACGGACATTCAGCGACAAAATAGCAAAAATAGTATAATAAACATGCCGCTAAGGATGCTAACTGGACAAGACTAATCTCTGGTATATCACAGACTAATCACTGTAGAGACCGGTAGAGTGATAATGTATGTCGGAGAAATATTAACAGGCAGAGAAAATATCAGGGACGAGACAAAGACAAAACCGTGACTGTGTCCAGAAAGAAATTCTGTAGACAATAGCTAGGCTACACTCATTTAACATGCACACAGTTGGAGTTTATAAGAGAAATAATATGAGTAAATAGAAAGAGCGATATGTGAGATGAACAGTGTCTTCGACCGTGTGTAGCTAGATAAATTATGTGATAACATCGATAGAAAGGAGAGGGGGATGCCAGCGCGTACCTTCCCTCCTCATGCCCACTTTGAGACATTTCTTGAGGCGGCAGTACTGGCACTGGTTGCGGTGGTGCTGGTCCACGGGACAGTTCCTGTTGGCCCTGCAGGTGTAGGTCAGGTTCCTCCTGACGCTGCGTTTGAAGAAGCTCTTACATCCCTCACATGTGAACTGTCCGTAGTGCTTCCCGCTGGATTTATCCCCGCACACGATGCACTCGATCTGCTGGCTCTGCTGTTTGTCCATGGATGATGATGAGGAGGAGGAAGAGGAGGTGTTATTGTTATTGTTGTTTGTGGTGGCGGTGGTGGTGGCCGCGGTGATGGTGCTGGGCGGATTGGGCTGCGGTGCGCCCTGAGGTGCTGCACCCGTCGGGGGTATTTCCAGAGAAGACGCCGGATTCATGTGTCCCGCCAGCTCCCCTGGAAGAGACAGAGGTGCGACCTGGGACACCGGAGAGGAGAGTGTCCCCTGAGTGTCTCCGACCCCCTCGGTGTTTCTCCACGCCACCATAGCCATATTGACCCTGACCGAAACTTTGCGCGCCCAACTTTCCTCTTTTTTACGCAGTAATTAACGCACAGGATTTGTCCGCATGAACTACTAAAACACACTTAAGGAAACCGCGACATTGTTTGATTAAAATTAAATAAAATTAACGACTAAAATATGATCAAGGCTCATAAGATAACGGCGATAAAAATCTGGTTGTAACGCGCGACTTGACAAGCAAAGACTGGGCAGTCATCCAGAGACGGCTAGGACGCGAGGGAAATCCCAAAAAGAAAGCTTCATTCAGACCGAGATCAAGCGCTATAACATCCACAGAGTGAAACATAAAGACACACAACACTGAGCCAAAATCCACAAGGGGAAGCAACGTTATCCCAAAAAATGTAATCTGATCCGTTCTGTCCCGTGTGTCCAGCTTTAACGAGAATACCGTGCGAGCTGATCCTTCATCAGTGATGAGAGACGTCGGACCAGGCTTTCCAGACGCTCCCTGCTCTCCCGATCAGTCACAAGTTACATTAAAAAGACAACGGAGGTGAGAGAGAGTAAGCGAGAGAGAGAGAGACAGAGAGGGTGATGGATGATGATTTTTGATGATGCGTTGCTCCGGGACTGAGGAGGAAAGTGGTGCGTCCCCACGTCACGGCTGTGGCTTAGTGACGTGTCAGTTGGGGGCGGGGTTTAACGCCAGGAGGGGCTGGTCTGGGAGCACCACCGTGGGGCTTCAGCTGGACTCTTGATGGTGCAGACTGCAGAGTGTCGTGGAAACTCTTACCTTCCCTGAGATCTTCTCTGGTTATCTTTCCCTCTCCCCTCTCTCTCTTTCTGTCTCTGTGTGTGAGCCTGTTACTTGCTGACATCTAGTTTGTAGTTTTGTAGTTGACTCATCTGAAACATAAAGAGACAGTGTAACATACTTCAGCTCAGTCCTATATGAGGAGAATCACAAACACATGAGCAGCAGATCTTAACTGCAGTAATTTGATGCCACCTAGTGTCATCAGTAAATTACACAGAAAAATAAAATACCTTATGTGCATGTGATTCACATGACTTGAGGGGAAACTGCCAACATCCAATATGCAGTTTATAGTGGTTATCACACATATGTGGACTAAAGGTTACATTTAGGTCATGTTTCTGCTACTGTCCATCAAACCTGTATGTTATTGTTTTTTCTTGGACTTCTCTAAAAGAAATTATTATGACAACAAAAATTAAATTGTGTAAGAAAAATCAGAAAGATGCTTAGAAAAATACTAGTTGCCACTAGTTGCATTGTATCTTAACCATGACAGCTTTGTAGTTATTTATAGTTTATAGTCATATAGGTGACACACATGCTACAGTGTCATCCTCTTGTCACAGTGGCATCTGTGTCTCTATATATTGCTGCTATGTCAGGAAACAGATATGAAAGATGTTTCCGCACCACATGTGTCACTGTAATACCCTGATTGAAATGTCATGATGTTCATGAAGGCCTTTGATAGCAACTCACAGTCCTGTGAACATGGCCGCCTGGCCATTTCACTGTTGACTCATGCTCCATGAGTCCTGAGGCTTAGTGTGCTGTCACGTTCTTGCAGACAGCCAGCGCTGCAGTCATCCAGCGACTACTCACACACAAAACAAGCTTTGCTCTGCCTGCCAACAAAACACAAGGCTGACGTCCAAGTCCAATCAACAGTGGAAGGTCAAGGCTAAAATGTTTACCACACTGGGCGGGGATGATTCATTCCTCTGCAGTTTAATTCACTGAACTATTCCCCCCTCCCTGCTCTATCTTGCAAAAAGTCCAGTTAACATTAATCACAGATTTGGGAGTTTAAAGATGATAAATCCCCCCTGTTTTTGGTCATCTGATGCCCTTTAAGACTTATTACCAGCAGGGAACTGAAAGCGAGCTAAATGGAGACAAAGTGAGGGAGTGTGGCCAGGAGAGACCTGCTGTGTGTGCAAAACCACCAGGATGTGACTGTTTACAGCACAGTTGGAGGCATCACTGGCTCGCTGCTCTGAGATCTGCAGCAATTATTTCCTTGTTTTTTTTTTTTTACAATGTGAATATAGCTCCTCACTAAGCTCTTTACCCAGTCTAACCAACCAGTGGCACCATATGGTTATCTGTGAAATCTCTGAAGTGTTTAATATTAGGACTCTATTACAGAGAAGTAGTATCCAGGTCTGCTTGAGCTTAGAGCGACAGGGCTCTGCTCATCCACTGAAGGAAACCCAGAGTGAACAGACTCTGTAAAAAAGTACTAGAAAGATGCTACCTGACTGAAAATCTACTGGTCAAATTTTTGCAATGTACCTAAATGTTTTTGGAGAATTGTATGTACATTTGAGTCATTTAGGAATGTGCAGTACTCTTCCTGCCATTTAGAGTAAATGAGAGTGGAGTAAGCTCATTACGTTAATGAGATTAATGGTTGTGATCTAAAAGTGGATTTGGCGTCGTCGTAGCAGACGTGCAGGTCTAGGAATGTCACAGCCTCCGACTGGGAGGGAATGGAGAGAAAGCTCACAGTTGTATGAGAAACTCAAACTAACTAATATGTGTAATTAATTGCAGTGTTAATCAGCAGATGTGTAAATATATTATCCTATATGGTATACAACAAATGTTGTGATCCAGATACACAGACAGAGAGAGGAAGAAGAGAGGCATGCTTAAATTCATGCTGGGAGCGTGGCCAGGTGCATACACACTGCACTGTTACATACTCCATCTACCAGGATCTCAAGGGAAGACAAACTCACCCCACCCCCACACTATAGAACATACAATGGGAAACCACAGAGCCAAACTAAAAAGATCAGGTCACAGTTGGGGTAAATTTGCACCTCCAGAATCTCCCATATTTACAATGTATTTATTTAGACAATGACATAAACATAACAGGTTTATACATCTAGTCAGGTGTACATGAGTGCAGCTATGTTGGAAATGCCAACAATTTTAGGTTGCTTCAACCTAAAAAGGGCAGCAAAACATACAGAGGGATGAGGAAGATGTTGGTCAACCACAGTTTGTCCACTCCTGCAAGTCCCCAGAAGAGATCAAACACAGGTTAAAAAATATTTATGTTGGTGGATTCGGGATGTGTATATAATAATAAGAAACTTAGATTCCCTAGAGGTTTTTGCTTTATATTTAAAGTTAAAATGGCTTTAATAGACTACATTTCAACAGATATTTTGATTTATTAAAGTATGAAAAGTTCAGGTGTAACATTTTATTTCAGTAAGTCAGCTAGCTGTGAGGTCCCAAATGAAATTATTCAAAATAATTCAAAATGTCTGCTGTTAATAAAGAGGTCTAGAGGTGAACATATTAGTATGATGATTATATATATGTTAAATAGTAGTTACATTATTAGTTATTTGTACACAAAATGTAAATTCTCCCAACATTTACAGTCATAAGTTATTTGATTTTATAAATATTCCAGAGTCAGAGCTGGGAGATGGTCTCCTTGCAGTTACCCTTGACAGCCATTAAAACACAGCTAAAATCTCTTAGGCTCCTACTATGGGTCAGATCCTGGCCAGAGGGCAACCATAGTTTAGTCCGAATGATTAACACACCTCAACCCTGCCTTCACCTGTTACAGATGAGCCGTCTCTCACCTTTCATTAACCCAGACCCTGGATGTCTGGCTCCGTCAGGGCTGCTGCAGCATTCTTCATGAGATGAATTTCATGCTTGAGAGACACATTGTGCTACAGGTCAGCGTGCAATGGCAACGCACCACCAACCGTTCTCCTATTTGTGAACACAGCCATCCTGGCAAAATGTTGGGATCCTCATTAGGACTTGTACAAAATCCTACTTAACCTTTGACCTCATGGACAAGAACTCATTAGCAGCACAAGCACTAGCACAAGATTAACCCACATTACTGAATAAATGATCAAAAATGCATACAAGTTAAGTTTAAAAGAGGATGTTTTGAATTTTTGAAGTGAAATAAGTTAATACAGTAATAATTTTGTTAAACCATAACTACTACTGCTGTCTGACAACAGCCATGTAAATGTTTGTCTCATGCTCTGAGAATCATAATGTCTAGAACAAACAACACAAGTTAGGTTAAAATGATTCTTTTAATTTGTGCTATTTCACTGACTGATACAGGAACGGACAGCTTTTGATACTAAATTAGAATGATTTTATTTATTCATTTTTATTTATTTATTTTACCGGCGTGTCTTTTTTAAAATGTTTTTGTAGTTTTACTTCAATTTTAGGTATCAAAATGACCCATGAATGTTACAGGAACATTTTATCTTTATTAATGGTTATTTTTGTCTTTTTTTGCAGTATTTACTGTTGATTGGCATCACCACCCATTTTGCTATATTATTTTATGCAGCAAGAAAATTTCACATTTGAAATTTTCACATTTTCCCAGATTGCTTAGTTGAAAGCTTAATTGAAAACATTTACCTAGTTTGAATGAGAATCTCCCAGTGTGATCACATTACTCTGATTAACAGTGAGCTAAGCTTAGCTTATGGTCAGCATGGGGCTACACTGTCATGTCGCTCAGCTGTAGCTTAGTAGCCTAGCTAAGAGAGTAGCATGGCTACAACCCAGGATTATATATTTGCTAGTTTTAGAATTTGATGATGAACGTCACAATAAATAATATAGGTGCAAAATTCATACACTTATTATCCACAGCATTGTCACATATTTATTCCATATTGATTCCTATGGACATTCAGTTATTCAACAACTATGAGTCCAGTGTTTTGTTTTGTTTTGTTTTTTTGTTGTTTTTTTTGTCCCTGGTTGACGAACAGCAGTGGAACTCTAACGGTATGGCTGTGAGGCGCTTAAGATTTGGTCAATCAAGGGCAAGCAACGTACGAAGGGCAAGTCTCCTTGTCTTTCGTACTTTGCTGTGTAACCACTGCAGGGATGTACTGGATGTTACACTGGTTCAGATGGTTGTACGAAGGCCAGAAGGGACATGGGCGATTGTAGGCTTGTGTGAATGACATAGAAGCTCAAAAAAAACCAAAAAAAACCCCAAAAAAAAACAAGCCTTTCTTGGTTCTCGTCAATGCCAGGTTGCAGACTGTAATTCAGAGAGAGTGTTGCTGTGGATCTCATCAGTTAAGTGTTTTCCAAGAGAATGGGAGGCAGGTTGTAGGTGTTGTCCTTTAAAACAAACGTTATGCAGGGAAACTTTGATTTGGCATTTAAATGATGAAATCATGAGATTTGCAGCCACTTTTCTCTGCACCATCATCTTCACTTTGACTGGGTTCTACATTTCTGCAGCACCAACACAACAAAGACACAACATCCCTCTCGCTTTCCCCTCAGAGGGCCAAATGTCATGCCAACGCAAAGACACTTCTTTTGTCCTTCACAGCAGCACATTTCCTCAGACTGAGAACACTGTCCAGTATTTTGATTGATCATGTATTTGTATCTATTCATAGAGGCAAGATTCATCATTCCAATTTGTCAAGTTGCTGGAGTCCTGAATTAATTATGTGCAGGAGAGGACAGCCTCCTGTTTAGACTCATGTGAGGTTTCCCTATCTCACCTCGGCTCCAAACGAGCAGTCGAAGCTTCAGCGGGCTACAGGAGCTGCTTGGCACCGTGGGTAATTAGTGTGATGAATGCCTTAGTGGAACAAATAGTGGCAGTCGGCTGTCTTGCTCATCGTGTGGCTGTGTTGTCATAGCTCAGGGGCTGCAGGCTCATCAGGGTAATGGATGATTCTGCAACAGGACCATCCCTCAACCAACAGTGCCACTACTGAGCAGGAAGCGCAGACTTTTACAGGTTTTCTTTGCTGAAAACCTGAGCTTGTAGCTTTCTTGAAGGCACCTATGCAGGTTATGGATGTCAAGTGTGTGTTTGGAAGGTTAGTGGTGGCCAGAAACAGTCTAGAAATAATGAAGAAATTCTGTGTTACAACACAGGAAGAGCAAAGGAATGAGGAGACACATTAATAAATATGTTATTGTAATTTTTCCTCCATACATCCTCTTAGGACTGCATATATGGATATGCAAACATCATGTTTAATATATAATATTAATCCTCTGTGGAATTCCTCTCCATGCCTGGGTTGTAGAGCCGTCACTGCTGAAATGATGGATCACATTATTAGATTAGAGGAGAACAAGGATAGCCAGCAACTGGATTTGCAATTCACAGCCTCTTTTGTATATGGACCTTTTCTGCATGAAAGGGATAATTGGGCCGTTGTCACTGAGTCAGAGATTGCTTTTTTAACAATGTGGAGAACCTTGCAATAAATCAGGTCAGCTGTCGCAGTCACGTCACAAGACAAGGCATTAGTCAAATATGTAGAATGATCCTTTTGCATACAATGTAAAGAAGAATACATCATCATTTATTTGCAGCGTGGCAAGTTCAGATATCCTAATTTTTACAACAAATGAAGAGTGTGGTGATTTTGTTTCCTGGATGAACCTCAGGGCAGGAGCAGCCTTGAAGCTCTGTACCAGCTAATGGCCTGTGCTTACTCTATGCCATGACTTTTCAACCCAATGTGACAGTGAATAATACGCTGCACATATGGCTGAATTCTTAGCCATGTCATCCATGTAGCGAAAGCTGAATTGGTTGACCGTCACAGACAGGTAATCCATAGCTACGTCAAGAAAAAAAAAAATAAACACAAGTTCAGTGAATTGTTTCGATAACAGTCAGACCCGTGGCTAACAGAGCGTGAGAGACAGACGAGGTCATGGAAAGGTTATTTCTGGGTTCAGGAGGTGAGACTTTGGGGATGTGGACACGTCAGTCCAGCAGAGTCCTCGGGTCAATGTGAAGACAAGTGGAAGACACATTTCTCTGTCAGCACGCAGAAAGCCCACACGGGTTCAGGCTTTTGTCGTGAAGTCCCAAGTCATTGAGTCAATAGCCAAAGAACATGACACAACCTCTCACAGTCACTCGGCATCAAGTAGAACAGGGAATGGCATGCTTTCCATTTCACTGCACCATGACCCTGGCAAGACCCCGTCTGCACTCGAGAAACAGGAGAGCTCTCAACCCTGGTTGTCGCATAAAACAAATGCGGCGACCTGGTCTGAACACATACATCGCTCCCTCAAAACAGCGGTACAAGGTGATTCACTGGTCAATCCATATCTGCAACTATTATCTCCACTGGCCGTTGTAGCATCATAGGATGGCCCGTGGATAACCAGAGGGCTCGGATGACAGGAAATTAGATCATGGCAAAGCACAAGCACATTTCGATTAAACTGATGTCAGGATTTATCTTCTTCTGTCAGTGAATTCAAGAAAATGTGACCTTTCACCTTATCTGACTGAACCAAAAGAATAACCTCTTATCACGTCACATATCTCATGTCATACAGAAACAACACTATATTGTCTGTATATGAAAAAAGCGACCAAACTTACTGCTTGTGAAGAAGATAGAGCTACTTGCTTCACATAATGAAAGAAAAGTATTTTAAATCATATATGTCTGAACCTATCTGTATGTGTTTGACATCTTATGTTTATCATGTGACCTCATATGGAGGTCTGACCTCCAGGGTGTTGGAACCACTTATCTAGTGGATAAAGTACAGGGGGGCACACTCAGTATCTTCTGACTAATATACTGGTAATAACTAGTAAATGCAAAAGCTCACCCAATATGTTTCTCTAATCACAGTAAAGATAAAGTCTGATAATTGATAAAGTAATTATGCAGATACATTTTGTACAGATATGAAAGATGAAGTGTAGAGTGTTTAGTGCCACAAAGAAGTATCTGTACCTGCCTCAGCTGCACTTTTTGTTTAGCTGAAATGTTAGCATGTGAACATGCTAAACTTCTCTAAGCTCATGTAACCAATTGTGCCAATCCCAACTAACATTGATTAAGAGGCACTCCCTGGACAAGTTGCCAGTCTATGACAGGACTGACATAAAAAGTACCCAATCTAACCACCACTCTCACATTTGCAGTCACCAATCAACCTAACCTCCCTGTCTGTGGACTGTGGGAGAAAACTGAGAATATACAATCTCCTCACACAAAAGCTCCAGTTCATGTCCCAACCCACAACCTTCCTTCTTGCTGTGAAGTGATATCACTGCACCACCATGCTGATTCTGGCATACTCAACATGACAACTGATGTTAATATAATATTATTATACTATTAAAGATGTTCATAGTATGTAAATCACCTCACTTTGTGACCAGAAAATCATCCAAAGTTTGTTGATAATAAACAGACAGAAAAAGTCTTATTAAAAACAAAAATAGTATATTTAATGTATTTACAATAAACATACAATCATGTAATCTTTTCCAAGAAATATACAGAACATAAAGCTTTTAAATATAAATTCATGTAATTTAAAGGAAAGAAGGAAACAAAACTCAGGAAGCAATAGAGCATATCTAAAAGTCTTTCATGATGCTTTGAAAATATAAGTGATATTTTCTTATTTCAATGCCCTTTCCTTTTCAAAGGTCTCCCTGCAAAGAGCCATGAAATTCACATATTGAATACCGGCCACAACAAAAGCAAACACATCACTCTAAAACCGTTACTAACATGGTTAGCACATGGTTTCACTTTAATAGGAGGCAACATGCTGCCTGAAGGCTCAAACCAAAGGATTATCTACCTGCATATGAAGAATTTGCTTCCAAAATAACGTCCTTCATGTACAAAAAGTGACTGTAAGGAATGATTAATAGGCCTAGCAACAAAAAAGGTCAAATCAGTTATGGATTTATTTACAGGATAACTGTCCACTGTTCTCAATGTCTCTCTGAACACCTCATTTTTGATCATCTTTGCCCCAAAGTGTGATATTTTGGAAGTAAACTCTTCATATGTCAATACTTCTGTCACTAAAGATCCACTATAAAAGTCAACTTGCTGTTACCAAAAGGCAAAGTCATCAAAAGAGAATAATGGGAAGGGGTGGGGGTAGGATGTAAAAAAAAAAACCTATGTTTCAAAGTTATTTTCTCATCACAAGGCAAAACATCTCAAGCACATTTAGGTGCCAAAAGAAACAGTCCTGTCGCCGCAGGTGAATACAAGGTCAAGCAGGCGCTGTCGCACACTTGCCAGCGCATTAGACAGACCCAGAATATGTTGGCTTCTTCATGAGTGTTGAACATTACAGTGCACAGGTTGATATGGCACAACACCGGCTCGCATCAGAAAGTCTCAGAGTAGAGCGTAATATCCAGGCACGGGTGCAGGACTGCTATCAGTGAAGTTTGGGCTGATTTTCTACAGTCAACCTTGTTTTACTGTACAATGTCAGGCTATAGCTCAACATTGGTGCCACTAATTTCAAGCAAAGTATTGTATTTATTTTTTTTTTTTTTTTTTTTTTTTTTTTTGGACCAAAGCAACAAACAGTTATCAGCTTTGCCACTGATGGAAAGACAGATTAATCTAAATTAGACAATACCTTCACTAATAGAAAAGTCCTACATATTAACAGCTATTACATCCTAAATAATACTGTTTTCTAGACCAATATACAATATTTTATAGGCAATATGTTTTTTGGGACACTTTTGTATGATATGGTGAAAGTAAGTGGAGGGATATCACAGAAAGGCTACATACAGCTGGAGCATCTGCTCTGAGCTCCAGTATGTTGAGACAAAGTTCTCTGCAGAACATTACAGAACACTTCTATGGTGTCACTTTGGCACTTGTATGGCACTATTATGTACAGAGGAATCAGCACTATGACACACTGGACGTTATGGATATCAAAGACCTGTTGAGGGAAGGGGTTTGCTAAGGAGGAGGAGATGGTAACTAGCTGGTGGTGGTATCAGTTATCACCCTCCTCCCTGTTAGAAATGTGAAAACCTTCTTTTTAATTATTTGTACATGTTACCATTGTGTCCGTCTGCCCTGAATGTCCTGCTAGGAGCCAATCTTCCCATCAGGGATGATCAAATTTTGAGTTTGTCTCAATCAGGGCCCAAAGAAATCCTCCATTATAAGTCAAGTCTCACTGCAGTGCTAAAAAACACTGTTTTTACTCCATTGGTTCACAAGAAACCAAGCAGTCTTCCATGGCTTTCAGTTGAATGTAGGTCCATTAACAGTTAATCTCAAGTATACTAACTATTCTAACATCTCTCTGTTTCCTCCCATTTGATAAATAGTTTCTATATTATTTATGATGCTGGAGCAGCATCAATGTATAGTTTAAATCTTGTACTGCTGCTTTAATGAGGTGCTAGACAAAACACAGCGTGTGAGTTGTGTGGTTCCAAAATAATCTCCACTATTAGCAAAAAACTGGCTAATAAAATGTGAGTGGCAGCGTAAACTGAAACCGAGCTGTGAAACGTTATAAAGAATAGTAAGTGGCTTTAACTAACTTAAATGAACAGTTTCACATTTTTGGGAAATACACTTATTTTCTTTCTTGCCACGAGATGAGAAGAAAAAAGAAGTGCGGTAAATACGAAGCTACAACCAGAAGCTGCTTTGCTTAGTTTACAGCCAAAATGTAAAACGGGAAAAACGGTTAACTTGGCTCCAGTAATAAAATCCACCGATGAGCACTGCTAAAGCTAACCTATTAACACGTCGTATCTCATTACCTGTACAAAAAACAGGTGTAAAACCGTCAAGTTCCATTTTTATGAGGCGTTATATATTTTTTAGCGGGGGTGCTGTAACTCTAGGCAAGAAAGTGAATAAATCTATTTCCCTCGATCTCAAACCCCAAAGGGGTTTTTCCCATTTTGGAGATGAAATCTATTGCAATGGTGAGTAGCTGGACAAGTGTCCATATTTTTGATGCAAAATATATTAAATACTTACAAAGTAATCCAGGAAAAACAATATATTCTATATAAACTGGATATGTCAGAAATCAGAATCCCATAGAATTCTTAAACAAAAATAATATCATTTGAAAAGAAAACAACAACAACAAAAAATCTGTATTTAGACAATCACTGCAGTGTGAGTGATTATGAGTCAGCTGAGGTTCTTTTTTCATCACAATGCAGTATGCATTATAAAGCTTTTCCATGGTCAAAAATAGAATTTGCAGGCCATTAGAGTTAAATGTGTATTTAACCATTACCATGTCCACCAAACCACAGAGTGTGTGCAACTTAGTGACATATTGAGTATTTATGTTATTTTTTTTAATCAGTACATGCATTACCAGCATGCTTTTAAAAGAACTAATTCTGGCTGGACACTGTGCGTCATGCTATGCTGTGTCTGCTGACAGCTAGCCCACCACAATCATCACGTCTCGCTGTGTTGACTTGGTGTTCTACTTAAATGCCCTCACATTTCACAGCCTCCTTCTGCGTAAGCCCCCGCTATGTTATTCGTACCCTGGAGAGTCTAATCTGAAATGTTCCCGGCATGTTATTTGTCATGTTGCTATGTATTCCATGCATTTCTGTGGAAGGCAGCATCCTCAATAATAGAATAACACCACCCAGTCGAACTGTATTTCTGTCCCCATATTCCATTGACATGAGTGACAGTGTTGTAACAACTGTATAATCAAATCACTGTTTAGAAATGTAGTGATGTAATTGAATAGTGACAAGCTCAGTTACTGAATCAGCAAGTGTGTGTTTAGTCCCAGTGTAACCTCACTCCTTTAAAATCACCCATTGTCAGTTACTTTGGGTAAGAACTTTTTTGTTTATTTTGTTTTGGGTTTTTTTTGGAAGTTTTTTTTTTTTTTTTTTTTTGGAAGTTTTTTTTTGGAAGTTGCACCTAATTTCTATATAAACGCCAAAGAAGAAATAAAGAAAAAAAGAATATGAACTGAACATTCTGTGGCTCTGAAACAGAAAATTGGTCTCAGAATCTCCACACTATGACACAGTAAAGGGATAATTACTACATACTGCCTCAACACTCCTCTACCTTCAACAAAGGTCCTAAAATGCCCTCTAAAATAAGAACAGGCCAGACACATTGAAAGCTATTAAGAAAGAATGTTTCTCATTTTCTAAAATCTGAACATCATGTGCAACATCAACTCAAACTGAAGAGTTTGGCTCCAAAATGATATATCCACCTTTAAGAGATAAAGTCGGCCTTTTAGCACAAAAATGTAAAATATTTTGCTCAGCTTCTTTGCTATTTTATAAAATACTAAAGTAATGGGAGTCATTTTTGATTAAGTTGACACTTTTGTATGATCTGAGTCTGGATCACTGGGGTTTAATATAAAAGAGTGGGAGGGATAGATGTTTTATCTGTACATATTTTCTGTTTTCTTTAATCCTGATTATTTTAGTGAAGCTCTTATGACTTTGGGTATTTGGTAGGATCACATAGCAGTTAAAAGAGTAAGATTTTGTGAACTGAAAGGTCCATTTTGCACTACAACTGTAGGTTCTTTGTATTTGAGAAATGCTCCAAAAACAAATATAATTTACATCCTGATATTTGGACCTGAGAAATTCTTCCATCTAGAAGAAAATGTCTAATAAAACTAATGAATAAACATTTCTGCTTTTCGCACACATATAATCTGATTTAGTTTGACGTACAAAACCTAAAATTAAATTTCTTTTCTCAAACTTTAATTCACTTACTATAAAGATATTCATGCAGAGACATTCTTGTAGATGAATGTCTTGGATGCATGACACCTATTAGCAACATCCCTGTTTAAAAATTGAAACTTGGGTTTCATTTGTCCTGTCTTGGGTGCTGGAATATTTTTTGGTGGAATTTCTAATTTAGTAAAAGAAAAATAACAGAAAATAAAATGTAGAGTGCCATGTGGATATAGAGCATTTTGGGATACATCTCTTCAATTTGTTCATTATCTGATGTTTTGGGTGAGAAGAAGATAAGACCCTAACTGTGGACATTCTAATAAACAAACACAATACCAAAGAAACATCACACATCAGGTCAGTTGCACATGAACAGCTCTAGTCTGCAGTCCCAGTGCAGAGCGCCACTATAAAACTGACTCCATGTTGTTACATATCTCATGGTCCTCCAGGTTGTATATGAACTTTGTCCTGTTGGCTGGGTTCTGCGTGATTTCTTTGCCCAAATTGTCCAGAGTCACGTTGGAGGCGAAAAGTTCAGTGGGAGTGAGGTAACCCTCGCTGTTCTTGATGTATTTCCTGTAGTTCTTCCTCAAACACTGCCACGTGGTGGTATACAGGATGAAAGCTGACGACTTGAGGACGATGGCGATGCTGACGTACAGGTGCCTATATGCCACATTGTCGTACAGCATACAGGCTCCTTTCTCGCCGCAAACTGAACTCCAGAACAGACAGGTGGAGTCTATGCCCATGCCGAAGATTAGAGGTGGAGGGATGAAGCCTGGAGAGGGAGGGTGTGTGTGGACAGACAGTAGGTTAAAGGGTCAAAAATGGTAACAGTTTGAGTTGAGGTTTTCTTGTACGTGAGACCCAGACAAGACCGATGAAGTTCACTTCAACCAAGGTGAAAAATTGCTCTGACATTTACAAGACAGAGTAAAACTACAGGGCAGTAGCTGGTAGCACAAAGACAACAGTGTGAGAACAAAGAGTTGTTTCTCTGTGGATCTAAATGGTCATCGAAGAGTATCAAAAATTAACTACATGAAGTACACTATAAGACTGAGGTGTAAGAAGTAACTATTAATCTTACCTATTAATCTCAGGAGCAGGAACAGAACTCCAAGGGCATATGATTTGAGTTCTGGACTTACAGTTCTGAAACAGAGAAACATCTGAGATGAGTAACGAGTACTGAATATTGGGCACAGATGAGTTCAGGTGAGCGGTTCCTAAGCCATTAAGGTTCAGGTGCAGTTAAAGAATAATTCTGCTTTACTGCAACCTGGGGCTGGTTTTGTATTTTCAGCCGTCAGATATATTAGTTATGATGCAACTGTTCACACCACAGTGGTTGCTGATTTCTGGGAACTTGGCAAGATCATTCCTGCAAAGTCTGAAATCTGTTATGTTGCGAACAATCCAACAGTTTATCTGAGCCACTTTGTTTGGATGTTAAAAAAAACGTCAGTAAAAATCCCTCATTGGACAAAATGTTTTCTATTTTTATTTCATAGTACTATCTCAGCAAGTTTTTGAGTTTGTAGTGTTCACACCAAAAAGTTTACATTTAAGTTTTAAGAAACTAAGTTTCTCAAGACTCAAAATTGGTGTGTACAAAAATAAATTCTGACTTTTGTCTGTGCTGCTGATGCTATTCTCCCACAATGCACTTCACTAAGGAAACTCGTACTACATTTTTTTCGAGATGGCTAAAACTACAGTATAAAGTAAAGTATAATTTTAGCAGCAGCAGCAAAAATCTTATGCTGTACACTATATTGTCTTGACCCCTGCACTCGGGGTCGAGTGCGGGAGCCTATCCCAGCTGCTTACAGGCGAAGACAGCTGGACACCAGCTTGTCACGGGGCAACATAGACAAACAACCATTCACACTTACATCCACATCTACGGCAGTTTAGTATGCTCAATTCACGTATCCCCAATGCATGCATGTTTTTGGCGGTGGAAGGAACCGGAGCTCCCGGAGGAAACCAACGCAGACATGGGGAGAACATGCAAACTCCACACAGAAAGACCCTGCACCTGACCTGGGAGTTGCACCGAGGACCTTCTTGCTGTGAGGCAACAGCGCTAACCCCTGTGCCCATGACATCAATTAATTTGTAATTTTGTTTTGTTTTATCACAGCCAATAGTAGGTAATAAAACATAGTTTAGGAAATGTACAAAAGTAATTGATGTCGTGCACCCTACAGTGCCATTTGTCACTATATATGATGTAATGTTGTTGGCTCTTTGTGTAAGTATTTCTCTATACTTGTGTCACCTTGACAAATCTGCCCTACATTTTAAGTGACTGTGATTTTCCCATTTTGCCCTTGATTGGCTATATATGTCAACAGCTCCCCCTTGTGGACTTTATGTCTAACAACATTTCTTATACCTGATGAGGATGATGACAGAGGGCGTCTGGGCCATAGCTCCGATCATGCTGCACACACAGATAACACACAGGAAGGTGAGGAAGGCCTGCTGACAGCCTGGACTGGGACACTTTCCAGGTAAAGCCACTGCCTCTTCACTGTTGCTGGATATACATGTACAGCTGGTCAGGTTCTAACACAAAGATGAGCAAAAGATAAGAGATTGGGGCTTAGTTATAGCACTTCAGGAACAGATTGTTGCATTGTATCAATGTGTCCAGTGTCAGGGTAGGTAGTGTTGCTGTTTCTACTCACTGGTTTGGTGCAGCCAGCGAAGCAGGCTGAGAGGTAGGTGACGCCGTTCGACCCACAGACAGGGCTCACTGATGCTGTGTAGCAATTACAGTTGTTGATGCATGCTGATTCAGGCCGCTGCCAAGACTGCAACGTCCTATGGAGAAGGTCAAAGGTCATCATTAGGGATGATACACGACTACGATATTCACATAAAATAAAAACCACAGCAACAGTTTGAGAATCAAAGTCAACTCTATATGTCGACTTATTTTTTCACACTTTTGTATGATGTTGACAGAATGCAGACTGAAATAGATAGAAGAAGATATCCAGATAAGAATGCATTTTTCATTATACAGGGCAGTCTATGGGCTGAGTATTGGTGAATACTGTAGGCAGAATTTAATCAGTGATGCAAAAGCAAATATTTCTGACAGCTGTCAGTTTCATAATGGATATGCATTTGATATTTAAGTTGGATATTTCCTTAAACCACTGTGAAAACTGAAAATGGGTATGTCTTTTCTCCTTTGTTTGAGACATCATATTAGACATACAAAGCACAACCATTTAGCTGATTTGATTGTGGACTCCATTAATGTCCAATTATGCTGATCATCATGTCTCAAATAGAGGAGAAATTAGATGAGCTACATGGTGAGAGGAATAATAACATTTGTGTGGTATGAAGTCACTTGCAAATGACTTAATAATAGAAAAGGACCAAGAATCAGTTGTGCTCATTTGGTTCCAGCATTACAAGTCTTTATGCTAAGCTAAGCTAACTGGCTGCAGCTTCATATTAGATAAGAATGTTCTCCTCTAATTCTTGGGGGAAAAAGCAAATATGTGCATTTCCCATAATGTCCAACTAATGCATGCATCAGTACATTAGTAGTAAATGCTGCATTATTATACGTGGTATTTCAATACAGAGACATTGGGGAAATATAGTATTTTCCTTGTGAAACCGCAAGCAAGCATCACAGCTGTGAAAAAAGCAGGCTGAGGTCTATTCCGGTCGATTCTCTTACTCGTTGCCATATGCCACTGTAACCCCTGCAACAGGTCCGGTGTCACACCCTAAGAAAAGAAAAGAGACGTAGCAGGCAGTGGACACCAGGTTGACCAGCATGGCCATCCGGACAGCGCCCAGAGCAGACAGGTTCAGCTTCTTGACCAGCAGCCCTCCGAGGAAGATACCCAGACAGGCACAGGGGATGGCCGTCATACCTAGAGAGAGATCAACAGGTATGTCCACTGTTCTACCAAAATATTTTACTGGCAAACCAACCAACAAAAAAGGGTTGTACTCAACAAGACCATCAGACAAGACTGTGACCTGGCCTACCTAGCAGCTGATTGGCTGAGGAGGTGGTAAGGTTGAACTGCTGCTCCAAGTATTTGCCCAGGAAAGCAGCGAAACCTGCAACCACAGCGATCTCCATGCAGGCTGCCAGCGTGATGCAGCTGAACACTGGATTAGAGAGTAGGTGCCTGGTAACACGCGGGATTACTGAGTCACAAAGAAGGAAATAAAAACAAATGTTAGAGAGGTTAAACTTATCAGCTCTCTTCTTTGTTTCTCTTACTTTCTCAGTATCTTACCTCTCAGGTGCTCACAGACAGAGAGTCCACTGTTCATATCAAACCCATGAATGGCCCCATTGGGTTTTGAGCCCTGGTATTCCATGCTCAGAGAAGAAGGCAGCATGGCCTGCTCACTCTCCCCTCCACCGTCCATGTCCTGCTCGTCCAGTGCCTGGGGGAAGCCGAACATGAAGAGGGCCGACAGGAAGAGTAAGGCACCACAGAGGAGGAAACCGCCCCACCATGCCCCGATCCAGCGAGGGTCATCTGGGGTGATGTCCAGCTTACCTGGACAGGAGGTCCGGGAGTTAATTCCAGTGAATAGACACTCAGTGATGGTGTGAGGTTCATTTTCACAGCTTAAAGTGAGGACATCAGGTAAATAACATTTTTTAATTCTATCTAATAAAATGCAAACAAAAAGGAAATTCCAACTCACTGGTGTCGATGAAGACAGCATCAACATAGACTTTGGTACAGACGGATCCTAAGATGAAGCCACAGGCTGGGCCAAATACTAATGTTGAAAATAAAATACCTGCAAGACAGAGACAACATTATAAAATACCAGTCTGTTACAATGGAAGCAGAAAAACACATTACGGGAATGTAAGTGTAAAAAAAACATTTTAAAAAATCAGTATTTATTTTTAAACTTGGTCTATTTTATCTTAATGTAGCTGTAAGTGCATTACACGTGTTATTTCACCAGAGGGCAGCATTGTATCAAGACTAGTGTGTATCAAGTGCTTGTAACTAGGGCCCTTCATTAAATATGTTATAACATGAAGCTTGTTGCCTCAAAGAACGATTCTGTTTTTAGCACTGTATGGCTGGGAACCAAATGTATTCTATTCAAGGAGAGATTTGGTACTGAGTCCATGCCAAACAATTTCATTTTCCACCTGATGCCCCCTACTGACAGATTTATTCACTGTCACTTTCATATGCAACCCATAGGCTGCAGCAGGTAATTGATCTGAGACTAGATTATCCAGCAGGATCATAAATAATCAAGCAGGAAATGGGCAAGAGCAGTGGGGAAGCTCTGATACATCAGCTTGGTCGACTTTCTCTTCTATGCAAAGCTGCCTGCTGTGGCCCAGAGGCTGAGAAGTCTCCAATAATCTGCAGCCTGTGCAGGGCCGTGTGTGTATATATCTCTGTGTGTCTTTGTGTGTGGCAGTGAAACTCAGTTATCCGTGGTCGTGGTAAGTAAAACAGTAGGAATCACCTCCAGTAGCCTTACTACTAATAACAGAGCCCAGGAAAGAGGAGGCTGCTCCCTCCTGACAGAATGAGACAGACAGTCAATTTCTCTGTGAGGGATGTAATGATTAGTGCTGTGGTTATCACCAGCGATAAATCTGAGAGCAGAATGGCTGCTTCATTTTTCACTGTGTTATCAATGCAATTCTGTAGATGCAGAAAGAAAAAAGTGTTTCCACCTGCTATGTGGATTCCTCATCACTATTTAGAAACCTGTTAAAACATAAAAGCATTTTATAATTCACCTGCAATTGTATTCCCTTATGTCAGACACATGGTAAAAAGAGATTAAAAACATTGTGGTCTGTGGATTTGCCCCCATCTATAATGGACAGGTTTGGTCTCTTGCAGGGCCACAGATTCCAATATAATGTTAATAACTGGTGGCCTAACTGATTAGAGGTCCCAACACTAACCCTTAAGCATACTGGTTTCATACACATAAAGCAAGACACTAATGTTCATGTAACAACGATTTTGTAATGAAGAGAGTGAACATTACTGGTTGGACTATAACCTATGACATTCTACACTGTCCAGTTTTCATGCTACAGCTTTATAGAGCTATTAGCAAGTCAGAGCTATGCTAACGGGTCTATGAGGATATAAATATATTGAATTCATGGAAGGGTATTCCATTGAATGACTGGAGGACATAAAATGCATTAATCCAAGATTGTGCAAACCTTGCATTAGAGGCTAACATGAATGGTTATTTACAACTAACATGCTAACATCGGCTAATTATAACTCAATGTAAAAAGTTGATAAGCATAACATTAGCTTCATGGGTATCTGGTCATTTACTCAGGTGAAACTCTTGACTTATCTACCATGTAAGTTGAACAGGTGGCACAATTCATCTTGTGGGGACTATAACTGTCAAGGTAAAATACAAATGATTCATGGCAAATGATAAAGTTGTCCTTAGAGCTTGCTAGCATGGCTAGCATGCACTGTATGTACAGCTTTAAATAGAATAGCACAGTGTGACTCTTCTGGTAAAATCCATCTATCCATCCACACCGGCAGCAGATCAGGCAAGTAGTCCAGGTGTCCCTCTCCATACTGACACATAGGCATTCCTAGAATAGAAGAGATGTATATAATTTCTCCACCATGCTCTCAGTCTACCCTGTGGTCTCCTACTAGTTGGATATGGCATCCTCACAAGATGCCCAAAACATCTCAACTAGCCTCTCTCAACATCAAGGAATGGCTGCTCTACGACGGAGGGAGCTTGGATGCAAAGCCCATGACCATAAGTCAGACTGGCTGGTAATCAACAGCTCAAAATCAAACAAGATCACAAATCTTGAAAGGTGCAAGGTAAGGGCATGGCTCAGCGTTAATTATTGTCTAGGGAAGACATTAAGTAATATAATTCAAGACCAAAGACTATACTGTGCTGACTACTGTATTTAGTCTCTCCAGTGTGCTTATGATTGACACTGACACAGACACAGAGGTCCAGAGTGAAAATCCAGTTTATACAATTAAAGATAATAATAAATTATAAACTTTAGCCATTAAGCTAAGAATCATTGAACTGTGGCAGAGAACTCTGATCATCCTCTCTCTCTGACTTTCTCTGTCGTCTAGATACATTATGTGCATTTCAGCAGAGTCACTGATGCCGTTGGGGACTGAGTCAGGTGACAGAGGACGTGTTACAGCAGCGACCTCTCAACTAAACACCAATGAACATCCTCCTATCACTCCCCATTCTGACTTCCACTGGGGGTCAAAACACAGACAAACACAGGACAACATAACAAATCCATAATGTATGTGATGCAGTCAGGCCGGCACACTTGCACACACACATACAAAAACATAGCAGCGACCCAGCAGTGAGAGCTGGATACCAGCCAATCTGATCTACAGTACACTGAAATGTTATATTCTCCAAACATTGCTTTGGGGCGAAACCAGCTATACTATGTCCTTTAGAAACTGGAAGAAAGTACAAGCCTGGAGTGGCCTTCAAAGTGAAACAGCTGATGTTATTAGCAGCAATAAGCATGATGAGGGAGAATTACCCGTAAGCTTTTTTGTGCCATGAGAAAACACACAAAGCTCATAATCCTATAGCAACAGCTGCTAGACACCCATCAAGAGAAATATTCAGGACAGATGCCAGACTGTTGTTTGGACTCAACAGTTGGTACATCTGAGGCCATTTCCTTGGAGACGTGACTGAAGGGTCATGGCAGTGAAAGCTTTAAAGTTAGTGACGATAACCATACAGAAAAATATTCCAGTCATTTCTCCAGGCTTGGGAGTTTTGATAAATTTCACAGAAAAACTTGAATTTTAATTTTACATTGACCTAAAAGTTGCTGTACCCTAATAAGACAAATTTTGAAAACAACAGCATCTGCTGCAACCATTTTGGAATCATGTTGTTTTTTCATTTTTAAAAACACTATATATATATATATATATAGATATAGATATAGATATAGATATATAGATATATATAAACAAAAAACAAAATCAATGCCTCTGAGATTGTTTGTTTTCATGGGATTGGTTGAACTTTTGATTGCTCATTAGAGACTGACTGTAAGTCTCTGAACTTATTGACTGAGCAGTGATTGCAGTTCCGCCTCAGTGTAACTGAGGCTGAAAGCTGTAGATGCTTTCAGTGTTTACCATTGAGCTACAGGGGAGCTACACATATAAAAGGATTGATGGCTTTGGAACATGCAGTCAGCAGAATCTGCTAGAGAGACCATCATGACCGTAACAGTAGCTTTTGAGAGTGATCATCCTGAAAAAGCTTGTGTAGTTGTGATAGCACTATTTGTTACATGTGATGCTTCAGCAACACGTTTGAAACAGTCGAAAAAGACCTTTGCTTGAAGACAGACACCGAACACTTGAATGTAATGAGACTTTTCTTTCTAAAATAATCTTACCTCATCATCTCATCTGCATAATTTATCAATGGACTTGACTATTTCTGATTAAAACCTACAAGATAGTTTTCCTGAACAATTTCTTGTATATAACTTTTTATGATCTTGTGTATATTTTGCCAAAGGCTTTAAAATTTCTGAGAGGTGTGTTAGTTGACATTGGAGATTAAAATCTGCCCCCCCCAAAATGAAGCTCTCAAACACTCATTGGAGTTTTGGCAGTGCACGATTTGAGATGCTGCACCCTATAAAATGTAAGGTATTATAATTACACCTGCTGTCGTACCTTCTTTGTACCTGCTCTGTCTGAGTGCTCAGTATTCACTGTGATAAATGTCAAAGTATTACAGTCATTCCATACAGCAAGTGAGTAAATGGTAATTTTATTTTTTCTGGTGCACTTATTCTATATTCTTTTGACACAAGTTCATCTGTACTCAAATGATTGTATGTGACAGAGATGTATAATTCATATGATCTTTTATCATAATACAGATGATATAGGAAGACTAGATAACTCAGATACTGTATCTATGTAACAGTGGAAGCTTAGTTGCTATCTGTCTCCCAGACATTTGGAAATGGCAGGAAGGCACTCCACTTAAGACAAGAGCTCATAGAGGATCTGACAGCTCCTCCTTGTGTAACTAAGTTTAATGCTATATATAATAAAGGTCTGTGGCTTGAGCATGAAAGTATTAATGATAAAAATTCAAATTTGTCAAATAAATGTGTCAAATAAATTGACATATATATCACAGATACACATAAACACAAAAAATAAACAGTAGTATGAAGCGATGGTAATATGGTAATATGAAGATGGAGATATGAAGATATATCCCATATGCATTATCGCTACAAACTAGAGCATCAAAATATCACAGTTAAATCGATCACATTTTAAGTGATGTTGACAAATTGTCAACAAAGCCTTTTTCCTCCTCGGCTCAAATATATTATGGTAAGTTTATTTGCTCCATTTCCCTGGAATTCCATTTCCTGTGGATCAATAAAGTTTCCCCTTATCTTCCGGATTTTATTTAATTTAAATATACTGTGCTTAAAAATGCAGTAATCAGCCTTTAAAGTGCCAACCTTGAGTAAGTGTTAATTATTGAACAGAATTTCAGTGCAGTAGAAAAAAAAGAAAAAAAAATCCAGTGGCTGCTAAGGTAGTGATTACAATGTACTTAGTGTATTTAGATTTATAAAAACAAGTCGGACTCTTAGAATAACAATATAAAACACTATATAAAATACAGTCTCTGTCACCTGATCATGCTTCTTTTTTATATTGTTATTTTTTCTCATAAGAAATAAATAACTGCACACTAAGAGGTGATGAAAATCGAGCCTATAACCTGACGGCACCACCTCCCTCTCATCTGCTCTCTGTATCCAGCTGTAATGAGTGTAGCAGAGGCAAGGTCATACTGTGTGAGGCAGGACTTCTCTGCCTGGTCACACTGCCAGCGCATGAATAATTTCTCACTCAGACTCACATTATGGCACAGTTCAATCACTGGCACTTTGTATCTTGGCTAAGGTGCTCCTTAAAGGTGCACACATAAAACAACCTGGGCCGGTCTGAACGGACATTGTGTGCTGAGTCAGCGTCCGTTCCTTCCTCTGCTGTCCTACAGTGGAGAATAATAACTGCACTGGAGTAAAAACATTTTGCTGCAGTGGACTCTCAGCTCGCAGCCTCATAGCGCTTCATTATGCGTGTTACAGCGATGAATAGAGGCTAAAGACATGAGGCAGGAAGACAGAAGCTGACCCAGCGGCTGCAGACCCATCCAGCTTTGTAGGCTGCTTTTCACTGCACTGTAATCTACTGTAGGTCACTGTACTCTACAGTTCTATGCTGTAATTTATTGTACTGTGCCTGCCACTTCTGTACATTTGCATGCACATTACCACCGACTGAGGTAATGTCCATGTGCGTGGTAATGGGAAGGTCAAGGTGGGGTGAACTAGTTTGTCAAAGATTTTCTTAGTTTATATTTTTTTTTAAATTGAATCCTTGTGGTGGTGCTAGAGGAACAGTCATGGGATTGAATGATGTTATGAATGATTTATCCTCTGGAAAGCGTGAACATGTACAAAATGTTGTAAAATTAGCCACTGATATAGAGAGGATGATAAAATATAAGTAAACACTACAACATGATGATGTTAGTTACTGGCAGTGCTTCCAACATCAGCCATCCACCAGTAGTGTTGCTACACCATATTAAATGTGATGCGTTCAAGTGTTTTAGTAAAGATTTGTTTTTGTCTCGACAGATCAGTTTCCAAGAAGAGGATCTGCTTTCACAATACAGCAGAGGAAACTGAACGTGTTGAAGTAAAGCCAAGTCAATGTGCTGTGAGTGTTCTTACAAAAGGCCAGACTGTACCTATACGGTGTCGCGTAACAAGATTTACACCATCCATTAGCAGGATACAAACATTTACACAGCTTCACATACTGAACCCCATTAGGATGTAATGCAGAAGCTGTACTGTATGAAAGCACAGAGCATTACAGAGCACTCCTCTAAATGAATGGCTACTTTTCTGTTAGAGGCTCTGTGAGCAATACAATAGACAAGAGTGGGGTTAGTTGCCTTTTCCTCAGTTATCAGTCAAGCAGTTGAAACCAATCAATAATCCAATTACAATCCACCTCCAACGTCATAGTCAGCAGAGCTCAGGAGCAGGTTAGACTTTTTTTGAGAGGCCATTTTATCCTCCAATCAGGACCATATCAGACAATCAGAAAATATTAAAGGTGACAAAAAATTGTCTTTGTTGAGGAACAGTAGTCTACCCACATTCAGGAACATGCGAAAAGTGCTAGAAATTCTAAACATCTCATTTCGTAGAAATTCCTCTTTTAGAAATGTCCGCGAGAAAATGGATCAATTTCAAAAATTGTTGTTTTTGATGTAAAATGTATCTCACTGTGATACATAAAGGAAACAGCAATTTTGATTAGAGCAGGACCTAATGATGCCATTGTTTAACTGAAATATCTCAACAACTATGTAACTCTGTTTACCATGAAATTGCACTCAGACATTCATGGTCCCTGGAGGATGAATCCCAGTGACTTCAGTGGCAGCAACAGGTCAATGTTTTTACTAATCTAGTGAAACATCTCACCATCTAGTAAATGGATGATGTTGATGTTCACTGAGGATGAAACTTTTCCACTTTATCAATTTGTGCTACAATTTTAAGCCAGATACCTGATGACATTCCCATGAGTCTCAGCTGTACTAAATAGTAAATGTTTAGATGCTAACCAGTGGTGAAGATGGCGAACATCACATCTACTTAACAGCGGTTAAGGTAACATTTTGTGCTCATATGAAACTCTGGACTTTTCATCACACAGATCTTTCTGTTTATTGTTTATGCTGCAGCACATCCCTGCTGCATTACAACAGTTTTTACATCTGCTTGTGCTCCCTCTCAACTACCAGAAGGCACAAACACAGATCTGATCGTTAGCTCTCACAAAAATAGTCTGTGTTTCTTTTTAGCAGCCTACTGCTGCCTGATTTGTTGCTTACATTGGCTGGACACACACAGATTCATATTTTCACACAGAGAAAAAGGTAATGGGCACTAAATGAAACCCTACACAGTATTTGAGAAAGAACAGGCCGCAATAATGACACAGAGCAGATACAGGACAGGCACATGCTAAGGGACAATGGTTAAGTGTTTCCTGTTTTGCTCCTGAGTATTCTCAGTCTCTTGTTCAGGCAGTATTGATCCCTGTGAAGGTGAAGATGTGGCCACAACAGAGCAGCATTTCTGTCTATCATCTGGTTTGTTAGTGAGCCCGTGGAGAGCAGCTATTTTAATATTTAATCATTTGGTTAGATGTTTGCTAAACAACTCCAAACTGCCTCTCTGTCATGTTGCATTATTCAGGAGTTTTCATACAATGCAGCTGTGGCTTCACACGTCAGGCTTGTCAAACAAACCCGCCGCCTTCAGATTCAGTAGAGAAGAAGCAGCAGAAAAACGAGGCAGCACGTAACACATACGGACTGTATAAAGACCGGGCTCCATGCAATTACAGAGCCACAACAGACAACCCAGCAGTCACACTGTAGGAGGTAACCATGGCAATCAACATCCCTGGATTGTCAAAAAAGGAGAGGTGGTGGTGAAGAGAAGAATAATAGGCTATCTGTAGGTGTCAAAGGAAGGAGCTTGGGGGGTGTTATGAAAGACACAGTTTCTCATGGATGGGTAAAGGCCACTTTCTACTAAGCCTGGACATTCAACAGTGGACTTGATACCATGTTGGAGTCTAGAGATCTAAAATGCAGTGCAGGCAAATTTCTAAGCTCAAGAGAAACACTAAAACAAACAGGGGCATGTCTTTAAGACATCCTTGGTTGACTGACTACACTGTCAGATCCAGTCCATCACTGGGCTAAAATAAACAAACACAATCACATTCATACTCACGAGCAGTTGTGACACAAGGTCATTTATTTTAATATTTTGATATTGTTGATTGGATCTGATGGTCTACCATGTCATAGTCCCAAAACAATAAATCCTAACAACTCTGGCAATCTTTTGAGTTTTTCTATAGTTGCACTAGGTGGTTGATACTTGTCATGAAAATGCTAACAGAAAATAAATAAATAGTTTGTAGTGCAGAGATGAGGAGGAAGGCTTTTGGGTGCAATGTTTGCAGCTGGGATGACAGAGAGTTCACAGGTAGCTGTAGACAGCAAGTTATTGCGATAACTTGTGACAACTCCCTCAAGATGCAGTATGGCCAAACGCTAACAGCTCAACGTCCTGTAAGCAGCGCTGTTCAGTGACACTGATGTGACCAGTGTTACACCGTTTCTCGTTAATTAACATAGCAATCCCCACATCCTTCCTCTTGTCGGTCTTGTTAGCCTCCCTGTCAGCTGACAGGTCTCAGTGAGACACATGAGGCTGCTCTCCCAGTAGATAGTCTCTCTGTAGGCTGGTCAATGCCGTGAGTTCTTCATCTTATGGGGAGATATAGTACATTCCCCATAGTTACAGATGGTAATGATGGTTTGTACTGTCTTTTCTTCTCATGGTGCTTTACTCCTGCTCTGCATCCACCTTATCTCCACCAGCATCTGGGGTCTCTTGTTGGGTCGTATCTTTGAGCAGCACAGTACCATCAGCTGATCACTGGAGAAATAATAACAGTAACAGCTCAATGGCTCTCTGGTTGTCATAGTCAAAAACAAAAACAGGCGAAAAAAAACATGAGAAAAAAGCCACCCCAATAAAAAGAACGGTTTTAGTTAAAGTTTAAAAGTTAAGGCATAAAGAGGAAAAAAGTAAGAAAAATGAGATGCTGCTGTCAAGCTGGCTGCCACTCACACTGCACCATAACAACAACATTCGTGGATCAAGGGAAGTATAACATAAGTATATTTATTTTATTTATGTTATTTTGTTACATAAGTTACATACACTTTTATACATAAGTATAAAATTACATTAGCTGTTATTTTAGTTCTAGTGCATATCCACTATATAAGCTATTTTAGACATAGCTATGTGTATTGAATTCCTTTAAATGCTCTAAAATGACATATAAATATCCAGTGCTGTGTCTAATATCAGGCATCTGGTATGAATCTGGCCTCAAGCCAAGCAGGGGGTAGGGTGGGTTGTTGGGTGCTGTGCTCGCCTCGTGTGCCCTCCTCCCCTCTCTTCTATCCTCTGTCCATCCCTTCCTCCCTCCTCTACTCTGAACGCTGCTGGCACAGAGTGTGCAGATCAAAGTGTGCACAGAACAAACCGCAGGCCTTCTCACCCTGCAAGAGGTCTGCACTGAAATGCAACCAGGGACAATGCAACTGGCCAAGGACTAGCAGAGAGGACTGCGAGGAGGTGCAACTATTTACACAATAGCTTAAAAAAAGAAACAAATGTGTCATTTTATTTGTTCCTTGCTAATAACATCAAATCTATGGTTCTGGCTGTCAAGTCAATCTTGAGATTCATTTGTGTCAGTGAGCTGACACTAGCTATCAGCAGTCAACAGATATAAGGACTGGGAAGCAGCTTCACAATGAAGGTAGATTGTAGATGTGCACTCTGAACTAATTTAATTGGGTAAAAATGAACTGATCTGATCTGATCCCCATGCATAAGCACTTTGATAATAATGTGACTGATTTTTTTTCTAGTACACATCATTGTGCAGTTAAATTAAATGTTATGTATAGCTAAGATTTGCAGCGTAGTGTGAACCACAGTAAGGAGAGATGTGGAAGTTCAGGGCTGATAACAAAAACAGCAATTACTGATACGATGCCACTAATCTTGAAAAGATGTGAATGGACCGAGTGTTTTACTTTTCATTGTTAAGTGTTTCAAAGTTCATTGTCTTTGCTGCATGATACTTGTCCACTTGACCTGCTGACAAGTCTCAATCTGCACTATGGCTATTGTAAGAAATGCTCTCAGTCTGAAGTGATTACTGACTCAAATTCTATTACCTCAATTCTCAGAAGACAATGTATTGGCCACCTCTATACCCATACTATGAAAGAGGAATCATTTACTGTTCTTAGATGAAAATATACACACATTACATTTCTTTTCTTTGTTTTTAAGTAATGTTTTTTTTTTTTCCCATCCTCTCCATCTCCCCAGATGGAGCTCTGTTACTAGCAGGTCGCTGAGCAGTGAGAAAACAAGAATGGCACATAGCCTCCATGCCTCTCTTGCTTTACTGTTGTTGCCTTGGCAACTTTGGCAGACACGCTGTAATGCGTGTTATGTCAGCCTCTTGGTTTCTGCTGTAAGTATAACCACAGCACTCTACTACTGGCCTGTGAACATTTGCAGAAGTTGGGAGCAAAGTGCTTTGCTCAAGGACATCGATGTGAGAGGGGTACATACCCAAAACCTCCCTCTCAACCTCCCACACAGTAAAAATCAGACCACATTTGAGCTTATTAGCCAATAATGTTGTCCCTCTGACCAAAATGAGCTGTTTTAAACATAAACAAGTGATATTCTATCGAAATTCTCATTTATTCCTGCATATAATCTGCCCTTAAATAGCTGCAACACTGCAGTGTGTGACACCATTTAGTAAAGAAGAGCAAAAAATAGCACACGTATTGATGGGCTACTGCATCCCATTGCACATAACTAACATGTTTAATAGCAAAGGATATTTCCATCCACTGTCCAAACTCATTAGCTGAGCAGACCTAGTTTAGTCAATACTTTGCAGTACTGTATCACAGAAATATGTTGTGGTCCTGCTTTGTCTCCTGGATGTGGATATTTTTTTAATAAATCTAATTTCTGAGAAATGAACGCATCAGTTGTTGGAGAGCTAGTATTTATTTTCACTTTGTCTTTGTTTTTGTTTTGTTTTTTGTTTTTTTGTGAATACAAGAGCAAATGTGTCCACTTGAGATATTCTAATTTTAATCTGGAAAGGAAACTACAATGTCACCAAACCTGTGAGTCAATTTCACTAAACAGGACAATGGCACAAGGACACATGCAATGCACACACACATACACACACAAACACTGAAGCTGTGTGACACATGATAGGTTTTGATGTGCACTCGAGGAGACAATGGGACTGGCTGAGCAGAAAAAGTGAGGATCAGTAATGCGGAGAAAGAGCTGGGGCTGTTGGCACGAGCTGTGGTGGAGAATGTGGCTGAAGAATGTTAAAGAAAATGAGTCATTAGCTGAAAAATGGCGTCCATTTACAGTAAATCCATGAACAGACACATCGCATTACCGGACACTCTGACTGACAAGGGATCTCTGGGAAGTCCACTGGAAACACCACAGCAATGAGCACTTAGCTGAGAGAATACAGGCTTTAAATTTAAAACCTGCAGTGGGTTGACCCCGTACAACCCCGTACTGTTCTTTATCTTTATCTTTTTTGTCACCATTTATCTAATTAATTATGACTAATTGTGATTATATCAGCAATAATGTTTTCCTATAGCTTCTAATTATGAAATGAGCCTCTCTGTTAATGGAGAAGGGCTGATCATTTTGTGCACATGTGAATGATAAATGTCACAGTCATGTTTCAATTATGCTAACATGATCATCCGATTCACTGTGATAGATATTGCGACTGTACAGGCTTTATTGTGCCATTAGCCTTTGTTTCCTTATTACTTCCAACTAACCGGAATTACAAGTCAGCCTGTCACAAGGGCATGAAGGACTCTCACACTGCTGCTAGTTGTTGTTTAGTTTAGGAATTGTTGTTGCTGAGACTAATTCATTCATTATGAGCAATAAGCTTTAGCAAAGCCAGGCCCAGTGTTACGTTTGTTTTGGTTGCCAGAGTCAAAACTATTTTCTGCCTCATTTATTTCACCCCCACATGTGCACTTCATCTTGTAGTAAGGAAGGACAGACATCTGGTGTCACTGAGTGTACTGGCATCAGCATCCTGCGCCACATTCCTCAGCCTTTGAGAACATGCCAAATTTGACTTCAGTAACAGCATGTCATAGCCTCGGGGCGTGAGACACCATTCACTTCAAACAACTTCAGAAGACACGTGTCCTGACGCAGACCTCGCAGGGAACGGACGACTCCGTGGCAGAACATCATGAAGTGAGTCACCTCTACTGCAAAGTCCAGGATTATATTTCATTCAGTTTAACCACTTACTCACTTTCCTGATTCCACTGGTTTCATTCAGGTTCAGACATTTGAAGTCACTTACAATGTATCACAGTTCAGTAACACAGAAATCATTAGACTAGTTACAAACATATCAGTTAGCAGAAGCAGCTAAAATGAAGGAGCTGTTTGGTTCTCTGTCTCTGAATCTGTTGCTTGTTCCAACAAACCCTTTCACCATTTTGTAAAAGGGGTCAATGGCTCAGCAAACACCTACCTACAACACATTTATCATATCAGGACTGTTCCTGTGGTGTCTGTGGTCTTTGAGTAAGCTTTTAACCAAGTAGGACAGTGCTTTTAGTCAGCGGCGAGGGGGGCTCCAATGCAAAAAGCTTTGGTTTCAGTTTTATTAATTTGCTCATTTTAAGACAACTACCTAACTACCATTAATAGTAAATTAACAGTCTGCTCTAAACATCTAGTTATCTAAGTGTGACTCACCTATATACAGAGATGAGTCCTTCCTGTGGACGTGGTCATCGATATAGGACACTCCAAGAGGCTGGACAGGTGTGGCTCCGATGCCCAGCAGAACCTGGGCTCCGATCAGCAGAAGGTACATCATGTTGGTGTTGGCTCTGTTGCCACATTTAAACCCAGAGTCTCGGTTTTCCGACCTGGTCATGTTGGAGCACACGTCCCTGCCGTCCTCTGCGTGCCATGAGTCCCCGGCCTCATACTCGTACTGATGAGTGAGAAACTCCGGCAGGGCCGACAGCAATGCCCCCAGCGCCATGACGATCCCACCACAGCCAATCAGCCGGGGTCTATGAGCCTTGGCACCAAAGTAGCTGACAAACAGGATGAGGGCCAGGTTGCCGATCTCGAAGCTGCTGGCAATGACGCCCACATCTGCGCTCTGGAGGTTGAAACGTCTCTCCAGAGTGGTTAGAACACTCACCTGGCAGAGAGAGAGCGAGACAGAGAGTTATCATTAAGTGTTTTTACAACTAGTAGCCATTTAGGTATGCAAATTACTTCATAGCCAACCCACTAACTTTTAAAGGGTTGCACATATGCTTTTATGTAATGTAATTGTTACTCTGCTACTTGCTGTAATTATTCTCAGAGGAATAGGAGTTTTATATAGTTTTTATTCCATTAATGTTTGCAAAATATTGAGGGAGAGCATTTAGCCCCAGGTGTTGTTTCGTGGAAACACAGCCATCTGTCAGTCCCTCAGAGCTCATACCAACATCAGCAACCTGTTGATAACACAAATAGAAGCTGAGATGCTCTACAGGGCTGATCTGCTTCCAATCCTCTTCTTTCTCTCAAAACAAGCCCGGGGTTAGCCTGATGCCAGCCTGCGAGAAAGCATGTGTGTGACTTACTCAGGCAAGGAACTTCATGCAGCTGTTCTTATTACACAACAGGCACAAATTCTTGGTACCAGCTGTTTTCTGGGTTGTGTTGTGATGAACTGGCCACTTACTTTAAAACTTGTGCTGGTTCATCCACAGATTGGGCGATAACAACCTGAATTATTCTAAGTTCCAAGAAAATTGTTTCACCATGAGTATGCAAGTAAAATAAGATGGAACATATGTCAAAGGAATTAATCCTCAGCTTATGTTATTTGTCTCATCACACAAATCTCCATCTTAAAGTCAGACCATGTCTAGCTGTCTGATCTATCAATAAATGAGACTGCAACTAGATTACAAGATTATTTTTATTATTAATTAATAATTTTCTCTATAAATATTTTTTTAAACTCCTGAGATCATGGTTTTAATATTCTCATTACCCCAAATTCTAAAAATTAATAGGTTGGAATTGGGTTATGTAAGGTTACCTTATTCGGAATAAGCTTTTTTTGGTATTTCTCTTTGAAATATCATTGATTACTACAAATCATATTCTTTTTTTTTTTTTCTATTGATCATTTCATCAATTCTTAACTCAACTAATCATTTCAGCTCCAGCAGGAAGCTTGCTGTATAAACTTTGTGTAGAAGAAAACTGAGCATTTCTATTTAGTTAAAAATGACGGAACTTAATGTTACCGTCCAAGAATTAAGTTAATATGAATTATATCAGTGCTAAAGGAGAAATGACTGACTGTCCTCAGCTGAGATGTGCTGGACTAGGCCTGTCTTTGGTATAATGTCACCAGGTGTCTGACAATAGTTCACAAAGCCAGACAACTGGCAGCCCCCCACTTCCTAAAAAAGGATGACCAATCTGCAATTCACTTCTAAAATGGGAAGATGATGGTCACAGGTCTATTATTCCAACAGTTGAACACTAACCTACCTCTGTCACCACACAGCACACATGAGGGGAACAGTCAGACAAGATTTCACTGCTACAAACATATCAGACTTTATATGTAGTAAACATATAGCGCATGTTCAGCAAGAATTATGGCAGAGTTGTAACTCATAGTTCCCCAATGTTACAAGCTGGAACACAGTTCAGAGATCACAACAACTGGGTGATAGTGTGAAGATGTACTCGTGTGGCCCTGTAAGATTTATGTATGGCATCATACTGGACATTGATAGGGAACAGCCACTTTTCAACTTTATAGCCCAGATTCAGACATGTCCAATCCACACCTGTATTTACAGACAACTCAAATTATTGTAGAGATTTAGGTTAAAGAATCGGAAATCTATTTCATTTCAGTTAGATGAAATGAAAAATTCAAAGCTGTTATGCAGCTACTGCTGCGCTGACAGTGATGACCTTCAGTCACTGTAGCTGTTCCTGCTCTTTGTCCTGATATTTAGATTTTAGTTCAGAGTGACACTAAAAACAACAGAAAAGAAATGCATTCTGTGAACCAAGGAAATTACTAAATTAAAAAGAGATAAGGGGGGAAAAAAAGATGATGACAAACATTTGATACAAAAGAGGATAGATGGTGCTTCTATGGTGCTTTTTGCCTGCAGAGGGATTTGCTAAAGGTGCACTTTTGGTTTGAGATACTGCTTTAAAAGAGAAAGTTCCACTGCAGAAAAATACTAATGCACTTTAAATTTGTAACTAGTGCAAAAGAGACTTTACACAGAATCCTGGAGATCAACCCACATTTCACAAGGTTTATTTACACACAATTTAGGCCTTTGCTGCTCTTCTCATCCTAAAAGCTGCACCAAAATAAAGGTAAACCCTTGACTTGACAACACGACTTATCTCTAAAAAAAGCTTAATGCAGCATTTCAAATCATCTACCCTTTTCATACTAACCTATAAAGCTATAACTTCTTCTAAGGTGTTCTGTCCCTGAGAGAGCAAAAAATAACCTTCAACCCATCTTCTAATGAACATACAGTTATTTATAGTATCAATCATGGGAATTGTCATTAACAAAATAATAATTCTGCACAATGGGGTATATAGAGAGAGATGTACAGTAGTTGGGTCAAAGTGTAGCCACAAGTAAGAGCTGCTGTGTCTAAGGCTTTATAATTATTATTAATTTGATCACTATTAATATTATTTCTCTTGCCCTTAAACCAAACGCATCCATCCATTTACTGGCCTGAGCTCATCCCTCCCCACATTAATTTGACATCAATCTATTGACATCAGTCTATATAACAAGCACAGTACTTCGATGAAACTGTCAGTGGTGGTTCAATGTTAATGATTAAAGACATGAATAGATCTTTTCTGCAAATAACATACGGCGTGGTGATCACTTCACCTTCTAGGCCTGTATCCTCCAGTGTCAGATATCTCCTGCATCACCGAAGCATATGTGTGCGGTATGTAACAGAGCCGGCAGGTTGGATGAACCTCCAGTGTTTCGTAACCTGCTCTGTCTCCGGCAGGTCGTCCATATATACGCATATAAAATTCTCCAACAACAACAACGTGGACCCTTACGGCCGCTGTGACGTGCTTTGTGTCATGCAGATGGTGCATAGGCCTGATGGATAATACGCAGCAACTCATCAATCAGTGAAAGCAGCGCGTCCCATGGTTACTTGAGGATGTGATTATTCTAATGTGATCAGAATGATGTGATTATTAACCGCAGCGGCTGAAGCAAAGCCGAATCGTCGGTCTCTGTCAGCCGGTGCGCGTTTTGAAGGGCGCTGCGTTTAACCCGACGTTACCTGAGAGATCGAGCCTGTTCAGACACATCGTTCCTTCAGACCAACACTGTGGTTGATCTGTGCAAAACTCACCAGATAGGCGCCCACGGTGCCCTGGGCCAACATGAGCGCACATTCCGACACCAAGAAAATCTTAATGTTGGAAAAACACGAGGTTTTCTTCTGGTTGTCATCCTGCTCCGGGTCGTCGGTGCTGCTCCGCTCTGTGCAGATCTGGTTTTTAACCTGCATCCTTCAGGCTCAGGCTCCGGTCGGCTTGGACGGCATGAAACTGAACGGGTCCGCTCCGGCGGAGCGCATCGGGTTCTGGTGACGAGCTGCACTGCAGAAGAAGTGCGAATCTCCTGTCAATAGCCCGTCTAGGCTGGAATATACGGCGAGAAATACTGCTGTCCACTCAGCATTACGCACAGTCCGTCAGCGACCTCTCTTCACCGCCTGTCCAGCCACTGCGTGTCGGCTACATCATATTTAAATACGTAGGTTGCGCGTGTACATATATATATGACGGCTTCTAATACCCGACGTAGGACTACAAGACGCTGTTTTTCCACATCCGGGATGTTACATCTCCACCCAGTACCGGTGTCGACTGGTTTTGGTTTTCAGCCCGGTTCTGAACCGCAACTCCGCATCCTACAGGCTGTATTATGATGCTCCTCCCATCCATGGACCAAAGCTCTCTCTCTCTTTCTCTCTCTCTCTCCTCCCTTCAACATGTTTCCCCACATCATCGTTTCACCTGTGTAGTGTTTCAGCCTCATCACTGCCACATAAACGCAGCATTCATCAGTGGATTCACTGAAGTATCTCACTAAAACCACAACAAAGACTGCACATATACTGTTTTAAAATTTCACAGCAAATTTCACACCACTATATTCCTTTTTAATAACATTATTAAACCAATGCCAGCTGTCATGGTCTTGTTTCTTTTTTTATTCTCAGTTTGGCTACAGCTGCTTTCATGTGTGTTAGTGCAGCTGATTTTACATGTGTAATTTTCACAGGTGGCCTGCTCTCATATTCCATTGCTTCAGCATATTTCTAATTGTGCAACTTTTTTTCATGCCTGTGTGTTATTTCAGTAGCCTAATTGTACTTGAATAACCTTGCAGGTCTCAAAGATTTATTTTATTCCCAGCCGGGTCTAATGTAGAAATAAACTACAATTACCTCTTTGTGCGCCTCAACTAGAGGCAGGTACTTTGTGTTTAAAAATCTTTTGATGTATCACAGTGACCTTGATCTTTGACCTATGACTACCAAAATCAAATCAGTTCATCCTTGAGTCTATGCAGATGTTTCTGTAGTGATGCCTGTAAGAGATATTGTGCTCACAAGAATGGATGAAAATAATGCCTCTGGCCATGAGAGGATGTGGAGGTGATATGAACACACAGTTATGGTGCATATACATTATTTCTACTGATATGATCTGAATCAGTACAGCTCACTTTTTATTACAATTTTTTTTTCACAATTTATATTATACACGTAAACACATGCTCACCCACATGCTAAGACTGTAAGAGGAGAAGAAAAGTAAAGAAAAAGGGGCACTGTTGTGCCTCAGCTCTTTTGTTTTAGGGTACGTGATGTAACCACAGGATCCTATAGGCTAAGCAGGGGACATTCAGGAATGTCTTCAGAAAATGTGATGCATAGACCAATTAAGGCACAGCCACGGAAACACAAAAGGACATGGGCAGCTGCTCCCCAAGCCCCACCCACATGCGTGTCTGTGTTATGTTATGTTATATTATGTTATGTTACTGTAATAGTAGCTTTAGCTTAGGTAATCTATCTTCACGCTTGACTGAACTGTACTCAGCTGCTTTCAAGACCTTTAAAAATTCATCACTTGCCACACAAGAACTCTATTACACACATCAGCAGTCCACTGTGTTGTGCTGCCTGTTCTACATGAAAACATTGACTGTGAATTAGTATTGTATCAGTGTGGGCACATGTTCAGGGACCACTACAATCCACACAACACTTAGGGTTAACCTACTAGATGTCAACACTTAAATCGGTATGATTCTGCTTTGAGTGACCTAATGATGAGAAAATGATGTATATTACCATGAAGCTGCCATTCCCACATGAAGATAATAACGGTCCAATGAATGTGCTTCCTCATTTCCAGGAAAGTAAAGAGGGAAAAAAAGATATTACTGGCATTACTGGTGCTTTACAAGCTATCTCACTACCAGTCAAGTGAAATTAATGTTAGTCTTCATTGTGCTATTTAAAGTTAATGCCTCCTGGTAATGTGGTATTGATGTGATGGTTGAATTAGTCAAGTGGCACCTTCAGAAGGGCTCCCAATGTGTAATACTCCCATCAGTTGCATTATAATCTTTAGTTAGATGTTGGTAAATTTGATGTTATGTTTTTTCCTATTTCCATTTTGATTTCTAGCACAAAGATTTCCAGTTATTTGTCTTTTTTGTGTCAGGGATCTGAATGATGACGTTCACATGCTCTGAAGTTTTTCATACAGGAGAAATGAAAATGACAGCAGTAAAAAATACAGAGCGAAAATCCTCCATCATAAGCGTGAAATAAGTGAGCACTGAGTGCCAAGGTCACTTACCACTCACCCTGCAGCTTTTGGCTCGCAATATTCCTCCAGACCATTCAGATGCTCTATCAGGTCCAATTCAATAGCATCTGAAGCAGCGCAATCTATCAGACAAACTGTGGACTCAGCAGGAAGAGCATCCATTTCTCATAGAGTCACCCAGAGTACCCCGTGTGATTTAAGATCAGCCACAGTGCTTGCTGATGCAGTGCAAGCCAGCTGAAGACATTATTTTAGGATGCCTCATAATCACAAGGTCCACTGAAAGAAGAATGCATTTATGCATTTATCCTGTAACAAAGTAATATATCACCAGAACACAGATGTAAAGGATGTCAGTGTTTATTGTGAATGTCAAAAGCTTTGATGCCCTCTGCAGGTTTTTGACTCAGAGACAAGCATATTATTGTCTTTTCTGTGACTGATTTCCCAGTGATTGTTAAATATCTATGTAAAATAGCAGTAGTAATAGCATCCAGAACTTTTGTCCTTTATGCTTTCTCAGCAAAAATAAACCAAAATAAAACAAAAATCTAAGACAGTCACATATAATACCATCAACATGGTATTATATTAGGTAGGATTAAGATAACACCATTATAATAACTTCTGTGAGCTGGCGATTTGAGAATTTGGTTGACAATAGAACGTAAAACATGGACCAGCTCTATGAGATGTTATAAAGAGCTGATGATACTCATTGAGAACAGTGTGCTGTCAAACAACTCCCTGTGGATTTATTGGCAAAACCTTTGTTTTAAACCGCAAAGCATATACATGTAATGACAGTGGCTCTAATGAATGAAAATGACACAATAGCCTGTTGTTCAAACCTGATCAATACACAAATAGGGCTCCATTTTACTGTACATTTACGTCCATCCATTAGTGATACCATTTACCCTTCGAGGGTCCCAGAGGGGGCCGGATAAATTTTCAGTTGACATTGGGTAAAAAGCAGGGCAGATGATGAACAGTTTGCTAGTCTATCACAGGACAGATATATAGAGTTAGACAGTGGGAGAAACCTAAAATATGTAGGGGAAACAATATAGATTGGGTAGAACTATAAAATGTCGAACAACTGCTTTAAGGCATGATACTGTGATACCAACTTCAACCAAAGAAAAGTAGTAATTATTAATCACAGTGGAGATATAAGCCATATAAGCCGTCCAACAATTGCCAGTTCGAGTCCCAACTGTGACGATCATTTCTTCGTGTCATCCCCCCACTTTCCTGTCTATCTCCACTTACTCAATCAATAAAGGCAAAAGGGCCAAAAAATATCTTTACTAAAATCACAGTGAAAAAGTCAAGCATTTGTGTGAAAGACAATGAATAATCTGTTAATTGAAAGTTATGCACCGTTATGCACCGTGATACAGGGTGCAGGCAACATCATTGAACATTGAGGTATAAATAACACATATGTAAATCAAGTCTTATCTTTCACTGAATGAAAATCAAGTAGAAGGGGTGTCAGGATAGCTGAGTGGTTATAGTGCACCACGTTGGTGCATATGCTGCGCAGCTCTTTGTTTGAATCCTGACCAAGTCTTTCCCCCACTCTCCTTCCTGTTTCATGTGTCTCTTCATTATCTCTGTCCTCTGCCCTGAAAAAAATGATTATAAAAGAAATTCAGGTGGAAATCAATGAAGTTAGTTAAAATGAATCCCTCTGAGTATAAGCACCAGTTTTTGCCTCTTATATATCTACTAAATTTGAGTCACACAGAACTGAACATCTGCATTTTAACTGAAATAAAATCCAAGTTATTTTCTTAATGAGTACCCTAGTTATTTTCATCCAGATTGTTAAAAGACTCTCTGAGGTTTCTGGGAATACATTCAGAACAGCAGTTTTACTAAGTGACCTCTGTTGAATAGCTCTTGAGGTGGTAATGGTGTTTTGGCAGTTGGTTGGTCACCAGTTACTCTGTCAGACTAAAATATCATGACAACAACTGGATGGATTTAAATTGAATAGTACTGAAATATTCATGATCCTAAGATAATGAATCCACATGACTAAACTTCTCCCTGTTGCACCACCAGGAGGTCAAATTGTTCCTTTATCTAATGAAATATCCCAACAGCTACACAAAGAGTTGGCTAAAACCTTAGTTCAAATATTTCCATACTATATATATTGTAACAACATTGATGATATGAGGACTTTTTTATTGGTCATTGTTCAAAAGGTGGGTTAATGAAATTTATTGAGGTTAAGCATCAGCCTTAGCTGTGGGATAGTTTATGTCTTTTGATAATAAGATATGTTTAGCACACTAAGACATCAAATTATAACGGTGAGGATGGATTACTTTATTCCTGTTCATCATCAGCAAATTAGCACATCATTGTGAATATGTTAGCGATCTGACATCAGCATTTAGCTCACAATGTATGTGAGTGTCACACAGACCAGCACAGGTACAGAGAATTGTCTTGTTCACATATTGCTGAGTATTAACCCCATAGTAGTTCAAATACTTAGATCTCTGACTTGATAACTCTGACTTGTGTCAAGATAATAAATAAAAAAAGCACATTTTGGAGCAAGGTAAATGTCTGATTAGTTCATTTTCATATACTAACTACTCTTCTCTTTTAGGTTCTGAGCTATTTTTTCTTTTTAGTCAAATATTCATTAAGAAAAAGTTATGTTGCTTTAGTTGTTATAGTGCTTGTAGTTTATTTTCCCAAGACACAGACAATAATTATCTGTTTTTCACTGACAATAATTGCAAATTAAATTTAAATGTGTAGAAGAAATGTCCATTTTAGTTCCCAAATGACATGAGATCACCATATAAACTAGTCAGCCTGAACACTCCAACCTCATAAAGCTGTGTTTATCCATCTGGTGATCTGACAAAACAAACCATGTTGTATCAGTGGGTTTGTCTGTGGAGTCCTCCCATCACAGGTTTATTTAGGCCGAGCAATGTGGACCCTAACCCATAATCCTCCTGCAGACACACCTATAGATGAGAGTATAAAGACCCTGGACTGCACCGAGTTAGACATCCAGCTTCAAGGAGTCTCTCCACAGCAGCTCTCCACAGAAGCTCCACAGCCTCCAGACTGACCCTGAATATGACTCCCTCTGCCAGCCTGCTGCTTCTGCTGGTGCTGGGCCTCTCTCAGGCTCATTCTCTACAGGAGGAAGGAAGCCAAGAGGAAGTCGACACTGTTGACATCACCACCAGGATTTTGACCTCCAACAATGGCACCAATGAGATCCTGTTGGAAGGTGACCTGCTGGCTCCCAAAACCAGAAATGCCATGATGTGCTGGTCTCAGAGCTGCCTATGGAAGAAAGCCCCCAATGGCTTGGTGATGATCCCTTTCACCATGAGCAGTGAGTTCACCAGTTGGGAGAGGCAGAAGATTGACTACGCCATGAACTCCTTCCACACCAGTACCTGCATCCGCTTTGTCCCCGTGAAGAACAGTAGTATGACTACATCAGCATTGAGAATGGCGGTGGCTGTTACTCTGCTCTGGGCAAAACAGGAGGCAGACAGGTTCTCTCTCTCAACAGGCAGGGCTGCCTCTATCACGGCATCATCCAGCACGAGATCAACCACGCTCTGGGTTTCCAACACGAGCAGACCAGGAGCGACCGCGACAACTATGTCAGGATCAACTGGGAGAACATCAATCCACAGATGGCCTACAACTTCTACAGGCAGAATACCAACAACCTGAATACTCCCTATGACTACTCCTCCATCATGCACTATGGAAGAACAGCCTTCTCTATTCAGTATGGAAAGGACTCCATAACACCCATCCCTGACCCCAACGTCCAGATTGGCCAGAGGCAGGGTATGTCCTACTGGGACATCTTCAGGATCAACATGCTCTATGGCTGTTAACAAGGCTGATGTCAAATACAAGAAAGTCACACTGTTTCTGTATATCTGTAATCAATTAAATAATAATATCAATGATTAAATTAATGGTACAGGTTTCTGTCTCTTCGACCACATTCTTTCAAATTGTCAGAAAACAAAATTTTTGAACTCAAACATGCCCAATAACTGTAATAAAGATGTGGCAACATGACCAATAATGTGTCATACTTTTTTCAGCTATCAGTGTTTTTACCATACAAATTATGCATATCCATTCATTGGCACAAACATACAACCACTGGGGTGTACGATTGCTCAAAATTGTTGAATATCTGCTAAATTCTGGAATTTTTTCCTGTTTGATTTCAAGGTTCAGAACAAGAAAAAATGCTTTAACTAAAAAATGCTTTCTGTATATCTGACCTCTTGTCTAAAGAATTACAGGAAACATCCAATCACTGTCTGCAAAAAGGCTGCTTTACTGGGGAGTAATGCCAAGCTTCAGTGTCCATATATATATATATATATATATATATATATATATATATATATATATATATATATATATGTCTACTATTCCCTTACAAATTGTGTTGGTTTTAAGAATTTATAAAAAAAAAAAAAAAAACTGATCACAGAAACAGAAAATTTATCTGGAACATTTTAAATCTACACTTGCTAGACAATCCTTTACTACAGCTTATACTTCCCATCTACTGTCAAGTCATACAGGGTGCAGGACTCAGCATTAGATTTTGAGGTGAAAATAACACTTGTGGAAGTCAAGCCTTACCTTGCATTGTATTGAATAAATAATCTGGTTAAACTGATAACAGTGGTCAGAATGAAACCTACTGAGTATAAGTACCAGTTCTTCCTTCTTGTGTACCTGTTAAATTCAACACAAAGAGCTAAATATCTGATTTTTTTAAAATAAGAAAACCAAGTTATCTTTCTGAAGACACTCTGGGAACGCTTTCAGAACAACAATGTTTTTTAATTAACTTCTGGGTCATTTAGGCTAGTGTGCAAAATTGTTCTATAGATGACTATGTTAGTCTATTGGTTGGTCAACTCACTCCTTTGTTCCAGACTGAAATACCATGACAACAACTGGATGGATTTAAATGGAATAGTATATAAATGTTCATGATCCCAAGAGGATTATTCCAAATTACTTAGGTTGTTGCCTGGTCTTTCCTGTAGCACTACCAGCAGCTTAGATAACTAAAAATCAATAAAAATGAGTGGGCTAAAACCTTTGTTCAAGCATTTATGCTTCCCATGGGATGAATTCTACTAAATTTGGTGATACTGGAAGGTTTCATCTTAACACAACAGTTACATTAAAAATGTAATTTATGCAGTACATTAGTTTACAGCTAAATATTTTCAAAACTTCTGAGACTGTCATTGATATATTATGTACTTTTTGCTGGTAGCTTGTTAGCACATATTTGGAGTATATGCATTATGTCTGGTAAACAGCCACATGTTTACTTTGTGACTCAAATATAATCAGAGTACATGAAAAGGCACAGTGTGGACAAGTTAAATGTCTGACTGATTATCTTGAATAATCTAACTATGACACTGGGCTTTTAGCATGTAGTCTTGTTTCTTGTATGGAAAATTACGATGAACAGACATTTTGCATTGGCGACAGAAAGATTAGTTTCACATTGCACAGACACCAATCACATGGATTTTACTGATATTGAATCAAAAGTCTTAATTTAATGACTGTGAACCAATAACTACAAGTGTAAAGAGCACCTTTCATATACTGTTGTAATCAGGTGTGTGGATATTCATACTTGTTTAACATTGGAGGCCCTGTCACCACTGTAAAAAGCCTGTTTTCTTGGTCGTATAAAAGCAAACATGGTGGATTGTGTTTGTATGTTATTTACTTGGCTGGCTTATAACACTGATAAAAAGTAAATTGTGATTAATTACATTTATCCTTTGGGAAGAAAAAATCAGCTGGTGCAGCATATAATCAGAAGCTATGTGTATCTGTAAATGGGGTCAAGTCTGAATTTTAATTTTAGATCATTTTATTGCAGCTCCTCTCAGGGAATGTGAGGTGTTTTGGGATGAAAAAACAGAGTGTTTTTCTGAAAAACTCTAACCTAGTGAAGCTGTGTTAATCCATCTGGTGATCAATGAAAACAAGTCATGTTGTATCAGTAGGTTTGTCTGTGGAGTCCTCCCATCACAGGTTTATTTAGGCCTAGCAATGTGGACCCTAACCCATAATCCCTCTGCAGACACACCTATAGATGAGAGTATAAAGACCCTGGACTGTGCCGAGTTAGACATCAAGCTTCAAGGAGTCTCTCCACAGCAGCTCTCCACAGAAGCTCCACAGCCTCCAGACTGACCCTGAATATGACTCCCTCTGCCAGCCTGCTGCTTCTACTGGTGCTGGGCCTCTCTCAGGCTCATCCTCTACAGGAGGAAGGAAGCCAAGAGGAAGTCGACACTGTTGACATCACCACCAGGATTTTGACCTCCAACAATGGCACCAATGAGATCCTGTTGGAAGGTGACCTGCTGGCTCCCAAAACCAGAAATGCCATGATGTGCTGGTCTCAGAGCTGCCTATGGAAGAAATCCTTCAATGGCTTGGTGATGATCCCCTTCACCATGAGCAGTGAGTTCACCAGTTGGGAGAGGCAGAAGATTGACTACGCCATGAACTCCTTCCACACCAGTACCTGCATCCGCTTTGTCCCCCGTAACAATGAATACGACTACATCAGCATTGAGAATGGAGGTGGCTGTTACTCTGCTCTGGGCAAAACAGGAGGCAGACAGGTTCTCTCTCTCAACAGGCAGGGCTGCCTCTATCACGGCATCATCCAGCACGAGATCAACCACGCTCTGGGCTTCCAACACGAACAGACCAGGAGCGACCGCGACAACTATGTCAGGATCAACTGGGAGAACATCAATCCACAGATGGCCTACAACTTCTACAGGCAGAACACCAACAACCTGAACACTCCCTATGACTACTCCTCCATCATGCACTATGGAAGAACAGCCTTCTCTATTCAGTATGGAAAGGACTCCATCACCCCCATCCCTGACCCCAACGTCCAGATTGGCCAGAGGCAGGGTATGTCCTACTGGGACATCTTCAGGATCAACATGCTCTATGGCTGTTAACAAAGCTGATGTGAAATAAAATAAAGTCACACTGTTTCAGTTTGTTTTTATCTGTGATTAATTAAAGATACTATAACTAATAACTAACAGTAATTATACTGTCTTTTTGACAACATTGTTTCAATTTGCTTTCTGTGCAACAAGAAACATCAAATTTAAACACTGGCTGCAAAAGACTGCTTAACTTAAGAGTACTGCTGAGAGCCATATATGCCCTATGTGTCGATATATGTCTGCCATTCCCTGGAAAACTGTACTACTTTGAGGTGTGTATAAAAACAAACCAATAAAAAAAACTCTGAAAAAAAATCTTTCGACATTTTAAACCTGCACTTGTGAGACAGTCTTCAAATACAGATAATTACTTTCCATCTACTGTCAAGTCATGTGGGGTGCAAGAGTCAGCGCTCGCCACTGAGTTATTCAAAACATTTTTACCAAGAGCCAGGCCTTACCTTGCATTAAATAACAAATCTGGTGAAAACCGAAGAAGTTAGTGAGAATGAATCCCACTGAGTAGGAACACCATTTTCCCCTTGCATATATATCTGTTACATTTTGGACTGCAGAGTTGAACCTCTGATGTTTAAAAGAAATAAAACCCAAATTGTTTTACTGTAGAATAAATAAGTTATGTTCTCATCCAGATTTTTAGAAGACTCTGTGATGATTCTGGGAATACATTCGGAATAAGAGTGTTTAGATGACTTTCCGGGTCTCTTAGCCAAACTTATAGAACTGTTCTAGAGATGACAGTGTTGGTCTGTCAGTTGGTTGGTTAAACCACTAGTTTGGTCCAGACTAAACTACCATCATGGATGGATTGTAATGGAATAAAACTGAAATAATCATGATCCCAAGTGAAATAATACAAATGACTTAAGTTGTACCCTGACTCTTACTCTTGCACCACCAACAGTTCAGATTCTTCCTTTCTCCAATAGAATAACCCAACATGGGAGCCTGGACGGCAAAGTGGTTATGGTGCCCCACACTGGCATATATGTTGTACAGCTGTTCACCGGTTCAAATCCCAAATGAATCAAACTTTCCTGTGTGTCTATCCCCCACTGTCCTGTCTCTATCAATAAAAACAAAAAAATCTCAAAAAAATAAATAAAAAAATATTTCAACATATACACAAAGCTTTTGTTAAAACCTTTGTCTAAACATTAATGTTTCCAACAGGAAGCATTGTAAAGACATTTGCCAAACCATAACTCTTCATTTCACACCACAATCACATGAAAATTGTAATTAATTCAATGCTTTGGTTTATGACCAATTAAATACAAAACTACTGAGGCTCCCATCTGCCACAGCCTTGGAAAACCTTATGTTAATTGATAATTAGCAACTGTTAGTATGTTAACACATTAAATTATCACTGAAAATGGTAAAACTTAATTCCTAAATTTGTGACAAATAGCATTAGTTCTGTTAGAAAGATCAGCATTTGTGATATTGTGCAGATACCAGATATTGTGTGAATCTGTTCATATTGGTGTGTCCCAGAAACACACCAATACACAACACTGTACTTAAACTAAATGTTGTTCTCAGATACCACGAGGTCTTCTAATAGTTTTAGTTTAACTATATAAATTGCTCAGCTTGAACACTCCAACCTCATAAAGCTTTGTTGATCTATCTGGTGATCAATGAAAACAAGTCATGTTGTATCAGTAGGTTTGTCTGTGGAGTCCTCCCATCACAGGTTTATTTAGGCCTAGCAGTGTGGACCCTAACCAATAATCCTCCTGCAGACACACCTATAGATGAGAGTATAAAGACCCTGGACTGCGCCGAGTTAGACATCAAGCTTCAAGGAGTCTCTCCACAGCAGCTCTCCACAGAAGCTCCACAGCCTCCAGACTGACCCTGAATATGACTCCCTCTGCCAGCCTGCTGCTTCTGCTGGTGCTGGGCCTCTCTCAGGCTCATCCTCTACAGGAGGAAGGAAGCCAAGAGGAAGTTGACACTGTTGACATCACCACCAGGATTTTGACCTCCAACAATGGCACCAATGAGATCCTGTTGGAAGGTGACCTGCTGGCTCCCAAAACCAGAAACGCCATGATGTGCTGGTCTCAGAGCTGCCTGTGGAAGAAAGCTTCCAATGGCTTGGTGATGATCCCCTTCACCATGAGCAGTGAGTTCACCAGTTGGGAGAGGCAGAAGATTGACTACGCCATGAACTCCTTCCACACCAGTACCTGCATCCGCTTTGTTCCCCGTAAGAACGAGTATGACTACATCAGCATTGAGAATGGAGGTGGCTGTTACTCTGCTCTGGGCAAAACAGGAGGCAGACAGGTTCTCTCTCTCAACAGGCAGGGCTGCCTCTATCACGGCATCATCCAGCACGAGATCAACCACGCTCTGGGCTTCCAACACGAACAGACCAGGAGCGACCGCGACAACTATGTCAGGATCAACTGGGAGAACATCAATCCACAGATGGCCTACAACTTCTACAGGCAGAATACCAACAACCTGAATACTCCCTATGACTACTCCTCCATCATGCACTATGGAAGAACAGCCTTCTCTATTCAGTATGGAAAGGACTCCATCACCCCCATCCCTGACCCCAACGTCCAGATTGGCCAGAGGCAGGGTATGTCCTACTGGGACATCTTCAGGATCAACATGCTCTATGGCTGTTAACAAAGCTGGTGTGAAATAAAATAAAGTCACACTGTTTCAGTTTGTTTTTATCTGTGATTAATTAAAGATACTATAACTGATAACTAACAGTAATGATACTGTCTTTTTGACAGCATTGTTTCAATTTACTTTCTGTGCAACAAGAAACATCAAATTTAAACACTGGCTGCAAAAGAGTAACCCGCCTCAGCCCAACTAGTAATCATAAAGACTGAGTGGTACAGGTATGTTTTGATCAACCCGTTAATTATCTAATGGACCAGCTAATCAGAAGTCTAAACTCGCTGTAGGAGAAAGGGGTATTAGCAATGTGCGTGGAGTGGAGGAGTAAAACTCACAGAACCAATGATAAGTATTTACATGGATTGTATTGATTAAAGAGATTTAAAAAAAAAAAAAAGAATAAATAAATAAAAAAAAAAAAAAAATACAAACATCTATAAACACAAGAGACGTTGGCAAAACAGTTCACAAAATAAAACCCAGAATTTCTCACTGTCACAGTTCACTTTAGGTGGCTCGCCACAACCACTGAGGTTCACTCCTGCCCCTGCAGGAAAGGGAGAATCCCAGCAGAAGAAGTCTTCTTGCACACAACCCAGGAATCATGCAAAGAAAAAGACCCGGCCAGAGACTCAAATGCCATATACACACATACTTCAACACAATTGCAGATTACACGGCTCTCATCAACCCAGGATTCACTTCTTTTTCCTTGTTTCGTCCGCAAAATACACAGCCTGGCAATAAATCCTCAGCCAAAAAGGTTCCGCTCTCCGCGTCAAAGATGACAGTGACAATAAAAAAAATAATTGAAATGTCTTGCTCTCTCGTACAAAACAAAGTATATCAGCAGCAGAAAAGTTAGCGCGCAGCCACCGCGACATCGGTCCGGCAGAGAGAACGAGACCGGAAAAGAAAACAACAACCCATACACCCTGACGGCATCTGATTGGTCGACTTACATCACGTGAACTTCCCGTGTCCCCGCTTCTTGTACACCCTCAGAAAGACACATTCGTCCTGCCTGGAATAACAAAACACCTGTTTTCTCTTTAACAGATATAATTAAGTTGTGTACACTTGCTTTCCTTCCTATTTATCGACATATTTAAGGTTTTAATGAAGAAGAGAAAAGAAAAAAAAATACTATTAAATTTCGTTTTTGTAAGATTATTTCAAATCAAACCCTATTTATTTATTTATTCAATAAACTGATGAACTGGACTATTAATGAGGACCTAATAACCTGGGTTACATGTACCCTGACTCTTACTCTTGCACCACCAACAGTTCAGATTCTTCCTTTCTCCAATAGAATAACCCAACACGGGAGCCTGGACAGCAAAGTGGTTATGGTGCCCCACACTGGCATATATGTTGTACAGCTGTTCACCGGTTCAAATCCCAAATGAATCAAACTTTCCTATATTTCTATCCCCCACTGTCCTCTCTCTGTCAATAAAAACAAAAAAATCTCAAATGAATGAATAAAAAAATATTTCAACATATACACAAAGCTTTTGTTAAAACCTTTGTCTAAACATTAATGTTTCCAACAGGAAGCATTGTAAAGACATTTGCCAAACCATAACTCTTCATTTCACACCACAATCACATGAAAATTGTAATTAATTCAATGCTTTGGTTTATGACCAATTAAATACAAAACTACTGAGGCTCCCATCTGCCACAGCCTTGGAAAACCTTATGTTAATTGATAATTAGCAACTGTTAGTATGTTAACACATTAAATTATCACTGAAAATGGTAAAACTTAATTCCTAAATTTGTGACAAATAGCATTAGTTCTGTTAGAAAGATCAGCATTTGTGATATTGTGCAGATACCAGATATTGTGTGAATCTGTTCATATTGGTGTGTCCCAGAAACACACCAATACACAACACTGTACTTAAACTAAATGTTGTTTTCTCAGATACCACGAGGTCTTCTAATAGTTTTAGTTTAACTATATAAATTGCTCAGCTTGAACACTCCAACCTCATAAAGCTTTGTTGATCTATCTGGTGATCAATGAAAACAAGTCATGTTGTATCAGTAGGTTTGTCTGTGGAGTCCTCCCATCACAGGTTTATTTAGGCCTAGCAGTGTGGACCCTAACCAATAATCCTCCTGCAGACACACCTATAGATGAGAGTATAAAGACCCTGGACTGCGCTTGAGTTAGACATCAAGCTTCAAGGAGTCTCTCCACAGCAGCTCTCCACAGAAGCTCCACAGCCTCCAGACTGACCCTGAATATGACTCCCTCTGCCAGCCTGCTGCTTCTGCTGGTGCTGGGCCTCTCTCAGGCTCATCCTCTACAGGAGGAAGGAAGCCAAGAGGAAGTCGACACTGTTGACATCACCACCAGGATTTTGACCTCCAACAATGGCACCAATGAGATCCTGTTGGAAGGTGACCTGCTGGCTCCCAAAACCAGAAACGCCATGATGTGCTGGTCTCAGAGCTGCCTATGGAAGAAAGCTTCCAATGGCTTGGTGATGATCCCCTTCACCATGAGCAGTGAGTTCACCAGTTGGGAGAGGCAGAAGATTGACTACGCCATGAACTCCTTCCACACCAGTACCTGCATCCGCTTTGTTCCCCGTAAGAACGAGTATGACTACATCAGCATTGAGAATGGAGGTGGCTGTTACTCTGCTCTGGGCAAAACAGGAGGCAGACAGGTTCTCTCTCTCAACAGGCAGGGCTGCCTCTATCACGGCATCATCCAGCACGAGATCAACCACGCTCTGGGCTTCCAACACGAACAGACCAGGAGCGACCGCGACAACTATGTCAGGATCAACTGGGAGAATATTAATCCACAGATGGCCTACAACTTCTACAGGCAGAATACCAACAACCTGAATACTCCCTATGACTACTCCTCCATTATGCACTATGGAAGAACAGCCTTCTCTATTCAGTATGGAAAGGACTCCATCACCCCCATCCCTGACCCCAACGTCCAGATTGGCCAGAGGCAGGGTATGTCCTACTGGGACATCTTCAGGATCAACATGCTCTATGGCTGTTAACAAAGCTGATGTGAAATAAAATAAAGTCACACTGTTTCAGTTTGTTTTTATCTGTGATTAATTAAAGATACTATAACTGATAACTAACAGTAATGATACTGTCTTTTTGACAGCATTGTTTCAATTTACTTTCTGTGCAACAAGAAACATCAAATTTAAACACTGGCTGCAAAAGACTGCTTAACTTAAGAGTACTGCTGAGAGCCATATATGCCCTATGTGTCGATATATGTCTGCCATTCCCTGGAAAACTGTACTACTTTGAGGTGTGTATAAAACAAACCAATAAAAAAAACTCTGAAAAAACATCTTTCGACATTTTAAACCTGCACTTGTGAGACAGTCTTCAAATACAGATAATTACTTTCTATCTACTGTCAAGTCATGTGGGGTGCAAGAGTCAGCGCTCGCCACTGAGGTATTCAAAAAAATTTTACCAAGAGCCAGGCCTTACCTTGCATTAAATAACAAATCTGGTGAAAACCGAAGAAGTTAGTGAGAATGAATCTCACTGAGTAGGAACACTATTTTCCCCTTGCATATATATCTGTTACATTTTGGACTGCAGAGTTGAACCTCTGATGTTTAAAAGAAATAAAACCCAAATTGTTTTACTGTAGAATAAATAAGTTATGTTCTCATCCAGATTTTTAGAAGACTCTGTGATGATTCTGCGAATACATTCAGAATAAGAGTGTTTAGATGACTTTCCGGGTCTCTTAGCCAAACTTATAGAACTGTTCTAGAGATGACAGTGTTGGTCTGTCAGTTGGTTGGTTAAACCACTAGTTTGGTCCAGACTAAACTACCATCATGGATGGATTGTAATGGAATAAAACTGAAATAATCATGATCCCAAGTGAAATAATACAAATGACTTAAGTTGTACCCTGACTCTTACTCTTGCACCACCAACAGTTCAGATTCTTCCTTTCTCCAATAGAATAACCCAACACGGGAGCCTGGACAGCAAAGTGGTTATGGTGCCCCACACTGGCATATATGTTGTACAGCTGTTCACGGTTCAAATCCCAAATGAATCAAACTTTCCTATATTTCTATCCCCCACTGTCCTCTCTCTGTCAATAAAAACAAAAAAATCTCAAATGAATGAATAAAAAAATATTTCAACATATACACAAAGCTTTTGTTAAAACCTTTGTCTAAACATTAATGTTTCCAACAGGAAGCATTGTAAAGACATTTGCCAAACCATAACTCTTCATTTCACACCACAATCACATGAAAATTGTAATTAATTCAATGCTTTGGTTTATGACCAATTAAATACAAAACTACTGAGGCTCCCATCTGCCACAGCCTTGGAAAACCTTATGTTAATTGATAATTAGCAACTGTTAGTATGTTAACACATTAAATTATCACTGAAAATGGTAAAACTTAATTCCTAAATTTGTGACAAATAGCATTAGTTCTGTTAGAAAGATCAGCATTTGTGATATTGTGCAGATACCAGATATTGTGTGAATCTGTTCATATTGGTGTGTCCCAGAAACACACCAATACACAACACTGTACTTAAACTAAATGTTGTTCTCAGATACCACGAGGTCTTCTAATAGTTTTAGTTTAACTATATAAATTGCTCAGCTTGAACACTCCAACCTCATAAAGCTTTGTTGATCTATCTGGTGATCAATGAAAACAAGTCATGTTGTATCAGTAGGTTTGTCTGTGGAGTCCTCCCATCACAGGTTTATTTAGGCCTAGCAGTGTGGACCCTAACCCATAATCCCTCTGCAGACACACCTATAGATGAGAGTATAAAGACCCTGGACTGCGCCGAGTTAGACATCAAGCTTCAAGGAGTCTCTCCACAGCAGCTCTCCACAGAAGCTCCACAGCCTCCAGACTGACCCTGAATATGACTCCCTCTGCCAGCCTGCTGCTTCTGCTGGTGCTGGGCCTCTCTCAGGCTCATCCTCTACAGGAGGAAGGAAGCCAAGAGGAAGTCGACACTGTTGACATCACCACCAGGATTTTGACCTCCAACAATGGCACCAATGAGATCCTGTTGGAAGGTGACCTGCTGGCTCCCAAAACCAGAAACGCCATGATGTGCTGGTCTCAGAGCTGCCTATGGAAGAAAGCTTCCAATGGCTTGGTGATGATCCCCTTCACCATGAGCAGTGAGTTCACCAGTTGGGAGAGGCAGAAGATTGACTACGCCATGAACCCCTTCCACACCAGTACCTGCATCCGCTTTGTTCCCCGTAAGAACGAGTATGACTACATCAGCATTGAGAATGGTGGTGGCTGTTACTCTGCTCTGGGCAAAACAGGAGGCAGACAGGTTCTCTCTCTCAACAGGCAGGGCTGCCTCTATCACGGCATCATCCAGCACGAGATCAACCACGCTCTGGGCTTCCAACACGAACAGACCAGGAGCGACCGCGACAACTATGTCAGGATCAACTGGGAGAATATTAATCCACAGATGGCCTACAACTTCTACAGGCAGAATACCAACAACCTGAATACTCCCTATGACTACTCCTCCATTATGCACTATGGAAGAACAGCCTTCTCCATCCAGTATGGAAAGGACTCCATCACCCCCATCCCTGACCCCAACGTCCAGATTGGCCAGAGGCAGGGTATGTCCTACTGGGACATCTTCAGGATCAACATGCTCTATGGCTGTTAACAAAGCTGATGTGAAATAAAATAAAGTCACACTGTTTCAGTTTGTTTTTATCTGTGATTAATTAAAGATACTATAACTGATAACTAACAGTAATGATACTGTCTTTTTGACAGCATTGTTTCAATTTACTTTCTGTGCAACAAGAAACATCAAATTTAAACACTGGCTGCAAAAGACTGCTTAACTTAAGAGTACTGCTGAGAGCCATATATGCCCTATGTGTCGATATATGTCTGCCATTCCCTGGAAAACTGTACTACTTTGAGGTGTGTATAAAAACAAACCAATAAAAAAAACTCTGAAAAAAAATCTTTCGACATTTTAAACCTGCACTTGTGAGACAGTCTTCAAATACAGATAATTACTTTCTATCTACTGTCAAGTCATGTGGGGTGCAAGAGTCAGCGCTCGCCACTGAGGTATTCAAAAAATTTTACCAAGAGCCAGGCCTTACCTTGCATTAAATAACAAATCTGGTGAAAACCGAAGAAGTTAGTGAGAATGAATCTCACTGAGTAGGAACACCATTTTCCCCTTGCATATATATCTGTTACATTTTGGACTGCAGAGTTGAACCTCTGATGTTTAAAAGAAATAAAACCCAAATTGTTTTACTGTAGAATAAATAAGTTATGTTCTCATCCAGATTTTTAGAAGACTCTGTGATGATTCTGCGAATACATTCAGAATAAGAGTGTTTAGATGACTTTCCGGGTCTCTTAGCCAAACTTATAGAACTGTTCTAGAGATGACAGTGTTGGTCTGTCAGTTGGTTGGTTAAACCACTAGTTTGGTCCAGACTAAACTACCATCATGGATGGATTGTAATGGAATAATACTGAAATAATCATGATCCCAAGTGAAATAATACAAATGACTTAAGTTGTACCCTGACTCTTACTCTTGCACCACCAACAGTTCAGATTCTTCCTTTCTCCAATAGAATAACCCAACACGGGAGCCTGGACAGCAAAGTGGTTATGGTGCCCCACACTGGCATATATGTTGTACAGCTGTTCACCGGTTCAAATCCCAAATGAATCAAACTTTCCTATATTTCTATCCCCCACTGTCCCTCTCTCTGTCAATAAAAACAAAAAAATCTCAAATGAATGAATAAAAAAATATTTCAACATATACACAAAGCTTTTGTTAAAACCTTTGTCTAAACATTAATGTTTCCAACAGGAAGCATTGTAAAGACATTTGCCAAACCATAACTCTTCATTTCACACCACAATCACATGAAAATTGTAATTAATTCAATGCTTTGGTTTATGACCAATTAAATACAAAACTACTGAGGCTCCCATCTGCCACAGCCTTGGAAAACCTTATGTTAATTGATAATTAGCAACTGTTAGTATGTTAACACATTAAATTATCACTGAAAATGGTAAAACTTAATTCCTAAATTTGTGACAAATAGCATTAGTTCTGTTAGAAAGATCAGCATTTGTGATATTGTGCAGATACCAGATATTGTGTGAATCTGTTCATATTGGTGTGTCCCAGAAACACACCAATACACAACACTGTACTTAAACTAAATGTTGTTTTCAGATACCACGAGGTCTTCTAATAGTTTTAGTTTAACTATATAAATTGCTCAGCTTGAACACTCCAACCTCATAAAGCTTTGTTGATCTATCTGGTGATCAATGAAAACAAGTCATGTTGTATCAGTAGGTTTGTCTGTGGAGTCCTCCCATCACAGGTTTATTTAGGCCTAGCAGTGTGGACCCTAACCAATAATCCTCCTGCAGACACACCTATAGATGAGAGTATAAAGACCCTGGACTGCGCCGAGTTAGACATCAAGCTTCAAGGAGTCTCTCCACAGCAGCTCTCCACAGAAGCTCCACAGCCTCCAGACTGACCCTGAATATGACTCCCTCTGCCAGCCTGCTGCTTCTGCTGGTGCTGGGCCTCTCTCAGGCTCATCCTCTACAGGAGGAAGGAAGCCAAGAGGAAGTCGACACTGTTGACATCACCACCAGGATTTTGACCTCCAACAATGGCACCAATGAGATCCTGTTGGAAGGTGACCTGCTGGCTCCCAAAACCAGAAACGCCATGATGTGCTGGTCTCAGAGCTGCCTGTGGAAGAAAGCTTCCAATGGCTTGGTGATGATCCCCTTCACCATGAGCAGTGAGTTCACCAGTTGGGAGAGGCAGAAGATTGACTACGCCATGAACTCCTTCCACACCAGTACCTGCATCCGCTTTGCCCCCCGTAAGAACGAGTATGACTACATCAGCATTGAGAATGGAGGTGGCTGTTACTCTGCTCTGGGCAAAACAGGAGGCAGACAGGTTCTCTCTCTCAACAGGCAGGGCTGCCTCTATCACGGCATCATCCAGCACGAGATCAACCACGCTCTGGGCTTCCAACACGAACAGACCAGGAGCGACCGCGACAACTATGTCAGGATCAACTGGGAGAACATCAATCCACAGATGGCCTACAACTTCTACAGGCAGAATACCAACAACCTGAATACTCCCTATGACTACTCCTCCATTATGCACTATGGAAGAACAGCCTTCTCTATTCAGTATGGAAAGGACTCCATCACCCCCATCCCTGACCCCAACGTCCAGATTGGCCAGAGGCAGGGTATGTCCTACTGGGACATCTTCAGGATCAACATGCTCTATAGCTGTTAAAAATGTTTCTGATTTAAGCAATCATTCAGCAAAACACAACAGATTATCCTCTTGTCATTGCCCTTTGAAAAATACAATTAAAAGTATACTAATTTTAATAAAATATTTATTCATGTCGACAAGTAAATGAAACAGCAAATAAATATCTCCAAAAGAAATTCATGGCATAATTCTCATTCTTTTGTTTTGTTTTGCTAAAACTGTATATATACACATTAGCAGAAACATACAAACGTTGGCAGGAGCCACCAGACCACAGGAAAACAAACTGTCCAGCTGGTGCTGTTTCTAATAGATAAACTACTGTAAAGTAACAGGAACTCTAACAGTCTCTCAGAACGACATCTGAAGAGCTGGTCCTTTTTTTAGCTCCACAATGAAACAGGTGCTCAGACCCTATAGCCCAGTGGGGGTGTGATGTGAGTAGGAGGGTGAAAGTGGGGGGCTTCATCTGCTGTTGTAATATGCAGGTCAATAGCAAACAACTCGGTAAATTATGTTTTCAGTGACCACATTATGCTTCAGAAATGAATGTATTAGGTGTGTTTTTTTTTTTATTTATTTATACACCTTGGATGAACTGTGGGGTTGAAACAGATTTTTTTTTTACCCTTTACCCCAGTGAGAAGCAGGCTTTACGTGTTCATCCCATCTGTTTTCATCTTCCTGTGGTATCTCTCACCTCGGCTGCCTGCTTGCCAACTATCTCTGCCATGAAGTGAGAACATTTCCTACAGGCTCTGGAATGCATATAGAGGACCCTCCTCCAATACATGGCAGACTGTACCGAACAGGAAATAAAAAGATCTGCAAACGAGCAGTTGTTGTGGAACTGTAGTATAAACAAGATCATTGATAATGTGCATATACTAGAGATTTATACTGCAGATTTACATTATATTTCATAATTCCTCTCTCGCTAATAAATTAAAGTATCACAAACAGAAAAAAGTATACATGGCTGAACCCTGTCATAATACTTTAAGAGAAAGATCTAATTTTCATGGCTTTTCCATTGTTATTGTAGCTCTTCTGAATTTTATAAGCCAAGTGCCCCAAATATCTTAAGGGCGTTCAGAGTATGTGCAGATCAGATAGTGTTCTCTAGTGTCCTCTTGTGGTCACTACAATTAATAACAATGTTTTGATCCAAACCAAAGCCCTGAAATTCAAAAGTACGCTGGTACAACTATATATTTATTCTCTAAATGTACTTACAGGATTACTAGTGATATTTAGTTATTTTTACTAATGGATTGGATTGCCATGATGAATGTATTTATGAATAAGCATGATTGTATTATTTTAGTTAATGTGGGATATTTGAATAGTCAAAGTGATCTGGGGTGACCTTGCAGCTACTCAGTGGCTATAGATCAGACTGTGATCATCACTGTGTTAGTGTGAAAGCAGGTTCCTGGAAAAAAAAACAAAGCTTCCATTAATAACAAAATAGTTGTTTTAATTTGCCATTCAGTTGGCAGAAAAGAAAAATCATAAGACAGAAGGTATTACAGGAGATCTTCTGTGCAATTCAAACTTCTCAGGTACAGCTGCTTAGATGAATGTGCTATCACCACAGGTTGTTTGGAGGAGAAGAAGAAAATATCATGAAGTTATGATTTTGTTCAGGAAAGAGTAGCACTAACAGTATATACTATTTAAAATTATGTAAACCACAGCTTCATGAAACAATGATTACACTAAACAGAAAACATCCATTTAACTGACTGACAGTTAAATGGAGTTAAACTGACAGTTTGTTAAGTTAAAACTGTCAGTTAAACTGACAAAGTTAAACTGACAGTTTGTGACATATAAAGCAAAATCACATTCTAAATCTAACTTGTAATTGGGTTAAATCCTTGTGAGAAATAAATATATATATATATATATATATATATAACTTTTATACAGAGAGATTGTTAACTTAACCATATATCATGAATTTATATAATTTGTCAGGAAGTAAATGACATCAGATAGAAACACAATGTTTCAAACTGATCTCTAACTAAATGATAATTAGATGCACAGGATCTGTCTATAAAAGGCCATGTCTGTAGTTATTATTATAATATAAAACAATTATATAGAGAGCGTGTTACACTGAGATTATTATAGCATGCTCATGGATATTGTACTGCAAGTGGTCTTTATACCACTAGATGGCAGCACAGGCTAATTCATGCCACTCATATGGCCTAATAATGTGTGTGTGTGTGTGTGTGTGTGTGTGTGTGTGTGTGTGTGTGTGTGTGTGTGTGTGTGTGTGTGTGTGTCTATGTTTCTTAGTGCTGGTTATATTCATTTATTTTCTACCTGCATTGTTTTCAGTGCTATTTTTCCTTATTTTGGCTGGATGGCTGAGTGCGCCTTAGCCACTCAGCCATCCAGGCGCCAGTTATTTTTCCATATTTTTCTTTGCCGCTATCTGCTCCTGCTTTGGCATAATTCCTCCACTGAGGTCATTAAAGTTTTATTTTGTCTTGTCATATCCTGGTCCAAATATGATGGGAGGTCCCCAGTTCAAATCCCCTGACAGAATGGGGGAGGAAATGAAAAACTCATCCCTCTCATCCCTCAACATATACTGTGCTATATTATATTGCAATATTATATAAGACTGTATTTACGTTACCTTCAGTGCTGCAGGACACTGATTTTACTGTATCACTTATATGTATATGCACACATACATATGTATGAATGAATGTGTATGAATCAATGAATATACTGGTTGCCTTGCTAAAAGGGGTTGTTGATGGGTTATTATATTCCCCATTCAGAAATGTGGTTAAAAAAAACCTCCTCTCTGACCTTTTGCATACCGGATTCCCTCTGAACGTCCACATCTCCAACATCTGACAGGCACAAATACCATCCCCCGGACCCCCGGAAAACCAATTTTTCTCCTTTTTCTTTGACATTTTGTCTTATCACAGTGAAACATCTCCTTACTGAGGCATTTTCAAAGCTTTCTTTGATCCTACAGTCCCGTCTTCTATAGAAAGAAATAAAACACTGATAAACAAAAGTCAAGATGCAGAACTCCCCAGCGGCAACATTGCACATGGTTATTGCTTCATCTACCTCATCTGTTTACATACATAACTGTCAGAAACACACACACTGAATTCCTTTTCTTTCAAAACTTAGCTATGTTCCCATCTTGTCACTTATTTTAGTGAAAATCCTTTTAAGTGGTGTTTGCTTGTAGGTAAATTAAAACACAAAAGAGTCTTTTTTTGTGTCTTTTTTTGCTCTCAATCACCTACTGGCTGCAACTTCATTCTGAAGGTTTTTCAGCCCATACAACCTTTAAACAAGATAGATTTTGTTAAGTGACTAAAGTTTGTTGTTCCATTTATTTTATGTCTCTGGGAATAAAGTGCTCCACTGGGCTTTTATAGACTTCTTATTTTGTATTCAGTATGTGAATGCAAAAAACAAACATTTTCTTTCATTTGAAACATCATTTACTGCCTATATACTTAGATGTTGATGTGAAACACTCTGAACGGCCACAATGACATGTTGTGTTTTCAAGGACTCTGACATTCATCTTTTTCTTAGCTAAACGCTGCATTGCTCTTATCATCAATATGTCACCGCTGTGCTTTCTCTACCCACATATATAGATGTTCCTGTTAAAAATCCCTTAATGATGGCAGAGAGGTAACGTGAGCAGAAGAAAACACAAAACAGTCATTATAAATTTAAGAAGAATGTTAAAAAAGAACTAAAGCTTGCTGTGGTTGAAGGGATGATTTTTCTTTGAGAGGAGACGTTTCTGCTCATTGAACCATACTGACTCACTTGCTCTAGATAGGAGCAATAACAGTTGTCGTTCATATATCACCATCATAATCTAATCTAATCATCATAATCTAATCTATCATCTGAGTATCAGGATTAACAAGAAGTCAGTTTGATGCAGAGATGAGCGAGTTTCTTTTCTTATGAATATGTTGTGTAAACCTGACAAACTCAAACCAGCATTTGTCAGTATTCTGAATTGAGTATTTTCTCACTCTCTTACAATCATGTTTCCAAGTTGTTCATACTTTAGTTCAAACTATGTTTTTATGAATTATTTTGTGAACAGACCCACAGTGAACAGAAATCTGGGTTCTACATACAGGAACCAGAGGAGAAACCTGAGTGGTGAGAGAGAGAGAGAGAGTTGGATGATGTGTTGCTGGGATGTCTTCAGAAAGACGGTGGAGAAGTTGGAGAAATGTATTTCAACATTTTTCCAAATTTTTATTTGAAAGACAAAAATGTTATGTTATTTACAGTAACAGTTAAATCTGTTATATCACATTAGACATGTTAGTTGACAATGTATTTTTGTAATTTGATTAATATTGTATGTTTTCTAAAATACAAAAAAGAATAGTAATTTACAGAAGGTGATATGTTAAGTTACAGCTTTTTGTGGGTGGTTTTTTTTTTATTTGTTTATAATGCACGGACAGTGAGATGAGAGAACATCTTGCCTCTCAAGAATCCGTTTGACATTTTCACCACAGAGCAGGCTTCACAGGGAGGAGAGACACAAGAGATTAAACAAATGCAAAGGACATGCATAGCTTACTCAAGTTCAATGAGTTATTTTGTAAGTCAAACTGACAGGGAATATACTTCCCAATCATTTTGTAAAAAGAAAACCCTGCTTTATAAAGGGGGAACTGGTATAATAAATAGTCACTGACTCACTCTTTACTCAGACAAAATGTCTGAATGAAGTTAAGGTTGATATCTCGTTGTAGCTGATCTAAACCCTATAGCTGTTCTCCTATGACCTTCCTTCCTAATAGCCTCTATAATAGGCACTATATACCTCTCTAAATGTACTGTATAGGGCTGACCAATCATATTCATGCATCCACACACTGAAAATTGCTGTGAAGTGTGAAGGTTATTATCGAGGGAGCTGATACCCCAGGTGAGTACTTGAAAACCCAGTGAGAGACATCTGCATTTACCTTTCTTCAGAAATTTGCATCAGAATATATTCTACCTGTAGATTTTACGAAGCACCCTCTACAACTGGTATTTTATGACACATATAAGCATATAGAAGCCCATAAATCACTTTGAGTGCTTAACACGTCCCCAACCTGGTTTAGACATAAATGGCAATTATCAGGCTTGTTTGGTCATCATGTATTATCACCATCTGTCAGTTATTTTCTTTTACAGAACTATTACACACTGCTCCTATATTGCAAGTCTTAATGGGTGTCAGTCTTAGTCCATCTGTCCATACTTTCTACAGAAGATGGGGTGAAACTGATTTAATTTCCTATTCTGCTGCATAGATGAATGTGTAATAATCTATTTTTCATTGATTGATTGTGCTTTGTATTGATAATGAGAAAAGGTGCTGCTATGATAAGTGGGAGGAGCAAAAGCTGCGTGTGATGGCCTTAACTCTGTCGTAAATTGAATCTTTCCTCAATTCAAACACTACTGACATTAATATCCAAATAATATTAAAATGTAACACAATTTGACCAAATCAAAATTAAATTACCTGAGAGGTAGAAATTCTAAGAACATTTTCAGATTTTCTTTGCAGCAGATCCCAAAATGCAGTCAAGCTCCTGGCCCTGTTGAAATATTTGAAAAGGTCACTACTGATGAGTTGAATGCCACTTTGATATGACAAAGCCACTTATAAATGATTGTGGCTTCCCGTGGCTGCAAAATGAGGCCTGATTTTACAGTCTAATGTGTATTTAATGACTTTCAGTTATCTCTGCACTTTATCTGCATCAGTGTCTGGCTGAGAAAATTGCATTAGCATGTAATGCTAAGGTGGCTGCACTTCAGCAACCAACCCATATGTAACATGACCTGAAAATGATTGTTAAAAAGAAAAGTGATTTGACTACAAATGTGAGATTTTTCTCTTTTAGCAGAAAAAGTGGGACACTTTATTTGGTAATGGCTGAACAAGATTTTTATAGACTTTTTCCTCTGAATGTAAAGCTACTGAAAGGTCAGTTAAGGTTATATTGTTTTTTTTTTTTTTCTTAAAATGGAACCACAGGACCTGAAATTGCACAGAAAATCACAGTAAAATCTCAGTGATGAGTTGGTGAGAAATGAGAAGTGTTCCCTTGCTCCCCTGCTGAAAAACACAGACTGAGTCATCTCCACAGGGCTTCCTCAAGACTACCTCAAGACGATACACTGATCAGTGTCAAATACTTTCAACACAACCAGTATAAGACAGTAGCTGCAATGAACAGAAGTCATCGCTCACATCACATTGTACAACTGGAATGTCAACTAGCAGTGACAATCAAGTTGTGGTGAAATAACCTCTCAATATGAACTCTGCTTGCCATGAAATTAATCAAGGCTCAAAACAGCTAAACTGCTGCAGGCCAATAAATGTATTCAAGCTGATATCTCAGTGAGCGCTGATGATTTCACCAGAGGCTAAAAGATCCAACTGCAGCAGCTGGCTCATTCACAACAGCACAGATTTGAAATGAGCCCTGAATGAGAAGCGTTGTTCATACACAGACTGTCTTCAAGCAGCTGGATGAACATATTCAGCACATCCCTGTGGGTTTGTGTTGATCAGCACATTGAAATGATAGCTGCAATGAGGCAAACACAAAACATTCTGGTTTCTTGGCTTCCACAGCTGTCCTTCAGCAAGCCACAGGTACGTGCATCTGTTTTGTGAGCAAAATGAAATGTTGGGGTTGAGGGGTAGTTGATGGGGTGGGGCTGTGTGATTGTCAGACAGTGCTCCCCTTTCACCAGAAGAGATCGTGGACACACAGTATGTTTCAGATGAGGCTAAAAATAGGACTAGACAGCAATGCATTCAGTGATATACATCCTGGCAGGTGACCACCCACATTAGAACAATAATATACTGTGTGTTGTTGCTGACTATGGCTGTGTGTAATCTTTTATCATTTCATTCAGCCGCTGGCCACTCAGTCATTTAGTTCCTCGGGACATCTTTGTCCTTGATCAGATGTGCTGGACACCTCTGGTAAAAGGGATCTAGCTTTAGGGTCTCCAGAGGATTTAGCGGGCCTGGTCGCAAGATGTCAACATCAGTGATAAAATGTTCTGAACTTACAAACCCCCTCAGAGACAGACAGTGACCTGGTCCATCCATCTCATCCTTGTTCAACACAGAAGACAATCTCGACAAAAACGCTGCCCAACAAAGCCAAAAACAACAGATGTATCATCAAAAACAGGAGTAGTAGTAAAGTCACAAGAAAAATAGCAACAATCCACGATTGGTTTGCAGTATACCACATATACATACCACATTTACCACATGCATTTTGGTGTGTACTTTTTTACAGTTTCTTTTGTGTGTATGCATTAAACAATAAAACATGAAATTTTTGAGTCTGAAAGCCAGGCTAGCTGTTTTTTTTTCTGTCATTATGCTAGGCAAAGCTAATAGCTTCTCAACTCAAGTGACATTCATTCTGTCATCTAACTCTCACAAGGAAAGTTAGTGTAACTCCCAAAATTCTACCTCAAAGTATAAACTAAGTTTAGACAAGTCAGTTTGTTTAGAAATTCATTTGATAAAAACCCAACACCTTTCTCACTCTTGTCACATTTGTTTATATGTGATAAAGGCTTTAACAACAAGGTCAATACCTTTGTTTTAATTCAACGAAGTCCTTGCATCAATTTTAATTAGAAATGAAAGAAACGGGCATGTTACAAACCAGGCTGACAGATAAAACATTGAGTATCTATATTATTTCACCAACATTACAGTGGATATAAATCTCACACAGTAGAATATATAACCTGAGGTGCGTACTGTTATATTGTTTACCAGTATCCACTAATCCTCCTCAGCAAATTCTAAATTCTCTCTTGCCAGAAGCAAAATGCAGAGACTTAAGTCTACCTATCATCATCCTCACAAGTAGCCTTGCCCAGAACATGTCCAAAGACAGGAGTCCAGGTGGCATCATCACAGCTGCCAGAATTAACAGGCTTTTGTTTTTCTTGGATTTCTGAGCTTCATAAAAAAACATAAATTCTTCTGGGACACAACATTTTGACCTTTTTTGATCTGGAGTGTAATTTTTTTTCAGCCACTCTCCTACACTTATAGCTACAGGCTACAGGAAAAACAAAGCTGGAATAAAGATTTTCCAGTTAAATGAGAGACGTGCCTTTTGGCTTAGCTTCCTGTCCAGTCATATGGTCCACTGCAATGCGCACATGACTGCTGCTCTCTCGACACAATATAATACATTAATTAATGATAGATATAGATGGAGAAAAATTTAGAACTGTGTCAAACAGTAAGTAGTTGTTTGCTAACCAGAGGTCTTTTCTTATAACATCATCAATTTGATAGATGGGAACCCTGGTTCTATCAGCTCTATTTATTAAGTCATATAAGACATGACTGAAAGGTTCAGAGCTCTGGTGACTTTCTTCAGAAAGGAGTGAGGAGGGACTGACAAAGTGATTTACTGCCCTTTCTGAAGTGATAATAGGAGATTTCTGGTCAAGTCATGGCGGGCGCCAAACACCCATCTGATGCCAAGGTGACATTCAGACTGTCTCTATCGAGAAATTCTAAGAGATAAGAGAAGCTGACTGCTCAAAAAAGGTGAGGAATAATCCCACAAGGAAAAATGATAATCATCTGATACTGAGGTAGTCCAAAGTGAAATGACGTCAGTTTTTTTACAGGAATTTTCTGATGCACCCATTGTGAAAACATAACAACCAGCTAACTTTTCCAAACTTAAGATTTATTGCCTTATGCTAATTCTAAAATTTTTTTTCTTGCCAAAACATAACAGCTAGCCATGCTTTTAACATCATATTCAATGTAAAAGTTGTGTCCAACCAAAACATATGGCATATGAGACATTCTTTTTGCGGTGTACAGGGATTATCTGGTGCATATCACACTTTGATTTGTGGGCCTGTCTCTTGCATGGCCAGATCAATTTATCTCTAGTGTGTCTGGGATTCCTGGTTCATTTAACTGAATTTTATAAGACAGAGTTGTTGCTGCTGGAGCCTGGATATTTAGGAGGTAATCAGAGACAAAGGGGGATATCAAAATTTAATTTAATTGTTGTAGAGAATTAATTATTGCCATATATACACTATATTAGATAACAGGTAACGAGCTGGCTGTATGATAACCATCAGCTGCATCCCCTTGAGGTCTGCTGTTTGGTGAGGCTCTGCATGCATATGCGTGAAATTAACATGACCAGTTATTGAAGATAGAAAATAGCATCAGTCAAAAAAGCCTATATTAATCTAATCTGCATAAAGGTGCATGTAGTATTCAAGCCCCCTTGAGCACTTGTCCCGTATTATCTCTGTGTCATTACTGCAGGCAGGTACTTTAATATTCTGCCCAGAAAAAAACATTAACGACTGGAGTAGTCTATAATGTGGAGTTATCCTGGAGGCCTTCTTCACAAAAGATGTTTCTTTGCATCACAGCATGAAAACACTGCGGTAAATAATTAGCGTTTCAGTTTTTATAATCCTGGTTCTGTGCATGCTGCACTCTATTGCAGCCCAATGGAACATTGCAATGTATCAGTGTCAGTGTTAATGATATTAGTGAGACCTATTCATTTGTCACTATGACGTGTCAAAATGTCTGCTCATACAGAGAAAATGTAAACAGAAATTTGTATTGTTGTGAGTATAATAATTTGTGGCAGTTTGTCCAGGTGGTAGATTATATCTAATCTGGGGATTTTGTCTCTTCAACCTTGATTGGTTTCTTCATGTTTTCAAGCCGTTGAGCTGAATTTCATCATTATACTGTTTTCTTTTCATTACAGTGTTTTTCATTGCACAAATGAATAATAATGAAAATGAACATCTGGTGCTTTGTGTCTGACTGGACTGGGTCATGTGTTTCTAAAATTTTAAGATTTGATTTGCTGTCGCTGTAACTTTGTTTCCTCAGTGACTTCAGCTGTCATCTATTCCTAGTAGACCTGTAGGCAGAGGTTAACTACACATACATAACAGACAATCAAAGCATCTTCCATTTTCCATTCAGTCCTGAAGCTCTTTACAGAGCCCAGTGAATGTACTTTGTATAAAGCAGACTTGTCTCTAAATGGCAGCCAGTTACACAACACACAAACCATCAGTGTAATCAGCCCCAAACATGTTTTACTGTGTTCACGAAGCTGTTATATAAGCCTGTAGTGGACATCCTGAAGCATATCACACACAAAGACACATCTGAGGACAAACACATTAGTCCATGAAGTGATGGATATGTCCTGTTTTTAGACTTATTTTACATATGTATGATAAGTGGTGTTGTAAAATAAACATAGCCAGTAAACAGACAACACTGGAGAGGTCATTTAGTTTAACCAGTCCATTAAAAATGGTAATGTTTGTTATTGTATTCAGTTTCTCTCTGTTTTTCATTTTATACTCTCAGTGCTGAAGTGGCAGGACTGTCCTCTTTCTCCTTGACTGAACACAGTCTGGCACCTGTCTTCAGTGGTTTCTGGCTCGGCCTGTTCACAGATGCCATCCTTTTCGCCAGTGTTCATCCCTCTTTTAGAGGGCAAAGATGCACCCGTGCATTTCAAAGATGCCGTTATCACTGTGTCAGTTTCCTTGTCTGACATGACTGTGGCTTTGCGGAGGCAGCTCTTTGGCCCTTTGCGGAATCGTATGGTGAACAGACCATAGATGATGGGGTCCAGACAGGCATTGAAAAGACCAAAGATGAACAGGATGTGGGTGAGGGAGTGAGAGACTTTTCCCTCCAAGTCATCTGGGAAGAACCAGTACCATAAACCCAACAGGTAGTATGGAGTCCAGCAGACGATGAAGCAGATCACTATGACGATGCTCATTTTCAGAGTTCTCATCCGCGCTTTGGGGATGTTGTTCCTTGAACAACGAAGATGTGGCTCATTAGGGGACACTACAATAGAAGAAGAAGCCAGATATGAGTGGAGAGCTGGGACGTAAGCAGCAAATTAATAGATAATTTACTCTTTGAATTAATTGATATCTATCCACTTTGGTGTTTACCGACTACAGCAGGGAACTCACAGCTCTTTTTTGTCATCCGTCTGGAGATCTGGATGAAGATCCTGGTGTAGCAGATGATCATTATGACCAGTGGCAGCAGGAAGAGGCAGGAGAAGGTAAACATGTTGTAGGCAGTTTCCTGCCAGTGAGTGATGAAACTCCCCCTTGTGGTGCACTGAGTAAAGTTGGCTGGATACGTGATGGTCACATTGTGGAAAATGAATATCTGTGGGGTTAAAGAAATTAAATTACATTAAAATAGTTTTTCAATGGCAGCAATTATTATTCAATATTTTCTTTGGCCTGTCATTCTGACAGAGATAAGACAGAAAGATAAAAGAATTGTGTCTAATACCCCAGTGGTTTGATGTGATAGCATGGTGTCCCTCAGAATTACATTCCCTAGAATGGGATAATGTTTTACAACACATACAATAACACAATAACACACTCTGATTTCTGTATTAATTTAAGGACCAATTGTTTCAAAAGTTGCAAAACAGTTTGTGTAATTAAACCTTTCAGCCACTGTTATTACTGTAAACCTGACAAGCATAACAGCAAATTGTGAGTTAGTGCTAATTTTCTTATATTTGATTAATTCTTCCCCATTGAAGCTTTGGTGTCCTAACTTTAACCACGTCTTAATCATAATTATCACTACTTGTCATTTTCTTAAGTAATCAATTAATCATTTTGTATTTTCATGTCCAAAAATAGTCACAAACACCCTTACACAGATTAAATGTGTAATGTATGATTTTAATTTTATAATTTTCTACAGATATAATTTTACAATTATAATGTAAAATGTATATCTTTTGTCTGACTAGTTGATTGATGATTTTATAATTTGAACTTTTATACAACTCATATTGTATTTTTTACATATTTGAAAACACTGGCACTGCACATTTAAAACAAATGTCATTAAACTTTCAAAATCAATGTTCTCGTCACACATCTGCCTTTTTTCTCCTTGTATGATTAAGTCACATGCTCTGCCATGAATTATCTTAACAGTTACAGTGAAGCATCTATACTGCCGGGATTAAAGACTCTCTGCCTTTTGTTACTCAATGATAGAGCCACTATAATCCCAAACACCGAGACCTAGTGTGTCACACAAATCCAAGCAGCTGGTTTCTTGCATCAAAGCCTCAATAATTTTATGTAAATGCCCAGAGACATAAACAGAAAGACTTATGAAACAGGTCAAAGAATCAGTTTCAAGTAAATATGAAGCCTAACAATTTAATACCTATATGTGACTGAGATTATATATACATACATATATAAATACACACATACACATACACACACATACATATATACATACACACACACACACACACACACATATATATATATATATATATATATATATATATATATATATATATATATATATATATATATATGTATGTATGTATGTATGTATGTACGTGTGTGTGTATATATGTATGTATTCTGCACTCAATAATCTATTGCCAGGTATTAAGATCTATAGTCTGCCAACTGTTACACTGTAAGGGGATTGAAAGAGAGGTTTATTGAAGGAGGTGGTTTTGTGAAGACTCAGGAGACTCTTCACAAAAGAGTCTTCCTGAGTCTCTTTCTTATGTTTAACTGAACCAAAATATGTGTAATTACTTGTCCTGTCAGATCAGCGTCAGCTTGTCTTACCTGGGGGATTGAGAACAAGGCGCTCATAGTCCACGCCACCATCAACATCACCCTGTTCCGTTTACGGGCCATGTTAATGGCTAGAGGGTTGAGGATAGCCGACTGTCTGTCCAGACTAATCACCACTGTGACAAAGGCACAGGAGTACATGGCCTGTAGTTTGAGGAACATCAAGAACCTGCAGGCCAGGTCACCGGCCAGCCACTGAACTGTGATGTTCCAAACAGCATCCACCGGCATCACGATGAAGGTAACCAAGAGATCGGCTGCAGTCAAGTTGATGATCAGCACTCTGACATGAGATTTGCGTTTGTGGCCATTGGCTGCCCACAGCACAGCCAGGTTGCAGAAAGTGGAAACACCACATAGGATGAAGGTAATAATCACTCTGACTTTAGCTGCTGTAGAAAAAGTAGGAAGCTGTGGCGCTCTGTCCACTCTGTCTGAAGTCCAGTTACAATGAGGAGGCAGCCAATCACAGCTGACATTGAGGTCAATTCCAGCACCCTGCTGATACATGATGACTGCAGGATCACAGCAGGAGGAGGCGTTCATCTTCTGACCCTCACCAAGGAGTCAGCATTTTGTTTAGCTACATGGAGGCTGGCAGCACCAAAAGGAAGAGAAGTCAAAAGTACATACATGAGCCTCATGCGTGAAGTGGCAGTACACTGTGGCAGACGGGGGAGCAGTCTGCTGCTAAACCTCACTGAGGTGGAAAGATGCCATAATTGCTTGTAATAAGCTTTGCATCAATGCCACCTGCAACACCTGACAACATGACAACCAATCAAGTTAATTACACCCTAGTGATAATATCATTCTATCTCATAGGATATATATATATATATATATATATATATATACACACACACGTGTGTGTGTATGTATGTATGTATATAAACTTTCCCATTTAGATCCAGCTCATAATTTGCATAATGTGGTTATCTAATTATACCATGATATAAATAGCAGTTTAGTTCAGCCACACAGGTAATAGTAAAATGAGGTAAGAATATTGTACATTATATTTGGTTTTTACTAAAACATACTAGAACATCACATGTGCACATTACTGCTTGCGTAATTATAAAATATTGATATTCTGAACAGATTATAAATAAAGGAAAAACAGCAGACTTACACTGACAGTATGTCCGTATCAGACAATAAAATAAAGTGAAATCCTTTTTATGGAAGTTCCAGCTCCATGTCCTTGTTCCTTACGCAGCGCAGCGCTGACTTTATGTGTAGTGTGTCACTCAGAGTGAGGATCTCCGGTTTCCCTCGCAGTTTTATTGCAGCATCCCTCCAGGAGTTTTTACTCCCTGCGCTGCGCGCGCCAGTGATTCTGTGAGCGCGGCCACGAGCTTCTCATCTCACTACAAGTCTTCTAATTTTAACCCTGCATGCGTAAACGTGAAAAGACGCCGCGAGCATAGGTTGCGTAATTTTCATCAGGACCAAACCAAACTTCCTCTTAATATGAGTGTACCAAATAAAATATGAGCAAGACCAATTAATGCATCCCAACTAAACAGGCTTTATTGTTTATATTTACATATGTGCATGCAGAATTAAAAGCAAATTATGAATTATTGATAAAAAAAAAAAAAAAAAAAAACTAGCCTACTACTATTAGATCGTTCTTTCCTTTTCTAAAGCAGATGGGCCACATCTACCTTCTTTACCTTTTCCAGGCTTCCACCTCAATCTCACTGCAGAGTAATTCAAATCTGCCATTATTGTAAAGACTCTTGAGAGAAGCAGCACAGAGCACACGATGTCACCTGTCAGTGTAAATTGTCAAGTGTAAAAGCTTTTGTAGAAATTCTTGATAGAAATGTATGATCACCTTTGCCCAATAGCACATTTTTCATCAAGTCTGAATTCATACACATCCTGAAAGATGCCTTCAGGTTCACAACAGCACCATGACTTCTCTGAAAGTCTTATTTCTAGCACAATTTGTTTCTTCACTCATATAAATAAAAGTGAGTTCATTGTTAAAATAATGCATATAGCTAATCAGCTGTGCTCACTTAAGCTTATGTTTTATCCCAGCAGGTTTATAAGTTTCAGCTTTAAGCTACAAAAAAACTATCACACTGATATCACACTTGTATGTTAAAGTTTCATATGTAAAGATGAACCCACAGAAAAAGATTTCCTGATTCTCCAGTTCACCTTATCTCTGCTTTATGCCCCAAAACTTCAGTGCTCTGGTTCATTCTCACCACTTTCATCACCTCTCTTGTTAAATCCTGATTTAGTTTGTCTTTCATAATGGCTGTTAATAATAGTAATAATCCCTGGTTGATGAGCAGTCTGATGATGAGAGGTCACATGGTTTTTTGTTAATCCTAGTTTAAGTAAAGGTCGGATCTTCACACTGACTTCACACTGTTTATCAACACATCTCTTTTCTATGGAAACTTTGTGGGAAGTCATGCATCAAAGTAGGTGAGATGCCAAAACCAGATGGACTGCGATGCTGCTCTAACCTGTTAATTTGGATGCCAAAATAAAAACCAACAACTTTTGCAACTGCCTCTCACACCTACATATTTGGCACAGGCAGTGTGGCCCATCAGTGTATTTAAAGAAATGTCAAAACGTTCCTTTACAAGGTGATAACATTTTGCGTTAGCGTTATCAGCTTGTTTCCAGTTGCCTCGGGTATTGAATAAATTAGTTAATCTAATCACGAAGGCATTAAATCAAAATGTGACATAAATCTAATCTAACAATGACTCAGTTATATCACAGAGAACATATGGAAGACATTTGATAAACAACTGATGTTGATAAAAAAAAAAAAACCTGAAGTTGAATATGACCCACAAGCTTTTATGATTCTATGTTTTAAAATAGTACAAAAAAAACTACATGAAATAAAATGAACAAATGCATATTTAGAATATTTCATACTTCCTTTGATCTTATTATACAATCAAGAGGGAAGAGTGACAGAAATGATGTTGAGACAATGACATTGTGGGTAAGATTGTGACCTGAATTCACACCAACAAGCCGTAATGTAGAGTGTTGAGCTGATGCTGCACTCCTCTTCTGTAACAATGTGGTGATTCTAACATGATAAAGCATCAGGTTTAAACAGTAGAGAGAAAAAACATCTGTTCATTCCCCTCTGACCTCAACCAGCTGCAAAACATGATATAAAATGGTGGTGATGCATGTAAGACCCACTTCACTGTGAATCTATAAGGATGTGCACCAGCTGTAATTCAGTCTATACTGTACCTCACGACACAAAACAGCACAGACATACATGATAAAATTCTCAACTTAAGAGACACTCACATAAACACATTTATAAAACCTTTATTAAACCATAATCGATGCTGTTCAGCTGATTTAGTCATATGGTGTTGTTTTTTTCAGAGTTTGAAATGATGCTGTTTGGTCCAAACTCCCTTTAGAAATTCAAATGAAAGATTCAGTGAAAACGTTCTGTCTCTCATGTAGCTGACTTGATTATCTAATATAATTACTTCACACCAGGTGGAAAAGGTTAATAATAAAAAATTGATAAATCATAGTGGCAATGCAGAGGAGGAAAAACAGCATATGGTTTATTTGTGATCACCTCTCAGACACACATTCTTATCTCTTCAGTGAACTGTGGTGGATTATCAGTTGTGTAAACTGTTGGAGCAGGTTGTTGGTTTATGCAGATGTCAGAACAGGCTACTGTCCAAGGGCTATGACCTTCCCAGGCTATGACCTTCCCAGCTCCCCAGGCATCAGATGCATTTTCGCGTTAATCCACAGTAATTGTGTTGCTTGTATTGAGGCTAAGTAGTATTATGAATCGCTGCCACACTGTGATCTGCCTGAATCCCTCTATTTCCACAACCAAGAAATATGAATACATCACACTAAAACCACTCTGGCTTATTTGTTAGTTTCCTGGCCTCATAACACCTCCCTACAAACTGCTTATACAGATGCTAAAAGGACTATTGCTTGTTTTCCAACTTGAATCAAAGGGGAAGTGGTGATTTGTGCTGCCATAGCACCATTTTCTGCAAAGTAATCAGTGGATCGACTTTCACACAGGAGACTGTTTTTTATTTCTGACATTAAACCAATAGCCATCATTATGTTGTTCTGCAACATTAACTGCATGTTTTCTATTGTAACCATGGTGACTGATGTAACCAACAAGAGCCAAGAGGAAGAAAGGTAGTAAATATGGATGTAGACAATACAGCACTTAAACTTTTAAGAACTAGAATCAGTTCATTTTTGTCCAAGTCTGAGTGAACATTTTCCCTCTGGACGTTACCGTGATATCGTGGGCACAAGTATGGGACAGACAACGAGAGAAAACAATACCTCTGGATGCAGCAGTCATTGGGGTTTAGCCATAAATAACAGGCTTTAGAAATAGTTTTTGAGTAAGGAAGTTTTCAGTTAGAGTTTAAAGATGTACACAATGTATTTAGATAAAAAAAAATGCTGTATCAGTATAAACATCACCTTGTTTATTTATCACAAAGAATGTCCACAGTTTTTATGCAGAAAATATCTCTAGATCTATTTCAGTTATTATCACACTATTCCACACATTTAGATCTTTTAACTTTTAGTAACAATATGTTGGTACCATTATATCAAATTTTTAAAAAAAAATGTCCGTACCCATATCCAGGAAAGTATGTTATCATATCAGTATGTCTTTTTTAATGTTTGATTTGAATTTAAAATAAATGTCTAAACAATAACTGGCCACAAAAACAAACTTGAGTGACTAAGCACTAGGTAGAGTCAACCATGACTAGAAGCTGAGCTGAGACATGACATACTCCGCATCAACATCTTTGCTTCAGGCTGCAATGTAATGACTAGTTTTTAACAGCCAGGACAAAACAAGATTTCTTAGCCCTTAACAGGTAAGACAATAATGGATGTGAAGAGGACTGCAGGTCCACAACCCACTTGGATCAGTATATGTTATTTTTCTTCCCTTTGTAGTTCATAGTATTATACAACTGGCACTTTGCCCAACTCCATCTATGTGCGCTGTTATCCAAATAAGGGGGATTCAACACTGAGCAATGAACTATTTAATTTGAAAAGATTGAACCTTCAACTTGTTTCTCTTTGGTTTATGCACTTAGGGCAATTTGATGGATGGAAGAAGTTTTTTTTTTTCTGTAAAACATTTACTTTTTCCAAGACAAGTTAAATTTGTCTGGTACTAGCTAAAATAACATACTTGTAAGAAATCCAGTGTTTACTTTATGGGACTAATGAGTTTCCAACTTTGTGTTGACACTTAAGAATTCAATGAACTTTGGGAATATTTTAAAAATTAAAGTTAATGCTGCACACAACATGGATGGATGTTAAAAGGTAGTTTTTTGCTCCCTTGTTTCCAAGTGCTTGCTCACTGTGGGAACTGTTGGTTTTTCTTTTCTGTAATATTGTATAGTGCCTCGAAATAAATTGTTTTATTATTTGGTGCTATACAAAGACCATTTAATTGAATTGAACTGAACCAAATATTTCTTACACATAGTGTGAATCATCAACATGTTTCCTCTCGTTTGTCATATTTATTTTTCTGTGTTTCACTTAAACATGTATCACCTGATTACAAAATGTCACGTGTCCAGTGTAAATTTATTTAGGACATAAAAGAAAATTAATTTGACAAGAGGATTTGCTAACAACTTGCTGTATGGTATAATAGGATAACATAATAGGTTAACCTCAATTAGCCTGCCCCTATAGCTCATGTGAAGTTCTTCACAGTTTATCTCTAAGCAAAGGAGAAAGCACTCCATTGACATTACAAAGCCTCCATTCAAATTACAATCTGGATGTACAATAGCAGGAGGATAATTGACACATGTTTTTCAGTATGAGTCACAGTCAACAGTCTCATTTGCACATGGAGATTACAGAAAAAATCCTCAGGCATATGGACAATTTTCCTTAGTGTGCTGCTTTTGGCTGTGGGAAACATCAGGCGCAGAGAGTAAGTGCTTGTGGGTTGTTTTGGGGCAACAGGTTATCAGTCAAATTGAGCATGAAGCCTGTGATAGAGGCGAAGACTGCATAGTGTCACATCGAAATAATGATGATGAATCAACACAGACAAAGACTGCAAAGTGCTGCCACATCTGATGATACTTCAATCATAAAAGTACGTTACTATTCACTATCAACACATTTTATTCACAGCCCAGACACCATTAACATATTGCAAGAATACTTTGAAGCTCGTGGGTGAGGGACATGCAAATATGCAATGCCATATCTCACCCAAGGCTAATCTAAGATGAGATGCATTGTCTCTCTGAGTTCAATCAACATTTAACTGGTGGTGTAAGAGTCACTGTGCACACAGGCTTCAGATTCTGACCTTTACTATAACATGATATAGGACATCTATGATGTCACTCAGTCTAATTCCCGTAGGCAGCAGGATGAGTGTTGCAAGTTTTTATCTTTTTAAACCTTGTTTAAAGATAAAAATTGAAGAAGGATGTGTGTGATATTGTGAAGTACATGGATGAGAGAAGAGCAATGAAGTCTTCAGTCATGAATGGGGTCACCTTGAAATCAAGCATGTGTCCCATGCTAATTAAAGCTGGTGTGTGACGTGTCCTCATATCAACTGAGGAGACTGCTTCTCATCATGTATTATCTGTGCAGCGCTGATGAGTGCCAGCTCTCATGCGAGCCAGACAAAATGATTTTCAGTGTTGGCAAGAGATGTATTATAGTGTAAATTGCACTGAAGGGAAAATAATAATTAATTGTAACCTGTTGCAAATCATTTTCATTTCAGTTGTGCTGATCAGCACAATACGATGAAATGAAAACAACACAGCATTATCTGTAGCAGGACAAAGCCCCATCACAGATCCTGTCACTGAAAGGCATCCCCCAAAAAATGAAATGGGATTCCATTCTTACCTAGTACACTTTTTCCACACAGAAATAGCTTGTAAATTTAACAGGTAAAATTTACTCACAGGTCCTAATGGATTTACTTAGTAATACTCAGGTAAAGTTTACTCCATAAAGCAAGTAGTTTTTACTTAATTACACTTTGGAATACCTAGGAAATGATTTCCACACAGAAATAGCTAGTACATTTAACAGACCATATTTTCAAGTAAAACTTACTTGTATCTTTTGATGGATTTAATTAGTAATAAGTAAAAGACAGTGCTTCGTATTTTGTCATGGAGCACACAGCACACAACACACCTAATGAAATTTGACCTTTAACTCATCACCACACACACGAGCAGGGGGCAGCTGTGTGGGTACCTTGCTCAAGGGCAGCCACACAGGGACAGTTGGTGGATTTGAACCAGTGACCTTCCAGACCCAAGCCTGCTTTCTTAGACAACAGGCCACCACAATAGCATGCTAGAAACTCTAACACCAGATCAACTGCGCTTCTGTTAATAATATAGTTCCACTCAACAGCATGTTAGTTGTTAGTTGTGCTTTTTACTTTCTGCTTCTACGATAATTCAGTAGCCTACCAAGATGCATGGTTTGGTAATTGAATAAGTTCTTAGATGGTTACCTTAACTGTGGTAAATTTTCACTTTCCACCAATAGTAAATTTTACTGACAAAGTATTATACTGAATTGTGTATGATATTTTGAAGTAATGATATATTCTTATAGAAAGTACTCTAATAATCCTCATTGTATTTACAAACTCATAAAATATTTTTTCAGTGCTGCAGGAGCCATTTTATTTCACTGAGTGCAAAAAATTCTATTGCTTTCACATAGATACAATTTCAATTCTTGATTAATCATTTGCTTGAGATAAGTACAATACAGAGCTAACACAACAGACCACACTTTCTCCCCAAAGCACTGGAGTTAAGCCATTAACCCCTAAATTAATTATTCACTCAGGATTTTTCCAGCAACCTGAAAATAACTGACAGGGATTTCATTTGTTTTTAAGAGCCACAGGTAACAAGTTTTACATGTCCTGTGAATATAACCCAATTACTCTCATGTCCATGTATCTATTTGTTATATATTTTCTATTAACACCTTGTTTTGAAAGTCTATCCCTATATGTATGTCTGAGTATGTTTAGTTTTACTGTGGATCTACTTGAAGTATACTGTAGTGTCATCTTGTTGATATTCTGTCTCCTACAAATGCTAGTTTTGGTTGAAAACACACATCACAAATGGTGCAATTTATACAAACCCTACATAGTCAGATCCAATGCTTCTGCTAGACTGTGCTCATCTCATGTATCCAGTGGATCACCATTTTTCTTCCATACATGACTTGTTTTGTCTCTAAAAGCTTCATAGGACAAATGAGACGCATCCAAGCAATAGAATTTTTTCCACCTTACTTGAACTGTGCATTTTGAAAAGTTTGAGTCTTTCTGATACAGACATTTCACAATTTTTCTGTCTTTTCACACTCATTCCTGTTATCTGCAACTCCTGCATTCACTCAATTTGAACTGTCTGTGCGTTTATTAGACTCTACATACCCTTGATGGCAGAGAAATAGACAGATGCTGTGACTTTCTTGTCTCGAAGAAAGCATTCAATTTGATCGAAGAACAGCTGGAACTGTTCTAAATACAAGATAAACCATTCATCCATTTTCATCCAAATTTCATTTTCCTGGAGCATCTAGAGCTGTTCTTGAATTGGTGCATGTTCAATTGAATAGAAAAAATAAAGTAAAATGTATCAGTACATACTGTACTGGTCCCCCTATAATACAAAAGATTACGCTGTAACACTGGAGTATAATGCTGCACACTGCTGGCTCTAATCTAAAGGTATGTAAATGTCGGTATTTTGTGAAGAAGCAGTGGGCAGCAGAAAGAAAACAAGATACCTGTGTACTACTCATTCATTTTAATGTAAATTCTAAGTCAACTTTCAGTTTGACAGTGGTTAAACATCATTTGAGTTCCAATTTATTTATATAGCGCCAAATCATGAAAACCTTTATTTCAAGGCATTTTACATAGAGAAGCCCAACATTTCCACAATGAGCAAACGCTTGGCTACAATGGAAAAGAAAAACTCCCTTTTAACAGGAAGAAACCTCCAGCAGAACCAGGCTCAGAGAGGACAGTCATCTGCCTCGACCGGCTGGGGTGAAATGAAAACAGAGAAAAGAGAAAGAGACAGAGAAAAGGGAGGGGAGGACAGGGGGAGAAAGAAAATATACAGTAGAAGAGACAGTAGAGACTACATATACATACATATACAAGTAGCAAAGCAAAATTATCATTACCATAATAATAATAATAATAATAATAATAATAATCATAATCATAATAATCATGTTGTCATCAATAGTGTAGAATCTGAATCCTAAAGGAGGGTTCAGGCAGGCGGATAGTGTGGGCAAACAAAACCAGACAGGCTATGATTTAATTAATACATTATAATAAATATAATAATACTTTACATATAAATTGAAAGTAATTGTCTCTTTGAATATTTAAAAAATATATATTATATATAAGTGTACCTATAGTGTAAACAAAATCTGTTTAAGACCAAATAAATTGAAATAATGAGAATTTTACTGAACCAAGTTAACACAGGAAAGATGAATGTTTTATGACAAAAAAATCTGAAAGGGATAGAGTGTAGTATGCAGTAGTACAATATTGCTTCTTCTCAGAATGAAAACCATTTCTCGGTTCACTGATGTTAACAGGTTCACCTCATAAGGAGACTTATGCTGTGAGTCACATTCTGAGCCAGTGTAACATTCAACAATAGCCATTACCTTGTTCAAATCCCTGCGCTGCAGAGATGAGGACACTCAGCTACTCACTCAAGAGGCTACATCCGTTTTTCAGACTGGAGAGTGATAGTGAATGAAGTCACTGAAGTCACATGGACAAGGGTGAGAACTGTGTAAAAATACCTGGATGAGTATGTGGTCGACTGACGTCTCTTAGATGAGATGATGCTTTGACAGGTGTGTTATGTAAGTTTGAGATGATGGTGATGTGATGCACTGAGGCACCTTCCACTTGAAACCTCAACTCTGAGTATCTTTCACCTTTTATATACATCCTTCTCTACTTTGTATTTAAGAGTTCAATTAAAATAATAAACTATGTATATCCGAGATGTAAGAATTTATAAGATGCACATTTGAAATCACATTCAGAACACAAAACAAACAGCAGAGCAGATAAAACTCTACATATGAGAAGGAGACAGAGCAAAGACTGTAGGACTGACTGAGCAATGTCACTTGTTGTCATATGTCTACATATAATGATAAAAGACTTAAAGTTAAAAAGCAACCAAAGCTAAATTCTGGTATTGAGTGCAGAAATTATGACAAATATTTAGTTGACACATACCCACTGTGATGTGGTGAATAGTGCCCCCTAGTGGAGAACAACACTACACAGGGATGTGTGTGAGTACCTGCAGCAGGTAATACTGCCACAACACAGCCACACTACATAATGTACATTTGCACATACGTGTCTTAATTCTGTTGCACACATGTCACAAACAGTAATCTGCAATTATGATTATCACTACAAGTTATTGTTGCACAAGGATCATCACATTTACTGTAATGAAAATGAAAGATACTATGGAAAGAAATTGCAGTGAAAATAATTATTATATAAACTAACCCTGTGGGAAAAATACTAATTTCAGACCCTTTTAAATAATATTAGCTGTTATATGCTGCAAAGCCAAACATAATGAGTGATACAGTTGAATTAAAAACATCATCTTGTGTCCACTGGTTACACTGAAATTTAGATTTACGCATATTTGCAGACTGTTGTTTCGGTTTTGTAAAAGGCATAGATAAAAGTTTAATACATTTTGTAATGATTTTGTTGAAAACAGGTGCCTGTTTTCACCTTGATGTTAGTCATACAAAAAAAAAAAAAGATTGAGAAATGTTTTTTACGACAAGGCTGAGCACTAAGAGAGCACACTGAGACTGAATGAACAATTTTTGCAGTATTAGTTTTTGCGGTGACTCTGTCCACAGCTCGCTGCACCGTGGCTTTCACTCAAACCATAAATCACATTTCTACTCATGGTTTTGACTCAGTGCCTGTGTTGACTTTTTTGAAATGAGAGTGCATAGTGATCATGGTTTTATGCTGCTGAGGAGGAAGGTAGGAGCTGGTTACAAGAAGAAAAAATCCAACCACTGCTGCACATGCAGATGTATCTTTATGTTCACTGAGTTTGTTTGTTGTTGTTGTTATTTCTCAAAATGTCAGGCTTTCCTTGAACATGACAGGAATTAAGTGACATAACTGGACCGCAAACACTCACACACTAGAGAAAAATATCAAACCTCAACAGTGGTTGCATTCAGTCCTGTTGACTCTCCATCCAGTGGAATGACGAGGTCATACAGGGATGTGGTATGTGCCTCAGAGGGGCCTGCAGCTCTATGGTGCCGCAAGGCCTCATTCCACGCCTTCATATGCAGAACCAGAATCAGTTTTTCATCTGCACACAAGAAGTGAGATGAATAATCCATCAAAACACACCATTTATCATCATCTGGTTCATCTACAAAACCAAAAAGAACTGAAGTAACAGTTACATAGACATATAGCAGCATATATAAACAGCATGTTTTTCTGTTAACAGTGAAGCATTAAGCTTATTAAAATTCATCCTGTAAGAAACATGAATGACAATATCAAATGTCATGGTAAAATGTTAGTTATTGACATATTTCACTCACAAACACAAATGTCAACTTTGTGTTGGTGCTGGAGGAAAGGTCAAAGCATCACCAGAGTCACCGTCTCTACAAAAATGTTGTGCTCTTCTGTCTAATAGATGTTGTGACATTTCATTGGATTGGAAATCCTTGACTTGCTGGAGGCGTTCGGAGGTTGAGTTTGAGGATGACTTTGAGTCATTAGACTTCATCCTCATTGCAACATGAATTAAAACTAACCAATGATGTTCAATGACTTGACAGAAGTCTGGGTATCACCAAGTTTGGTGGATTCAGCCACTGGGGACCATAAATGTTGTAAACACTGTCACAGAGTGGTGATTTGCCTCAATACATCGTGTTTTTTTGTGGCTGGTTTATGTAAATTTATATCATGGGAGTCTTCATTACATCTGCTATAGGTATTACAGCAAATAAGCAATTTCTAGCCTAAAAATAAATAAAAAGTGTCAGAAAGGGTTACAAAAGTGTGCAGAGGGTTTATAAAGGCTTAAAAAATAAAATAAATATATTTTTACTACTTTGCAGATTTTTGGCCAGATACTGGTGTGACAAAAATAAATGACTTTTTTTCTTAAAAAAAAAAAAAAAAAAACACAAATCCATCTGATTTGAACAATGTCTTTCACTTTATTTCAGCATCACTTTTCTTTTTTAAACATATACAAATATGTCATAGACAAACTCAATAGCCGAATGAAGTGGCTGCTACTTAAAGCAAAAACTCACATATCTAAACTATTTGTTCATCAACTCCCAATATTAGTCCAGTCCTTGCCAGGGTACACTGACTGCCTTTGTGCAACTGATCTCCTGGTCCAGTTTTTCTCACAGACTCTCCTACGCAAGTTAGTAAATTCTTTTCTAAAAAACCCCAATGCTCTTCTCTCACATTGTAGCCACAGCAGGTCTGTCCCGAATGCTCCGCGGCCGACAGTGTGTTGTCCGTTTTTTACGACGTAATGGACGCCATATTGTTTGGACTCAGGATCTCAATCCAATAGCCATCAGGGTCCTGAATGAAGGCCAAACCTTTCATTTTACCTGAGAAAAAAAGAGAAGGGACATTAACTTCTTATACTATTTGAATAAATACATAAGATTAATTTCCTCTGTCTATAGATGTTTTATTCAGTGACATTTCATATCTTACCATCATCTGGCTTCTTGACAAATGTGACTCCTTGCTCTTCAAACAATTTACAGGCTGCATAGACGTCAGGAACTGCAATGCCAATGTGTCCTATCAAATATCAGGAGGAATGAGACTGTAAACATATGGATGTGCAGGGACACTCAAATATTACCAGACAATGAATATATCCCTGATAAAACATTTGCTTGACAGTCAAAAGTCATTCTATATTTTCGAAGAGGAATAACTGAGATTAATTAGCATCAAAGACAAATTATTAAAACACTTGAGACTAAGAATGAATAAGGTTGTCAGTGTGACAGTTAAGCCAAAATAAGCAATTTGTCCCTATGTAAGGAGTGGGTCCTCTTTAGTGGAGCACTGACATGTTGCATGACCATGTTTCTACTGTAGTTAGTAGTTTCATGTTGTTTTGTTAGTATGTTGCTGTAATGTCTCCTACTGCACATTAGAACCTCATGTAAAAATGTCTTATCTTGTTGGCAGCTCTCCGAAATTAATTTATAATGCACAGTCTCTACAGGGATGTAACATTTCACTACACCTTGTGTTGGTATAACATTGTATTTGTCATGTAATAATCATAATGATAACAGGCTTTTATATTATTTGAAAAAGATCAAATCTATTTTCTGCATCGCTGTATAAAAGAAAACTTACCAAAACCACGTGGATCAGAGTTTCCATTGTGATATGACTGGCTCTCATCAGTCTCAGAGCCCCAGTTACTGAAGACAGAAAAGACAGGAGCGAGGACACGAGAGGTAAGAGTTGATTAACAACTGCACAACTGATGAGGACTGAGAATATTCCACTAACGATAGAATTAAAAGTAGATGGATGTAAAAACTGAAACATTTAATGTCTAGATTTTAAGCATGAAGGGTTATTCTCATAATTTCATGTATGACCGTACAGCTGTAATTCTGGGATCTAGACCCTTACTGTGTCAGCTCTATGGTGGCTCTTCTAGAAAAGGTCCAAGCCGTCCTCTCTGTCACATCTGTAGGAATCTCCTTTTTATCCTCGTAGCCCAAGAAGAACAGAGAAAAACGCATGGAGGGGAAGTCAAACTTTTGCAGGAGCCTGCAAGAATTTACACACCAGAGAGAAAAGGTCACTTAAGTTCGCAGATTTGGCTTAACTGTCACTCACACATGTGCATGCGCGCGCACGCACACGCTCGGGAATGCACACACACACATCTAATGTTTGTGTCAAATCTATTGTTGTTAATATATCAATAAATTCCGAGTTCACTGAACTGAGGCCCAGACTAATACTCACGTCATGCCGAGGATTCTGGTGTAGAAATCCAAGGATTTTTCTGGGTCTTTAACCCGCAACATGGTCTGCTGCATCATGAAATCCTATGACACACAAATACAAGAACAGAGCTTTATATAATCTGAGGGTTAACGCTTGTGGACTGCTCCAAACCCTCCTATCTATCACAAATGTAAACAGGATGAAATGTAATGTTCAATGGCTGCAAATACACTGAATATTTGAGATGAAGAGCAAAAAAGTTATAGATGTTGAATCTTTCAGTTACATATAGCCAATATTCGTGTGTTAGACAGAACGACATGTTTGTTTGCAGGGGGAGAGGATTTGTCTTTGGCTGAGACGACTGTTCCTACTTTCCACAAGAGGAAAGTTTGTATCTTTACACTCGCTCATGAAAAACAATGTCAGCCGAACTGCACCTGTGTGCAACCGAGTTCATGTGCTCACCTCATCTGTTTGTGCTACAGACTCACTATTACCATACACAGCAGGCTGAACCTGCTTGTATAATTATGATCATTTACATCTTTATCTTCTATGCAAATACTTAATTCACATTGAACTCTCATTTTCACAAAAGTAATCTACAACCACTATGATGACAACGCCACCTTTCACAAATGGTTGTTGTTGAAAGCTGCAGATGATTTTTGCAAGTCATGCAGGGACCTTACATGGTCAGAAGCATGCTGTGTGTTCCTGATTGGTGAAAACTGAAACGGTAATAACCTACAGAAATAAACTGTGGCTAGTATCAAGCTAGTATCAAGTGAATGAGAACCAAACTCTTACTGTGTCTGTGTGTTTGACAGTTGAGTGTTATCTCTCCTGCTGGACTCTTCCCTTTCCCGTCCCCTTCCTCAAACCACTGTCAAGTTATTGTGTTTGTTTGTTTGTTTTTTTTTAATAGTAATAATAACATATCTGTAGTAATTCCACAAACACAAACTCCTTACTTCAGGTAAAGATCTGTAGTTTCACCAGCCGATGATAGCATGACAGAAGTGGTTAGGTTAGCCATACTTTAGCAAGTACGGCTGTTGAACCAACAGAGGATCAGCAGATCAAAGCTGCTTGAGAAGTCTGACATGTTCCTATGAACATCAGTATATCATCACTATATTTACTATCAGGTTTGGCTTTAACAAGTTTAAACTTTGACCTGGCAATCTCCTAGTGCTTCCACAGTTCACACACGTATAAATACATTCCTGAAATTCTTCAACATGGCTTTCAACAGATGAGGTGGTGAATGACAGATAAAAGAAATATTAATAAGAGAAAAAGAACCTAAACTCGTCTTTTCTAAACAATGGACAGCAGGATCCACAATGTGATGGATGAAGTGATACTGAACATCATCAATTAATGGTTGTTTATATTGTATATGTGTTTATCACCTACAGGCAGCAGTAGGGAGGATGTTGAATGAATGGTAAGGACAAAGAAAGACACTTATTGTTAAAAAGTGTACGATCTTTTAACTGTAGATGTATTTGTGAATCAGCTGTACCAGTTTTAGTTTGAGTAGTAGCCATGTTTTGTTTACAACGCTGCTTCCATCAACTATTACCAGTCCCGCCTGTTTTACACCATAGGATGAGAGAGAGATCTGGTTTGACCGCGCCTAAATACCATTTTTGCAGTGACTATGGGCCGTCCTCGCGTTACGCACAGACTTGTCTCACGCATGCTTCAGTAAAGGGAATAAAGGGAGTTTCTTTCCACACGCACCGGCGATAAGTTGGGTTGTGAGTTAGCAATCTTTCAACTGTCTGCGATAAAATCAAGTTTTGTTTCCTAAAATGCGCATGTCGAAACTACACCCACACCATAACGTTGGCATTCACACCAGCAGAAATAATTCAGCTTGTCACCGGTGAACTAATGCAGAAGAGACGTGTCGTTGGTTCACTAGCCTGGTAGTCGATGGCCTGTGGTGCTGGTTTAATGTTGTCTGGTAGAAACTCAGTTCAACTACGAGAGGAACAAAAACCACCTACCTTAGTTATTGGGTCTCCGTCTTTACAGGCTGCGGCTGCTGCCTCGTCTGTCAGTCCTTTGTCACTCATTTTTTATTTATTTATTTTTTGCTAAAAGTTGTAGAGACCCTGAGGAGCAGCTCGTTGGGGCGGACTGACAGAGAGGAGGTTCAGACCAGGGAGTTTTAACTGGACCAGCTTCCGGTTATAGCTTTCAAAATAAAACAACCGATGACAGGGCAGCGCTGATGGAGATTAAGTAGGACATATCATTAGGCTTTTAAAAGCCTCCACCCCAGCCCTAAATATTTGAAATAATTTCTATTTTTGTACAATGGCCATTAAGTAAAATAATGCTTACTAATTACACTACATTTCTAAATGATTTACTGCCAATTAAAATTACATAAATTGGCAACGGCTATAACAAAATGAGCTGTTGTTAAGAAAATGACAAACTCACCCCTAAAACAACATGAATACAAAAGGGATTTATTCAGGTTATAATTTTCAACAGGGGTGAAATTAATCTGTAATGTGCTTTTGAGTTTTAACACCACGCTCACGTATTAGTTTTATTTTGAAAATAAAACCAGGAAGTGTTTTAGTTTTTATCTGACGGCCAGACAAGGTTCAGTATTATGTAATCATTTTGTTTAAGGCTATATCTGATTATCACACAGCACATTTCGCTACATGTAATGACCGGTTTATTAAGTACATCTACACATGAAAAAATATACAATTATCTCAATTAATATAATGATTATGTAACATGTTAAGACTTCATTTTATAAGGTGATGTTTGTATTTACTGTTACCTATTAATGACCCCAATACTAATAGTCAGTGAACAGCTCTGATGTGTTGTGTTGTTTTGTTTGTTTAAAAATAGTTTGCCTCTTTAAACGGTATAAAACACTCACACAGTGATAAGTTTTCCATGGAGCTTTGTTTATTATTATTATTATTATTATTATTATTATTATTATTATTATAGACAAGTTGTAGAGATCTTTCATGGGAGAGAAGTGAGAGAAGGCTACATTACTGGCTATCAACCACATACACAGTTCATCATAGCTGTACATTACTTGGCTCTAGTAAATCTGAAGGATTTGCATTAAACTGTGCATGAAACCATGAGCCACATACTGTAACCAATCATACAAACAGAGGAGGGTTGACAAAGTTGTGAGAGTAACACCCCAACTACAAGCCTGAGTACCTGCAGAGTTCCTGAGACAGTTTGGCTGAAAGTGATGGGACAATGATGAGAAAAGAGAACTTTTTTCCCTTGAGCACAAGTCAATGACCTAGTTTTCAGGATTTTATTTCAATCCATACTTTTAGTTTTTCCAGATTTAATTATTTTAAGTCATTAATACTGACAAAATATTATATTAAAGGAGAGGGGGTTTCCAAATCTAACAGCTGCTTTTACATATACAATTTTATTAGTTATATCTACAAGGACTCAAAAATATGTTCTTTAAACGTGTGAATTTGGAAAAACGTATGTATCTGGTTTCTATTGGTAATTAGCTTCCCTGTACAAACCACTTCTGGACAGCCAGTATTCCTCTGACATGGTCTTTTAAGCAGGAGACAAACAGCACTGCAGCCATGGTCTCTTAAAATGGAATCCAAAGAGTAAACATGTCCTTCCTTTCCACCTCCATTCAGATACATTATGACAATGTTAACATGTATTAAAAAAACAAACAAACAAACAAACCGCTCTAAATCCCACAGTCCAGTCACATCCACGAACCCTATTAACCTTGACACCCAGAAAGAATGGAAACAGTGCGGGAAAGCCCTTTTCAACTATGATGTTCATCTCCTTTTTGAGATCAGAGTAGGTTCTCAGTAGCTGCGTCCAAACAGGGTGTAGTACTGGGCAGGCTCCTTGCAGTTGACACACAACTGGCCAGGCTGCAGTGCCTTCAGAGGAGAGAAGGGGATACACAGGCTCTTAGCTCCCATGGATGGAGCTCCAGGCTCCAGGTCCTGGTCCCTGATAAAAGCAAGAGTAGAAAAGTTTTAGATGTTTGAAAGTAATCTCATCACAAAATGAGGTGAAACTGGGCTGATACGGGACAAATTATGATAGTGCTTTACAAATATGGCTAAATGAAAATCCTGACTGATGAGTCTGCAACATATAAAAATGCCCACATACATACACACAACACACTTAATGGATACTCTGTATCACATAAGCTTCTGCTCCCCCAGATGGTGGAACAAGGCACTGACTAGTATCAGAGTAAGAAGTTGTGAGTTGACACGTACTTGGCAGTGGTTTTCTTGATCGTATCCTCACACTTGATTCCGCCACAGAATGGGATCTGGACGATCTATCAAACAAAACAAATACCAATTATTTACTCTGGTGAAGACAAACAGTCAGATATATACCACGCAGTGTATGTGATGTTACTCACCTTGCCCTGGTCCAAGTCTTTCTGGAACTGTTCCATTGTGTCTGCAGCCACCATGTGAGTGTTTAGGTCATCTGAAGCCCTAACAAACACACACATAGCACAATTTATTTATTTATGCATGCCATGTAAAGACAATTTCATTTTTTCTGTGTTTTCTTATTTGTAGTTAAATATTTAATTTTCTATTCTAATTATAATTTCTGTTGTAATTACCACCTAACTCTCTTGCTTGGATTGCCACATCAACTGCTGGACTGCAATAAGTCAGTGCCACATACACCAGGTTTGTTGCATCTTAATGAAATCTGCACCTATTGGTGTTCAGCAGTGCAGCCATGTGATTTATGCATTTAGTATTTTATTACAACTCCCAATGTGGAGAAGCATCCAACTGATACGAAAAATTTGACATTAAAGCAGGAAACTTTGAACAGGTACGACAGGTTTCTCTGCAGCTTTACCAAACCAAAGTCCTTTCGATAATTCTTGCAAATAAGCTCTCATGCTTTATTGTTGTCAGCTGTCCTTGACTCGCTGATCAATAATAATTTATAACCCGGTCCAGTGTCACCCAGCTATGCTGCAGGTTTGTCCCTGGTGTGCTGTGCTGTATCTTACTTCTTGAACAGACTGTTCTGGATGTCGTCCAACATGGCGGCCAGCCTCTTCTCCACCTCGGCCTCGGGAACTGTCACCTTGGCGCCCGAGTCTCTCCTCACTGCAACACACTGACGTTGCTGCATATCCTTAGGGCCAACTTCCAGACGAATAGGAACTCCCTGCAGGTGACACCCACATAAGTAAAAAGTGAGAAAGATTTACTGATGAAGCTTCTGCCATAGATGTTAATTTTGGAATCATTTTGTTTCAACATAATCTGTGATTTTACCATATTATTTACTAACCTAGTTTTTAGATTCAGATTCATATTTACTTCATTGTCCCACAAGGGGAAGTTAGTCCTGTAGTTCTTTAGGTTAAGGTCCAACCAATTAGATAATAATCATGTAACAAGTTTAACTAATGATTCTGCTACTTTTACCTTGAGCTCCCAGTGGTTGAACTTCCATCCTGGGGAGTAGTTGTCTCGTAGGTCAGACTTCACTCTGATGCCAGCATTCTGCAGCCGTGTCAAGTATTTCGAGCACTGGGCCAACAGTGCGTCCTTCTCTGCTTCAGGTAGAGAGGCAGTGATTCCACATGGGATGATGACGACCTAGGAAGAAAAAGACCAGCTTTAACTGTGCAGTATTTGTAATTTTTTTTCCAGAGGAATTGTTTTTTTCTTTAAATTCATATTAAAATCAAGTGAGTTCAACATGTAAAACTGTCCATAAAGCCACACAAGTCTTTGAATAGTTCTTACCTGTAGACATGCGACCTTGGGTGGCAGTACGAGTCCCATGTTGTCTCCGTGGACCATGGTGAGGACACCGATGGTCCTGGTTGTGATTCCCCAGGAGTTCTGGAAAGCCAGCTGCTTCTCACCCGGTCTCTTTGGATCCTCAAACACAATCTCAAACATCCTGGAGAAGTTCTGGCCGAGATGGTGAGATGTGGCGCCCTGAAGAAGCCACAAATTTCTAGTTCAAATTCCATGCTGAGTTTGAGCTCATGCTCCTCTTATGATTCATGTGGGTAATTTTCAGGCATGAAATTTTGGTAATGTGTAACCTGAATGGCTCGGCCGCTGGCAGAGATAAATGCCTCCACAGTGGTGGTGTAATCTCCTCCTGCAAATTTCTCCTTCTCCGTCTTCCTGCCCTTGACCACAGGGATCGCCATCAGCTCCTCATACACCCTGGCATACAGATCCAGGATCTGAAGCACCTACATAAACATAAGCAAAGACTTAACATTTGGTGCAATACAGTAAAATAAACCAAAAGAAGAACTTTCAGTTCTGACAAAGTACTTCATGTTCTTAATTAACACTGCTCTCGCTGCCTCTCAGTCAGCACTGATACATCAACATCAGTGTCTGTTACCTCCTCAGCTGCCTCCTCTTTGGTGGCAAATGCTGTGTGTCCCTCCTGCCACAGGAACTCTCTTGTCCTCAGGAAAGGCTGGGGGTGTTTGAACTCCCATCTCTAAAGGAGGAAGAGCAGTGAGGGAGGAAGAAAAAAAAGAATTCAGTAGTTGTTAATGGCTATAATTATTAAAATTATTAAAAGGACAATAAGATATATGGATAAAAAGATAATAAGATGTTGTTTGGGTGGTGTACAAGTGACTATAAAAGGACACTGACCACAACATTACACCACTGGTTGAGTTTGATTGGAAGATCTCTGTGGGACTGGACCCATTTAGCGTAGGCTGGGTACATCACTGAAGGAAACAAAGACAGAGGTTTAAACACAACAGCAGAATCACACCAACACTGGCTTAATTAAATCCAACATAAATGTTTTACTCTGTATGTCTAGTGTGCGTCTAAGCATTATAAGTTATAATACAGTTTGGTCTAAAAGTTAAAAGAGTCAACTTATAATGTGTGGTTCAGACCTGTCTCACTGGTGGGTCTGACAGCGATGGGCTCTGCCAGCTCTGTTTTTCCTGACCTAGTTACCCAAGCAACCTGACAAAGAAGAACAAAACATCACCGTTAATGGATTAACAACATAATGTAATCATTTGTATTTGTAAGAGCAGACTGCAACGTTAATTACTTGTGTTCTTGTCTGATGGTGATTGGCAGGTCAGCCTATATAACCTAGGAACCTTTGTGTCTAGGCAGGTGTTTCCAACCGGAACAGGAAAAAACTCTTTTTGACCGCTGTGCAGCATTACGCTCTGTGCTGGTGTATTTAAAAAAGTGTGATTGAAAGGAAATACATGTAAATAAATGACTTGTGTGCATCATGACAAAAAATTAAGTGGATTCATCCGTCACGGTAAATTAAGCACGTCAATTATGTTTCCTATTAAAATGCCTCAGTGGCTTAAAGCATTGGCTTAACCTCTTCAGCATTGTTGAGGTGATTTGTTTCCCCACTTTGGTAAAGGCGCAGTCTTATCTTCATTGTTTTCTTTCGTTATTTATTTACTTTATTTATTTCAAAAAAGTTTCTGTTCACCTCTGGAGCAAAATCTTCAATGTGGGTCTTTTCCTTCTCAAGCGCGGCCTGAGACACAAACATGGGGAAGTAGCAGTTCTCTACGCCCAGTTTCTTGATTTCCCGGTCAAAGAAGTCTTTAATGGCCTCCCAGATGGCAAAGGACCAGGGCCGCAGCACGTAGCAACCGCTAACATCGTAATACTCAATCATCTCTGCTTTGGTGATGACCTGGAGAGAAAGGGTAACATTACATTTGTAATTATAATGATTTTCTGGAAGTAGAAAACGGAAGGTGTTTGTCCAACTCACCTGAGAGTACCAGTCAGCCAGGTTCTCCTCTTTCTTTGCCTCCAAGCCCAACCTGTAAAGAGGAACAAGTCGGTTCATGTAAAGGAAACAGATCCAAAATACTATAATATGCATGACTGAATTTTCATGTAAATCAAAAAATATATATTTGTCAAATTAAAAAGGCACAAGAGATGAAGTGCTACACAGATGTGATGACAAAACTATCTGGGAAAGGACAACACCCTAAACACTGCTATGTCAAGTCATGCCTGGTTAGTTTGCTTTACAGGGAAGTGCAAGTTCAATCATCACTACTGAGTGCATTAAAACAACTGACGTACAGTCATTCACGACATAACCAATCATGCACAGCCAGCAAACCAGTTTTTTGCTGCTAACTGACAAGACATTAAGACAGAGCTGCACGATGAGGGCAAAATGATAATCCTCTCTTTAATCATAATCAGTAGTTTTTATCTGAGGAACAAGTTATTTTCTGTACTTTTTGCATCTTATGTCAAAAAAATAAATAAATAAATTTTTACCACGAATAAAAAAATATTAAAGTTTCAAGGATGATACAGATGAAACTGTAAAATTAGATAAACGCAGAAAAACAGTCATGCTAGCAGCTCGGTGAGGTTGTACCACTCAAACATGCTCAAAATGATAATGCTAGCATGCTAATGCTAATCAGGCGTAATTTGGTGTGTTCACAATCTTAGTTTAGTGCATTAGCAAGCTAACATTTGGCAAAAACAAACAAACATAAAAAAATAAAAAAAAAAAGACAAAGTACAAATGAGACTGATCAGAAAAGGCGGTTGTGAAAATGTTGACCTGCTGGCAGCGCTACAGGAAAAGTTTGAGGATGACTAGTCATCACCAGATATCAGTACTAAATTTTATGACAATCCATCCAATAATATTCAAGACTTCTCACTGAAAGCTTTTGTTGTTAATAGAGGAAAAAGCCAGGAATTACCACAGCCAATAGGATTCATTCTCTGAGAGCCATAAATGTCATCTCACTTTGTCTGTTATTGTTGAGATATTCCAGTTTGGACCAAAGTGGTGGGCCAACAGACCAACATCACCATAGTTACAGTCACTATGTCACCACCAATAATTTTTATCTTCAAGGCTGACAGCAGACAACAGGCACTGATTAAGCAAATGAAAACCACACCAACTTTTGAGACTCACCAAATCTGATTATAAAAACCCCAGAGATGATCCATCTTCAGAGTCCAAGCAACAAACCACAAAGCATGTGCCTCTGTCCCAAGAACGCTCCCGAATTCATTTAAAGGCTAAAATATTCCCAAGGCATGACTATGTTTGAGTAAAACAATATTACTCGCCAGCTACTGTGGTTAAGTGTTTTCCAGTAAAAATTCAAGAACACGAAAACTAAACAATGCATCTCGCTGAGGAGACTTTCTACTGAGCTCACTGTGTTCATCAAGACAATTCTTAGAGGACAGTTCAGCACAGGGACATTTTATTTCAGTACAACCAACTGTAACTGCCTAAATCCATGCCTCCTTCACTCAACCTGCTGGGTGTTTGTCCAACACGCAGGATGGGAGAGAAATATTAAAACCAGTTTGTACAGAGAGAGTGTGAACAAATGCAGAAATCATCATGTGAGAGGTTACATCTGCCCTTAAAAGACACACCGCAAAAAAAGAAAGTGTCAAAAGTAAGAATGTTGACTTCAGATGCAAATAGTAAAATATTACTTTGTTCCTCAATATTTTTACAATGGCGGTCTTAGTACTTATTGTAATAAGGATTACCATTTTAGCCCAAATCTTTAAGTTTGTCTCTAAACAATAGCTGGCTCGTTGTCTTCCTCTGTCTCCTTTAACTTCTTTCCAGTCTCTCACCGTGTTTGTTTCTTGGATCCTTGTCCCTCTCCTGAGCTTCCTGCTCCTCCTGATGATTCCTTGGCCTGTCCGGCCTTGTCTCCTTTACCCTTCTTGCTTCCTCCACCTCCCTGTTTCTCCGACTTGTTCTCCTTCTCCTTGCGGCTTTTATCCTCTCCTCCAGTGGTTCCAGCAGCAGCCACTGGTTTGTAGTCTTCTCCAGTGAGTGTCTTGTATTTGCTCTTCAGGTCCAGAAGAGTCTTCACTGCTGCATCTACCTGATCCTGAAATGGACAGACACATGTTTTTTTCCTCTCTCCACTACAAGCTGTATTTTATTTCAACCTGTGATCAATTTCTTACCTTAGGAGCCTTCTCAGACTTTAACTTTCTCACCAGCTCCCCCTGCTGTGCAACCTGTGAAAACAGCTCCTGGGCCTGTGGAGAAGAACCTGACTGCGCTGAAGGAGAACTGGACTGGGCAGGAGCAGGAGCAGGAGCAGCTTGTGTTTGCAGTCCTGGTTTGTAATCCTGGCCAGTCAGCTGTTTGTACTTTGTCTTTAGAGCCAAAAGTTGCTTCACTGCCTCATCTATCTTATCCTAATGAAACATCAGCAAGAAAAGAACCATTTAGTCAAAGCAGCAGCAAAGAAATGCAGGACTATTTAACACTAAGAAGCCAATAAAAAGTAATGGCTACATTATAGACTCAGACCTTGGGGGCTTTTTCTGCCTTCAGTTTCCTGACCACCTCTCCCTGTTCAGCAACCTGCCCATAGAGCTCAGGTGCAGCTGTGGCAGAGCTGGGGCTGCTCTGGACTGGGGCAGGGGCAGATGCAGGGGCAGGGGCTTTTTGAGCTGGGGCGGCTCCAGGTTTGTACTCCTGGCCCGTGACCTGCTTGTACTCAGCTTTCAGAGCGAGCAGCTGTTTCACTGCTGCATCAACCTGGTCCTGAAGAGACGAGAAGGATAATGTCACTAATTTCATAGCTGATAGTTGCACAATCAACATCAGAACTCATCAAAAAGATGTATATATAAAATATTTATATATTTTTTAAAAATTTGACACTGAAAAAGAAATCCATTTGTTTGAGTGTTTTCTGTTCCAACAGCATTTATTAAGTCTCAACACTGGGACTTTAACAAGTGAACTGAAAATGTGAAACATGTTTATCAGCTTCCATAACCCAAGGTGTTGTCATCAAATGTGTCTAACTAATAGTCCCAGAGTTAAATCCAGAGTTATTCAATTAACACTCACACAAAAGCAGATAAAAGCTACAAGGTATATTTGGGAAGTTGGAACAAGAGAATTGAGCATTTTTGTTTGAGACCATTAACTTATCAGTTAATGGTCTCAGCTTTTGGGCTGGTGCTAGTGGTCGGTCATCATGCTAATCAACAGGATCCCACTGCACAATTCAGTAGTAGACTAATCTGGTATTAGGGTCTCAATCAACCAAGAAATGTGCCATTGACTAACATTTTTAAATGGTGTTTGTATGGGTGATGAGCTACTAGTTAACATTATTCACAATTACACGTTTCTACTGTCTACTGCCATGTTGCATCTGTATACCTTGGGGGCTTTTTCAGACTTCAGTTTCCTCACAACTTCCCCTTGTTGCGCAACACGCTCATAAAGGCCAGAAGATGAGGAAGAGTTGGTTGTAGGGGAGGGAGCAGATGATGGGGCAGTGGCGGTGGATGGGGCCATCCCTGGTTTGTACTCCTGACCGGTCAGCTTTTTAAACTCTGCCTTTAGAGCAAGGAGCTCCTTCACTGCTACGTCAATCTGGTCCTGGTACCGTGAACAAACCAACTTATTGTTGCAGGTAGTTACGAATAAACCTGACTGGCGTGCAAATGGCATGGGGACATGGGAGTTTTATCTACAAACGGATGATGGGACAGAAATGACTGGACACATGACACGGTTTGATATCAACAAACGGACAGATGACTGGGGAAGATGAGCGATGACTGGGAAAACAGATGAGGACATAAACAGTAATTAGACAAATGTCCAGGTACCTTAGGTGCCTTCTCTGCCTTCAGTTTCCTGACCAGCTCACCCTGCTGGGATACGCGGGTATATGGACAGGAAGTGGAGTCTGTCGAAGGTGCAGGTGGAGCTGGAGCAGCGGTGGGAGGGGTCATTCCTGGCTTGTAGTCCATACCCGTCTGCTCCTTAAACTGAGCCTGTAGAGGGAGACAGAGAGGAAGAATGATATAGCGAATCATTTTAATCATTGTAATATAATGTCTTCTGTGTAATTTTAATTTTAGATACAGCTGACGCACCTTTAGAGAAAGCAGCAGCTGAACTGCCTTGTCTACCTCTTCCTTAGGGGCTTTGGCAGTCTTTAGCTGGCGGACAACGTCACCCTGAGCCACAATTCTGGAGAAGACGTCACCCTCCGAGGCTGAGGCAGGTGTTGAGGCAGGTGCAGCGGCAGAGGTTGAGGCAGCTTTGGTCTTGGTGGCAGGCTAAGACAAGAGACAAAAGCAGAACATTCAGATCAGTAATGTCACCCCTTAATAGTAGTCAATGTTAAAACAACAGATAAGAGCTCACTGGTGTGTAAATAATCAGGTTGACTTGGTAATTTGAGCACTACTGTTGATTCACTTAAAATATCTTTAAGACTAATAACAGGTGTTTACTTGAAGTTGAAATCAAAAGGTACAGACCATTGATTTAACTAAAACCATTTGAAAGATTTTATCATTAAATGCGCTCACTGTTTTGTTGGAGGCCTGGCTCTTGCCCTTATCCTTGGATCCAGCAGTTGGCATCTCCTTGGTGTGACCATCAGGAATGTAGAGCAGGACACAGGGGCTCTCCTTACAGCTGTTAGGACTAAAGATATTTACCACAGTTAGACAGAGACAGCAGAATTGCCAAAACAATTACACAGCCGAGCTCTACGTACTGTTCATACTCTGGTCTAATTCCCTCACCTGACTGGCTCATAGGCCTGGTCGCAGATGTAGAAGCCTCGTCTCTGGAGCTGGATGATCTCACCTTTCTTCAGGGTCTTCAGGCAGGGATCTCCAAGCATCTTCTCCTCTAACTGAAAGAAAGAGATGGTCAAAAAAATGTATTAAAATGACCAAATAAAGTGTACTGAATGTCAAACTACCACTAAGATAAGGTTGCAGGCAAATACACTGTAAAACAGACCTTGCTGTTTTTATTAATGTATTCCTTGAAGTCGTCGTCCTTGGTGATGACTGCTTTTGAGATCAGAGGCTGATAGTTGATGCAGATTGTGGGCAGGAGGGGGGCGCTGTTTGTGTCAGCCAGCCATGTGATCTTCGTTGTCTTCTTGTAGTCTGTGTTGTCCAGGTTCAGACGAGCTTCCATGGACACGACCTTCCCATCGGCACCTCTGAGTAGTGACAGTCAGATAAACCAGTATTTTGGTAAAATGGCACATAATTCTTATCAAACAATATAGATTTGCTGAGCAATGAGTATACACACTTGTTGATCTTGGTGATGATGAGGTTGCCCCAGTTGATGAAGGTGACCACCTCACCCTCTGCCAGAGTCTCAGCATCAGCTCCTTCAATCAGAACTCGTGGTCCGTACCAAACCTCCTTCATGCCCACCTCAGCGTTCTGATGGGCACAGAAATGACTTCAACATTAGTTTGTGTTCAGAGAGACAACTGAAGTTGACTATAACAACTTCTGAGATCTCAGTGCATCTAAAACTAGAGCATAGTGAAAATACACCAAATTCATTTAAGATAAGAGTATACAGAGTAGAAAATCACACCGGGGTGAGGAGATCATCAGATCAATGAAGACACCAGCTCTACGGTCAGGTTGATGGACAATACTTACATGCTGACATTTTAAGGAATCTAAAACAATATTATAAAAGCTAAAAATAAGATTTGGGAAACAACTGGCACTTAGAAAAGCTATGTGTAGTGTAGTCATTTGTCTAAAATGTGTAAAATAACTTGAAATTTCATGAAAAATGAAACAAAAACCATAGAGGAGGTCAGAAAACATCTAACCTTGGGATGTTTGGCCACTTCCTTCATTTGCTCAGTAGCCTCTGGGACGGAAACAGGAACCACATAGGAGGTGGACAGAGCTGTGTATCTCGGAGCTACTGGATCAATAACCTTAGACAGACACACACACACACACACACCGACAGGTCAGCAAAAGATGACTGGTGATTTATGATAATATAAACCTACAAAATGCTGAGTAATGAGAGGACAAAGCAGAAAATGATGCAGCTTCATTCAGAACCTAAAAATACCCACAGCTTTGTGAATGACAAACCAAGGAAGTCAGACTCACAACAACAAAGACAAGTGGTGAAAAAAAAAGCTGATTTGATGAGTACAGTCATGACTGTACGCAGGTCAGCGAACAAGCTTTTATTCAGCTGCTTATTCAGCCACAATCCTCTTTCACTATTTTACCAGCCAGCTCGAGTGTGAAGAAATGAAAGCTGAATAATTATAAACATCATTCCACTAGGGACAATGCAGTTTAGATCAAATCTGTCATTTTACAAGACATAATCACACGACATTGTAAATTTATCTCGAGATGTTTTTGACATTTATTACAGTCCTTGATCTTCAAGTGAATGAATCCGACTCTTTTTTGGCTTCCTCATCCAAGTGTGGTGTTAATGATTTAGTGCTTAAGGAAAACATGTTAAATTAAGTAGCTGTTTTCAATACAACAAGAAGAAATGTCTGAGCTGCTCACTCAAAAAACTGCATGGACAAAGGATGAAAGGAAAGTAAAAGATGGAGAGGAAGGCGCGATGTTGCATGGAGTTTGAAGGTCCTGAGACTAACTAACTTTAGCTACATTTTACAGTTTATGTAACCAGTTTTCTTTAGAGATTTAAAAGTTTTCAATTCAGTCTCTTTATTCCCAGATTTTAACTCAGAGGAGCTTCAGGGTAGAACATCCTGTCCACTTGAAGTAAGACAACGCAGTTTCACTGCAGTTTTCAGGGTCTTGGCACAGGCCACAGGCAAATGGCATTTCCTGTATCGTCAAGCTTCTAAAACTAAAACTGGTGTTATTTTTATTCTTTCTGCATGCATTAATCTTTTCTGAAGAGTCAAATAAAGACACAAAACTTAAACACCTTTTCAGTGAATGCTATTCAGTATTAGTCTATGATGGAAAACAATCTACGAGGCTTAAAATGTATTTATCATCTACAGTAAAGAAGTGAATAAGTTTTGTAAGTGCTTGTAGACCTGTACCCATGTACTGATTATATCATTTGAAAGGACCACAGACCATAAGATCCAGAAGTTTTTCCTTGAAAGTCACAAAACTCGGTTAAAAGACCAAAAACACCAGAATCAGATTTAAAGCAACTACAAAATGACAAAAATGGCTGTTAAATAATCACATGATTTGGACACTTGGCCTCCACCTCGCAACCATCTCCACAGCCAACTCATGTTACCGTCTATGGTGGGAAAGAAGAAGTATTCGAAACTCACTTCGGTAAATGAAACTGTGCCTTTGAGGGAACCTCTTGACTGTTAACACCTGCAGATAACTTGAGAACCAATGTGATGAAAAGTCAGGTCCATCTAATTACATCCATAGAAAAGTGAATCCCCTGACTGACAAACTGACTCTTGGATCTTTTACAGTGAAGTGGACGAAAATAGAAAGCGATGAAAGCAACAAATTGTTTTTTAATGAAACTTGTGAAAGAGCGTGACACTGATACATAATTTTATGCTATAACAATTCTTGGGCCTTTCGGACGGATCTGTACTCTGATCTGTACTCTGATCATACTCTACACTCTGATCCGTTTGGCTGGTAAAATAGTGAAGGCTGCAGGTGTATTTTCAAATAAACCAGCCCATGATGGAAGCAGAGAGGGAGTGGGTGAAAATGAGGAAGAAGAGGAAGAGGGGGAGGAGGATGAGGAGGTGGTGGTAGAGGTGATGGAGGTGGAGGAGGAGTACCTTCAGACAGCTAATTGGCAGCTTGGAAACAGAAGAGTGAGATGCTGTTTAATGTCAGATATAAGGAGGGAGGAAGACAGAGAGGATAAAAGGTAGAGACACATTTACATAGAATGGACTGTTTACATAGTTTCCCCTCAACATTACACCTTTTGTCTCTCACACTCTACCCCTAGAAAAGATACTGCTTTTTTTTTTTGCCTTGTACTCGTTTCTTTTTCATTTGGGCTGTGAAAATGTTAATATAAGTAAATGGATTGTACATTCTTTTCTTTTTTTAAGTTTAAAAGCATTCACACACATTTGTTGCGTCAATCAGTGACTCAAAATTCATCGATTGTTTAACAAACTGTCATGAAGATCATGGGTATTCCAGGTCTGTGTCTGTTGAATTCGAAGACGTAATAATATTGGATTTTCTGAGATGAATAACATTTAATTCTCGCCATCTCCTGTTACAGTAACACTGTTGAAGTTTGGGGGCATGAAACTGTCTGAAGAGGGCAGGGGGGAGTGGGTTAGTTGAACATGCATATGACGCCCTTTGCAAAAACAGAAGCAGCTGTTAGTTTCTGTACATCTTAACCTCAAGTCAGATGTTATCATTATCATGACATCTGGTGAACCACAAGAGTCTGTACTGGGCCCCAGTTGGTAAGACTAATCTGTCATGATGATTATAAAATCTACTTTTCAAACTGGATCTCATTCATCAACTTCACACCTTCTACCTGACTCGGAGATGAAGCAGCAAGTGCCAGTGAGGAAAACCACACAAAGGAAGCAACATTAATGTCCATACAGATGCAAATGAGGGACAACAAAAAAAGAGCACCCACACGACTGCGGGACATGAAATGAAGCAGCTGGTTTGGTTTGAGGGATTTAAGTGTTACAAAGGATGATATGAAAGGGTAACAGTGGGGTAATGAGGACCAGGGAAAGAAGTGGCAAAATGAAAACGTTAAACAGAATGAGAACTGAAGCAGAAAGAAGCCATGCCAGCAGTGAACCCACGGGCACATCTCTGAACCTCTGTCAACCTCAGGCTTCAGACTTATATCATATTCATGCATCACATTTTATTCCACTCAGAACTTGTGGTTGTAACTGACCTAAACATCTGTTAACAAAAGAACTGCTCTCTACTCCTTATACATGGACACCCTTCCTCTACCAAACAAAATAGGTTTTACTGCTGACTCTTAGCATGCAAAACTGGCTTATTAGATAAATGTCAATTTGCAAAATAGCAAAATAGAGTAGCTCCAGTAAAAAAGGTAAGAGTTTTTGATAAGATAGTGATGCCTACATATTCAAATAGACTGTATAGAGAGTTTTGGCTTTTTAACAAGGGGAAATATGTTTTATTATTTGATTCATGTGATTAAGAAGCTGTCGCACTCTTACTGACTAAACAGCACATTTGTAGAATTAACATTGCGTACAGTCAGACCAATCTAAATATCATTATTTACTTTTTACGGGGGCAGCAAAGCCAGACAGGCTTCTATAATTTGTCAAATTGACATTAATTTTTAATCGCTGGGTTCAGACAATTAGACCTCAGTGTGAGATGACAAAGAGGAAAAAATGTACCTTCTTATTGAACGCCCAGATCTTGTCCCACTCCATGTTCACCACTGACCTCGATCCTCCCTAGAAACAAAAGGATAAAAGAAAAGAAATAACTTGATTATGACTTTGTATTCCATTGACATCACATAAAGGATAACATTTTGACCAAACTGTGACAATGACATTGTGACTTCCTGTTATCACCGATTACAACCGACTGGTTCCAGATCTGAATGGGCTCAGTGCTTCTAAAGGGTATGACCTAATTATTCATTAAAGAACATAAACAAGAGCCAGCTGGTATCAGGCTTAAATAACCCTATTTTTTCCATTCAGCTAATTTGTTTCTTTGAATTTAGTCCATGGTTTGTTTATCCTAAACAAGGTTATGTTGTAGCCACACTTTAATAAAGGCCAGAGTCAGGAGCTAAACTGATTGAATTTAGTTTAGATTTCATTAAGTATAGAAAAGTAACTTGTGAAAATTAGTCAACACATCATAATTGATTTTCAACAACCTACATATTTTCTCAAAATTTATAAACAGCATCTGATAATGGCACAGAAAATTAAAATACTGTGTACAATATGTATACAGAGAGGGGAGATTAAAGAATTCCATATCTCTTAAATTGTTCTTTATCCATTCGTCAAATTGAACTCCCAACTTTAATAAACAGGTTTCGTCTGCTCCTTTCTAACTACTGGCTGAAAGATGTACCTGAGCTGCAATGAACTGTTTCAGACCCTCCACAGTCATTCCTCTCCTCAGGACTCCTCTGACAGTAGGGAAGCGAGGGTCATCCCTGTAGGACGAGGTGAGAGAGAGTCAAAAAACAACATGAAGGTAGAGATGGAAAATGAATGAAAATGAAAAGGAGAAGAGGAGGACCTACCATCCATCGACGTATCCTTGGTCAACAAACCAGGTGAGCTTCCTCTTGGACAGCACAGTGTTATTGAGGTTTAGTCTTGAATACTCCCAAATGTAGGGTTTCCGGAGGCGCAGGGCATCAATGATCCAGTAGAACTGCTCATCACGGTCGTGGTACTCAGTGGTCCTCAGAGCATGGGTCACACCCTCCAAGCTGTCCACGATGGGGCAGGCAAAGTCGTATGTTGGGTAGACACTGGGGAGAAAAAAACAAGACAGTTATGTTTCAAATATCTGACAATCTAGTGGTGAGTAGAAATAATACAGATATTAAAAGCACAATATGACTGATAAGTGAAGTACTTGTAGGAGTTTCCAGTGCGGGGGTGGGCAGCGTTCTTGCAGCGGTAGAGGGTGGGGTCTCTCATACAGCCGTTGTTGGACTTCATGTCAATCTTGGCCCTCATGCAACAGGTCTGACCGAACTCTGTTCCAGCTTTCATCTCCTCCCACATCTTCATGTTCTCCTCCACAGCTGCAGAGGGGCAAGAAAGAGAAGTTGATTATTATAATTTGCTGTTTAGAAAAACTGTTTAGAAATATACATATTATAGCTTCAATATTCAGTGGGATTGGTCATCATGGCGTTTTGTTTAGGCGTACTGTTATTTCTGCATTTGGACTCAGCACGCTGCTCTCTCTCCTGCTTCATCTGCTCTGGAGGGGTGTTGTCGATGTAGGCCTTTCCCTCAGAAAGCAGCTGTTCACCAAATCGCATGATAGTGGGGAAATGGTCGCTGGTGTAGGTGAACTGGTCTGGCTGAATCTGGAGCATGGCAACATCTTCCAGGATCACCTGAGGAGAAGCGTAGATGTAGAAATGCGAACTTATTTTTATGGCTAGTGTTATCTAAATAATGAAAAAAAAAAAAAACACCACCAACAAACAACAGCTTTACTCCAAAGCATTGAATGTCTCACCTTCTCAAAGTCCTCCTTTTCTTTCTCGGGATTGGTGTCATCAAAGCGCATGATGAGCTTGCCTTTGAATGTGAGCTGGTAGTGTTGGTTGAGCAGAGCAGCCTTGGCGTGGCCAATGTGCAGGTATCTAACCACAGAGAGACAAACAAATGTCGCTTTCAAGAAAAGGACCAAACTCTAAACTTAGGGAGATCTACTAGTTGTTAATAACTTGAGCGTCTCCTAAACTACAGATCAAACCTTACCCACTAGCCTCAGGAGGGAATCGAACTACCACTTTGCCCATCTCAGCTCCTGGCAGCTCCACAAACTTTCCGACATCCTGCTTCTTCTCATTTGACTGTCAAACATAGACACAGATAATTGGGTTTGCAGAAAAAGTGGAGTGATCTCTTAATCATATCTATTTACATTTTAAAGAGATTTTGTTTCTTCACTAATCCAAAAAACAATAATCAAATCAATTCATCCATCTTTAATCAACACATGTAAAAGGCTTAGATGATACTTACGTTGGATTTGTTCATTGGAGCTTTCTTGCTGGCGTACTTGTTGCCCACAGCACTGAAGGGAACCTGGGAGTTCAGGAAAAAGAACCAGCGACTGACATGGGAGAAAGCTTTGCTCTGGCTCTGCCATTCCTCATGAGCTGTAGAGAAACAACCACAACCTGTAGTGCTGCATTTCACCTGCTTAACATATTTCACAGAAAGTAAAACAGATAACAGATCCAATTTGCTACAGTCTGGGTGGTACTGACCTTTGAGGGCAGCCCAGACAGAAAGATCAGCCAGGGTGACAGCATGTCCAACGAGGAAGGTCCGCAGAGAAAGGGCCATATCCAGTTCACCCAGTGCTGCAGTAAAACCAGGCTGACCACAAAGATGCCGAGCACTGAACTCCAGCCAGTGGTCGACCTGCAGACACCAGACACAACGCATAATTAGGCACAAGAACTTCAAACTATTGCAAAATATCTCAAATGCACACAAACACACACACACCTCAGTCTGCTCCATCATGTTGGCTCCATAGAGACCAAGAGCGGGAGCCACTCGAGCCAAGTACCGACTGATGGAGTTGGTATCATTGAACTGGATCTCACTGAAAAAGGGACACATTAGATATGTTAGTGATAAAAAATATTAAGGGAGAAACAGCATACTCTCTAATGGTATAGTGACTAGATGTTCTCATTTACTGGTTCTACAGTTCATGTAATGAACTGAAATTAGAGAAAATAATTGTGTCACATACTCTGAGACATGAAGGCGAGTGTCTTTGCCTTCCTCCACGGCGACCTGCACACTGCCCTTCACATGCTCTGCAGTCAGGAGAGCCCCTGCAAAACATAGGACCAAATACAGTGTTAGTGTGTGTTGTGATTCTGCGTAAACATGGCTGAACAGGTTAAACAAACTACTGTCAATTCTGATAAGAGAAAAACTAGAAGCGTTGAGTCAAGTTTAGCTGGATGTGTTTTTAGATTCATGATGATGCTTCACCTTTTATCCTAAAGGCTACTTCAGATCATAACAACCATAACAAAAGTGACTGACATTTTTCAGAACCAGTTTAACTAGTCCTATAATAGAAGACGTAAAAAATGGCAGTGTGTCTTTACAGTCTACCCAACCCCCAATCTTTATTTACACACTGCCTCAACAGCGATGCATTCAACAATTATGTTGCTTACTTTTCTACTGACTTTATATCATTATGGGTGATATGAATATGGTAAAATTATAGTATCAGTGTGTTTACACATAAATAGTCATTAGGTATCATTAAAGATACCTGATGATGTAAATCGGTCTTGATGTCAATGTTATCATGTGTTGCAACCACAGAATCATTTTCCTCATACCTTCACTACTGTTTGTCTCACGCACAGGTGTTGTTTTCATTTTCAAAATGTCATGGTAGAAGTGCAGAGATGGTTTTATTTTGATGATCATCACACCAACTACTGACTGACCAGGGCTGTGCCCAGTATTGCATTTTCCAGAAAGAGTGCTGGTGCTTAATACATGAAACAAAAACCAGTGAGCGGTAAATGTGCATCTCTCATCCAACAACGCCACGTTTCAAGATGCTTGCATCAGCCGGCTACATTCACTGCAACCGACAATGGCGCTGTTTTTCACTGTCAAAACTAGTCATTGAATCAGCGTATCTTAGGATACAACGTTGTCACCGTTTCACTGAACACTACCCCAACAACTCTGATATATTAATCAAACATATCCGGTTATAAACATATTTTAGCAACGTGTGCGGTGTGAATGTAAACAGAGCAGAGCTAACAGCAGTTAGCCGATGTCAGCATGACAACTGACTCAGTCCCTTTGAAGTCTGTGACTTGACTACAATTATTTCCAAGTTCATGGAGACTTTGTATAAACAACAAGCCGATATTACATGGTACTCACGGGTAAAAATTAAAGTGGATAAATATTGTATATGGTGGTTGGTGTTAATAAAGGGAAATGTTACAGAGCTGCCCACATGTTGTTGTTTTGTAAGTGCCACGACAGCATGCTAGCAGTTAGCTAGTTAGCTACACACCGTGATGTGCAGCCTACTCCCATGAACCGCCGTCGGCTACTATCGTTGTGTAACCCCCCTGTTTGGACGTATATGGGCATCGCGACCAACCAATATCAGTTCATACATATATATAGGTCAAGTTACAGAGATTACATTGCTATTTGGTACATAATCATACAACGAGACTTTCCCGCACCTGCTACTGATTTTCTCTTGTTTCCAGAAAAGTGAATTATAAGATCATAATAGAAAATGCAACTTTTTGTCTTTGTTATGTCTTTATTTCCAGACTGCCGCATTAACCAGGTGATCACAGAGGATCCAACACAGTCTTAAATTTTGGGAGGAAGCTCTCTATAGTTAATTATACTCAAATGAATATTACATTGGAGTATTTTCCAACTGAGATAGTCTCTTTTCTTAGATTTGACACGTAGCAACGACCAGCTAGCGATCTGTCAATGAGAGGCACAGCACGCCGCTCACTGAATAATGTCTGCAGACAAACAGACCGCAACTCACCTAGAGGCGGATTACTGGTGTTGATAGTGAGGTTTAACGCCATGCTGTGAAATCCTTCTTCCACACAGACGGTGAAGTCCTTTCACTGTTTAGGAGACCAGACTATTAAATGTGCGGACAGGGAAGACCACTCCACGCCAGGAGACACGGCTTGAAGAGACAAATCAACCCTTCGTTTGGTTTTATGACGATTAACCAACAACGACGAGGCGCAACACTGCCACCTTCTGTTCAGGAGGACACACACATGTATTAGTGGGTGGATGGACCTGCCTTATATCTTGCTTTATGCAGACATTTTTATATAGTTGTCAAATACTATATGGCCCCAGATTTTCTTTATGACTTTATTGAAAGTAAATTTATTTTAAAGGATGCAACATACAGTCACAAAACCAATAGAAAAAACAGATCACATCTCAAAGTCAGGTTGTAAATCAGGATTCAAATTGGAACCCAACCAGTACCATGTCATTAAATACTGTACTTGACTGGTTCCTAGTGCAAAAGTTTTTTTTTTAAATTTAAAGTGTGCTCTGCATAGTTGATAATCCAGCCATTAATGGATCAACTACAACCGTCCGTCTTTGTGTTATGCACAGTGTGAATGTGGTTCGAGGTGTGAGCATGAACCACAATAAAGTTTTCTATGTAACTCTTATACAACAGAGTCTATCTTTTTTATTTTTTTTTTAAAGGTTATCAGAAATCCTACACATTAGACTGCATACAGTAGTACGAAATAGACCCATTTAACCATAGGACTCTAAATGACAACCCGTTGTTCAAGTGTTTCCTGTGTTTAAAGCCCATGTAAGATTTTTTTTTATTGGCTAATTGCTAATGAACACTGCCAGAGAGAATGAGAGTGCCACTTACAGCCACATTACTCCTCTCCAAGCAAGAATCCTTGTCTTTCTTCAGTTTCATCATTTATCTGTTGTTGTTCTGACAACAATGTCTGCATGGTGACCTGCTGAAATGACATTACATTTATTTATCCTGCATTGTTCACAAGTTCATTACATTTAAGTTACATTAAATAAAAGTCAAACAACAGAAATAAATCAACTTATGAGTCCATTTAAAATAAAACTGAAAATAAGCCAGAGGCTTAAGGTTTTACAGAACAACATCTGGATATCTTCATGAGAACTAATGAAACAAAAACCACATCCTCAGTATCTTCCTTTTTTCTCTTCAAACTACTTTCACCTCCAGTGTTTAACAACTGGATGTTTTGCTTTTGTTGATGTTAGTTTCTCATCGTGAAAAGCCACATTTCTACTCTTGTTCCGCTCTGTGGTAATGCCATTCTATACCACATTCTTCCTCTATAGTATTATATAGTAGTAAGTAAACGTTGCATCATCTACTTGTTTAAGAATGGCTATATAGGTTTAACAACATTCTATTTGGGGCCCAAATTGTATCAAATCATTAAATTTTGACTAAATCCTCCTGACACCGATAAGTCAGCTTACTGCTGTGTAGCATAGACATTGTTTTTTATTATTCTGCTCATGTAAAACATAATTTGCGACCTTGGCTATGACCATCACTTGGCACCAGCGTGTTGCTCCTGGTGATGTGACTTGATGTCCAAAGAGGCGATGATACAAGCGTTTATGCAGCGGTAAAGATTATGCTGCATCTCAAGTCCATTAGTCTGATTTGGGCTGAAAGAGATAATGGTGACACGCTACCAGGATTTGGAAACTGATTTTTAAAGACCTTTTTGTTATACAGAGATCCAGTAATATGTCTAGATCAATTTAATTTTGTTTTTATGACATTAATTATTATTAATCATTGCTGCCAATGCTGACTGCTGACCTCAGACGTGTCATGTCTGTTCCTTGCAGTTATTTCTCCTCACGATCACCAACATCTAGTCTTCTTTCATTCTCTATTTTCTGTTTTCTTTGTCTTTAAGTGTCCTTAAATTCATTGACCATGTTTCTATAAAATATTTTACAACATCATCATCATCATCATCATCATCATACAGTCAGTCAGTCAGAGTTTTGTATTTCTGTCGACATGGCGGAACTACAAGAAAACGCATCGTTTCCACTCGGACACATTTTCCTCGCTCACCTCCAGCGCCGTGGTTTGTCTTGTATGAAGTTTACTCAGCGGTGGATTGATAAGATTCTCTGCATTGACGCCAGTATTAACCTGTGCTGCGGTTCATTTATCTGACGTGGTAAAAGCAAACACCTCAGATTTTTATAATAGAAGAAATTATCGTTTCCATCGGTTACTCGTCGTACAAGTTGCACGATCTGTTTTTATTGCATTATCTCTTGCAGACTTGTTACTCAATGCATCGTAAACAAGCCATGCTGCTTTCACTGCTCTGCATGTTTGTGTAGCTAATTCGTATTTTTCGACTCAACATACTATGAAAAGCATATGCATGTTCTCCAGTTGTGTTTATTTGTGCATTTTACACTTAAATAAATCATTTCTGTCACTCCTTCAAACTATAATAAACGCGCCTCCACCAGGTGATGAATAGTATAATGAGTTGCTCCTCTGCCTAAAATATTTCCTGCCAGTTTTATTAACATTAACTTTTATATGTTCTGTAGCAGTTTTCACTAACAGGTGGGGGTGGAAGCCCAGTAAGCATATCATAAACAGACTTGAACTTTTTCTTTGTCTCTGTCTCTGACTGTAGATATGTCTCAGGACAGTCAACATGGCAAGTGGACTATCTCCAGCAGTGATGACGATGATGATGCTCTTCCTCCTTCAGGGACTATAGAATCTAAACCCCTCCGACCTGCTGCATCCAATCGCAACCCACCTCGTTCTGCCTGTCCTCCTGCTCCTAAACTGGAACCGGTATCAACCACAGTAGAGGTGAAGCTTGAACCTGCTAAACCGCCTGTTTCCTCACTTGGCATTGGCTCTGAGGCCAGACAGTCAGCTGCGAAGAACCAGGTGAACCCAGTGAAGTATGAAACCAGTCCTTCATTGGCTGGAAAGAGGAAGAAAGAGGCATCAGACGGTTCAGGCTGGGCTCTGTCAGACAGTGATGAAGATGATGGAGATGTGAAGAGGGAAAGTCTCAGTAAACCACCAAAGAGGGCGCCTCCAAGCCCCAAGACGAAGAAACCGAAGGTGGAGAATGAGCGTCCCCCCAGCCCCCACGGCCGACTCTACTATATCGACGAGCCAGATGACTTCTTTGAGTCCAGTATCCCATGTCTGAATGACACCTACAGGTTTTACCTCAACAAGGTCACAGGTCTGGATAGGAAGTACAACAATGGAGCTTTGCACATCAGAGGTGAGAACAGTTTCGTTTGACTACGTCTGTCATTAAAAAAAAACTAACTAACTAACTTAATATAATGATATGTTCAATTATGGTTTTTTATTGTTATGAAAGGGAAGCAGGGTAAAAAAAACTCTTTAAGAAAACAAATTCTTTTGTGTCTGCTGTGACTGCTGACATCCTGTTGCAGATCAGATTTCCTATATTTGAAATCAGCAAACATCTGCTGTTATGTCATCAACTGTCCTACTTTCTTCTTTCATCTAGACATTCTTTCCCCATTATTTGGAACCTTGAAAGAATCTGTCCAGGTGAGTAACCATATAAACTGTCCTGTTTTCTAACACACTAATGTCATTCTCATCAGGCTCAGCTGCACATGATATTTAATATGCTGGCACACTAGACTAAGATGGGATATATGGGAAACATTATAGCTGTTAAACATCAGTATAGACATTTAGTTTAATAGGCCGCTGTGTTGCTAGCGTGACTGTAATGTTTTGTTTACATTTTTTCCCATGTCTAAAGAGGATTTCAGCCATTAATAAATTATTTTTCTTCATAGTTTAACTACTGCTTTGATATTGCATGGATGGTGAACCAGTACCCCCCGGAGTTTAGGTAAATTTTGTCCATTTGTAACAAATATATTTCTGTCTATGAGCTAGAGAAGAGAATAAATTGAATATGTTGACTTCTGATATTAGTTATGAATTACTTTATACTTTTATTTAACAGTGAATCAGGAGTGAGAGTGAGCAGAGTAAATGTATGAAACTATCTGGTAAGCACTGAGGGAGGTATAAGATTGTCAGGGCTTAAATTAAGATGATAGAATTGTTTTATTCTTTTTGTCTGCATTAAATCACAGTCATTCAGTACAATGAATTGCATTGTTTTTTCAGGGCTTGTCCAGTCCTGATTGTCCATGGAGATAAGCGGGAGGCCAAAGCACGGCTTCTCCAGCAGGCTCAGCCTTTTCCACATGTGCGATTTTGCCAGGTATGGTCTCCTCACCACAGTCAACAGTCAGCAAACAACACACATTGATCTGTAGAGTAACATGGTCAGACTGTGGAATTTCTGTTAATGAAACGGTTCTTTCAGCACTCTCTCTTCCTTTAAATGGGATTAATGTGTGTGATTTTCTGTGACAGGCCAAGCTGGATATTGCTTTTGGAACTCACCACACGTAAGGATTTCCTTCCCTTGCCTTGTATTGTTCTTGTTTATTTTTCCGTTGCTGTTGCTGTTGCCAACCTGACTGATAATAGATGTGTAGTCAACATTGATTACTTCCACTGCTGCATTTCCTGCTGTGACAAAACCTTATTATCACCCTTATCATCTTTGTGTTATTCATAAGCTTCCAGCACATTCTGCATGAAATTATTGATACTGTGTGTGTGTGTGTGTGTGTGTGTGTGTGTGTGTGTGTGTGTGTGTGTGTGTGTGTGTGTGTGTGTGTGTGTGTGTGTGTGTGTGTGTGTGTGTGTGTGTGTGTGTGTGTGTGTGTGTGTGTGTGTGTGTGTGTTTGTGCAGCAAGATGATGTTGCTGTGGTACGAGGAAGGCTTCAGAGTCATTATTCTGACCTCCAACCTCATCAGAGCTGACTGGTACCAAAAAACACAAGGGTGAGTCTTAAACACTGTACAGTATTGAGATTCAAGTTTTGATTACAGACATCTCCCTGAATGTATGGATATATATATATATATATATATATATATATATATATATATTGTCTCCAAACCAGGATGTGGATGAGCCCTCTGTATCCACGGTTACCAAAGGGCAGCAGTGCTGATGCAGGCGAGTCGCCCACCTTCTTTAAAAGGGACCTGCTGGAATACCTGTTGTCGTACCGAGCACCAGAACTGGAAGAGTGGATCCAACGAATCAAAGAGCACGACCTGTCGGAGACCAGGTAAGAACAGTTCTCATACCCAACCAGGTAAGAGTTATGACATTTTGTTTGGATTACAGGTTACATCGATATAATTTTTTTTCTCACCAGGGTTTATTTAATTGGCTCAACCCCAGGCAGGTATCTGGGGTCAGACATGGAGCGCTGGGGGCATCTCAGGCTGAGGAAGGTGAAGATCACAAAATACACAAATGTTATTAATGTTACTAAATATCAAAGGCATTTTCACATTTTCAAACCCATGTAATGAAAATGTAACATGTTTTTAAACTATTTTCATAGCTGCTGTATGACCACACTGAACCCATTACTGGTGAGGAGCGCTGGCCTGTGATTGGCCAGTTCTCCAGCATCGGGTCCATGGGATTGGATAAAACCAAATGGTTGGCGGCAGAATTTCAGCGCACATTGACGACACTGGGGAAATCCTCTGTTCGTTCAGACCCACCCATGCACTTGGTATGTTCTTGTATGTGATGAGTGTCTATGTTTTTGATTGTGTGAAGAACTTTTAATATTTAAGTTTATGTTTATTACTACTTAGATAGCACCTTTCATAAAAACAGCACATGCATATAGCACAAAATGATTCACAGCAAAGGTTAAGATAGATCAGAATCAATAGGATAAAGCAAGTATAGCAGGATAATGCTGATAAAAAGTTATAAAATAATTTTTGAAAAATGAATTAAAGTTTAAAACGAAGTTTTAAAAAAATGTAAATAATGTAGTGCAATGCATTGACAGTGCAGCAGGGGGCAATTGTGCTGCTGTATGAAGGCCTGAGTGTAGAGATTTGTCTCAAGTTTTCCTCTGAAGATATCTATGGAGCAGGTTTCCCTCCTATATCTAGTGATAATATGTTCCAAAGTTTGAGTGCGCAATCAATAAGAGCTGCATCATCGATCTTTTTCTGGCTGCCACTGGATATTTTTTATAAATTTTCAGCAGATGACTGCAGTGTTCTTGAGAGCAGGTGACTATGGAGGGGAGGGAGCTGCAGATGCAGCTTTGTCCTCGTCCATTAAGAATTTTTAAACCTCCCATAACATTCTGACTGTTATGGGAAACCAATAAAATGTGGCTTAAACTGCGCTAATATCCTCTCTTCTTCTGGGTTTGGCTCATCCATGTAGTTATAAACAGTTAGTGATGGACCTAGAAGCTGCAGATATGAACAGTTGTGTGTCATGTGCATAACTGTGCAAACATACATGTGACTCAGCTTTCACCTGGTAAATAATAGGATCATTTACAGTTCCCTATTACAGAGTAATGGGTTTCAGTTGCTTTTAATTCTTTGTTATCTCCGTAATGTTTTGTCTTTTCTATCACATGCGTGAGAGATAGTACAAAACTCTGATATTTAACATCACTTCAACATCATCTGTATTTCTAATGTGATGTGGTGCGACATTTTGCAGCTGTATCCATCAGTGGAGGATGTGAGGACAAGTTTAGAAGGCTATCCAGGTGAGTAATGCTCTTTATTTGAAACAATAACAATAAATGTATGACTAATAAATGACATAATGTATCCTGAAGGTCAAGTACAGTCAGGAATAATCTTTGACAAATGCAGGTTCGGTTTGGCCATAGAAGCCATGATCACTTTGGAAAGTACTATAAAATATACTTGATTATTTATTAATTCATCCATTTACTATATAGTATATTGTCTGTCATCATTAAGTGATGAGTGATGTGATATTCATCTTTTTTTGACGTCCAGCGGGAGGCTCTCTTCCCTACAGTATCCAAACAGCTCAGAAACAGCTCTGGCTCCACTCCTACTTTCAGTAAGTTCATCGCTACCACATCAAAATTCATTTGTACTGTGACAATTCATTGTTAGTTAGATAATAAGTAGATTACTGTTTTCTTCCCCACAAGTCAGCTATCATTTGTTTTTCAAATGTATTTTTTACTGCAATGGACAGTGGTTAAGAGTGATATCTGATAATCATTGTTATGTGGGTTTATGTCTGCTAGCGGTTAGTTAGTTAGTAGCAGTTATAACATTGTGTTTGGATTGCATAACCTCCTCAAGTAGGTGACAAGGACATTTCATTGTTATACAACATGTACATTACATATCACATAACTGCTCTCAGGACTTTCAAGACTTTTGCCTGTAGAGCCAGTGAGCTATGTAATTGTGTCTGTCATTTTTATTCACTGATAAGACATGAAACCTAACCTGAAATACTGCAGCAGATTACTGGTTAGTTTATGTAACTCTATCCACACAAAACTTTACATCAAGTCACAGTGATGAGTGAAATGTGCCGTTTGCTTGTGTGTATGTAGCCGCTGGAAAGCAAATTCAACAGGAAGAAGTCATGCTATGCCACACATCAAGACCTACATGAGGGTGTCACCAGATTTCACTCAACTTGCCTGGTTCCTCGTCACAAGGTGAGTGTGTTAGCCCCATATTTGTTATTTGTTCTCTTTTATCTGTGACAGATATAAGAGAACAGTTTACTTCAAACTTGATTTAGGATTTGATTGTTTGAACATTACAGAGTATTTATGTACTGACATGACTCAAACAGATGAATTGAAACCTTCATGTGCGTGTTTCAGTGCCAACCTGTCCAAAGCAGCATGGGGAGCACTGGAGAAGAACAACACCCAGGTGATGGTTCGTTCTTATGAGCTGGGAGTCCTCTACGTGCCTTCTGCCTTTGTAAGAGCAACACACATGAACAAACAATAACTCTATGCTAATACACCTCACTGTTGGAGAGACAGTTATGTTACTGGGTGTAATAATTGTCTCCTTACAGGGCATGAAGACCTTCCCTGTTCACAAAAATCCATTTCCTGTCTCCTCATCCTCCTCTGGTTTCCCTGTGCCCTTTGACCTCCCGCCTACATGCTACTCTCCTAAAGGTACAGGAATATGTGTGGTTTTGTGCATGAAATCTACTGTGTATATTTATGAACAGACCTGATTACATTTAGTTAAACCTTGTATGTAGCAGGTTTAGATTAAAATTGCAGTTACAGTGTCATCTAGTGGCACAAAGGTGAACTCAACTACATAAAACAAACTGAGTTTACACTAAAAACATAGCCTTACTTTAATCTACAGCCTCTTACACAGTCAAGAGGTTTTACATAGCACGCTGTCTTAAACACAAACCTGTCGACTCAGCTGGCCATGACCACACCTCTGTGTTATGTATCTTGCTGTGTTTACTAAAACAGTTGAGGCAACTGGAAGACCAAAAGATAATTTTTACACATCAGTGAGTCCTTTTGAGCTTCAGACACTCCGTGTTTATGTGTGTAATTGTGTGTTTAACAATCCATTGAGGTTGTAATGAGTAGTTATTTTTAGTTTAATGACCAGAGAGACTGAACTGTAGTTGAAATGTCAAACTTTTGGTTAAAGGAGTTTTGAAAGTCTTCTGTGTTATTCTCTGCTGTGCTCACTGTGAAATACATTTATGATTGGTTAAAACCAATACATTTCATATCGATCACTTCTGAAGCACGGCCATCTTATTCAGTTTCTCACAGCAATCTGATGTATGTGAATGGACATAATTTAAATCGATGAACACCATTAATGAATGGGATGTTGGAGGAACCACTTAGATAATTAAGCTTTGTGTGAGCCATGCTTTTCCACTTAAACAGTGAATGGAGACACTGTAGCAACATATTCTGTCAGTCTGTCCAGTGTAATGTCCCCATATTTATTAAACGTAGTATCACTGTAATTCCACTGACCTCGTTCTCTGTTTTCAGATCAACCTTGGATCTGGAACATTCCGTACAATCAGGCCCCCGACACTCACGGCAACATCTGGGTTCCCTCCTGAACATACACACTCTCTCTCTCTCTCTCTCTTATCTTAAAACTGCTATGTTTGTATCTATCATCATCCTGTTTTAATGTCTGTTGTCGTTAACGTTTATTTTTGTATTTTGTAGTCTACTGTAGAATCACTTGATTTTTTTTTTTTTACTAATAAATAATTAAAGAGTCATTTTTTTCTTCTTATATCATAATGTGTTTAAGTGTTTCAACAGGAGTTAAATGTAAAGGCATATACAGTACCTCATTATATTGTATGAAACATATAGATTTAATCATACTAATCTACAAAAGGATCCAACTGAGATTTAAGTTGAATTCAAGAGGGTCGATGGGTGTGACTAAAACTTAACATGAAAAACATGAAATAATCATGTGACATAGAATAATAAATAATAATATTATCAATATAAGAGAAAAAAAGTTCTCCTTAAATACATCCTGAGGTCAGATGGGATCATTGGATCTTGCAGCAGATTTTACACCTACAAGAGTTTACCTGAGATCCAGTTTAACATAGACATCTTTCAGATCATAACTGATTATAATGATGTGTATTTTCATCAGGGATTAACAGAAGTGATATAACTGGTTTCATAAAAGGTGCACACACCTTTTTTTCCAAGCACAAATTATGTTAATCTTTTTTAGAACCATACTTTAACTATTCTCAGTCTTGTTTGTCACGACCTAGTGCACATCTTGGTTAATAATTTAGTTACTGATTAGGCAGCATGAATGCAAACCAGAAGAGCTCTTGTTCCTACTTTTAAAACCAATACTTCACCAGGGTAAAATGTGTCTCTGGCCTCATGAGACATATTTGCACTAACGTTACCCTGAAGCAACTCTTCAGCAGTCTAGTGACACAGTGGTCTGAGCAGATATCCTCAAATCACCCACTGGCTCAGCTGTTGTGACATTAGGTCAAACATTTTGTGCACAGCACTGACTGTCATGATGAAACACGCTCCATCTGCTGAGACTTTACCAAACTCTGTCTGCTGCGTCCACTGCTCTTTTTGTTTTAAAGGGGGTCATCTAGATGTTTATATTGTGACCAAAGTTAAACATGTAATGTAAGGAAAGGGGATTAATTTAGTGAAAATGAAATGAGTCTGTTACAGTTACTGTTATAAACAAACAAATGATCACAAACATCCTACAGTTCAGCCTCCATACAGTTATATCAACGTCTTTCTGAGTCTATCAACAGAACATGAACATGATAACCTTCATTAAAGTGAGCGGCCTAATGTTACAGAGATGTAGTTTGACTCAGCCTCGCTATATAAAGTGGCACCTCTGTGTACACTAACTTCTGTAAACTGCGACTCCCGTCGTTCCTTGCGTCATTGTGTCAACATGGCGCCTGTCTGCCGGACAAAAGGCGAATCTGTCTGACGGTGGATTGAAACCCAATTAGAAACAGAGGAGACATTTTGGGAAAACTGTCAGTGTCCGTGTGTCCCGGCGGCCCGAGGCAACACATATATGGTGGAATAAACGTCTGCGGAGGCTCTTAGACTGGGATATTCAGGTAACTTCAGTCCTGCAGCTCCAACTACTGCTGTCTTCACACGGCTCTGCTCGTACATACATTTCCTTTTATCTGCATGCTGATAACTGTAAACTCCTTAAAATTTCGCCACTGCTGCGGGGTTTTCACTTGACGGCGGAAGCTCTCGACACCTTAACTGTTATTGTCGGTTTTATGCGAAATGTAAAAAAGTCAGCGTGTAATTCGGCATGCACGTAGTTCACCAGGAATCATTTAATCAAACACAATGTCAACTTTTCCAGTTGGTCCACAATGCGCGCTGCCGCCATACATGGTGTATTTTTTGTCGTGTGTGATAATCACAGCGAACAACAGACGAGTCGGTGATAAAATGGACCGCTGTGTTTTGATTACAGAGGGTTAGTTTACGAGATAAATGCCGAATTAAAGAGTTGTTCTTCATTATCACTAACGCGTCTCAAGACACCCTCTATCGGGAATGGATGTTTTCCTGGAGGAAGGGTGAAAATTAAAATCCATTTTTTCCAGCATCGCTCGACGTGAAAGTCGATTATTTCAGGACGGGAGCAGCTTTGACATTGTGGACTGCCACAGTGTACTGTCCGACCACACGAACCAGCTGCTCCTTTACTGCCGTATTTCTAAGGCTAGTTAAAAAGTTACCTACTATGATTAAATAACTTTTGTTTATGTGCTCGGTTGGCACGTCTGCAACCAGGGTAGTTGGTGCCACGTCTGGTTGTGATCGCAGGTAGGTCACTGGGTTCAATAATCGTAATAGTGTTTATCTTACACATGTCAGACTTTACCCAGAAGTAATATTTCAAGGACATGAGAGTATTTTGGTCTGAGGAATGAAACCGATTGTGACACAAATCATCAACCTGGACACAGTTGGCTCTTTTCTTGACATGTTACAATATAATCCTGTGGGTATAATGTTGGGAAGGCCAGAGGTCAAGTTCAGTTATAGTTCAACACTGCTGGGGTGTGTGGGCTTCAGTGTGTTGCACAAGGACGACTAAGGATTGTATAAGGTGGAGGGACATAACTTTTTGAAAAAACAAAACAAAAACAGAAGCGTTAAAGTGTTGCCCTGGTTTTGACTTCATTTACTTTGTGTGTTTGGTTTTGCTGTTCAGAAAATCTCTTCGGGAGTTCAGTTGTACAAGTCAGCACTATTTGATTACTAGTCCCTCTGTCCATGCATGTTAAATGCATACATACTCTGCACCAGCCTCATATAATTACACATACTCCTGGTTTCCACCAAATCCTAAGCTCAAACAAAGGCTCCTCAGCTGATTTTTTTTTTTTTTTTTTTTTATGGCAAAAGCTGCTGACCTCCATCAAAAACAGTCTGATGCTCTCTCCTTTTAAAAAAAAAACTTTAACTATTTCAATAAGATGCTCTTATATCACTTTTGATGTCTTGTAACAATTGTGAGAAACCAACAAAGATGTCTGGGTCTTAACTCTAGATAGATGTGCACAATTGAAAACTGAAGCTTAAACAGATCTGCTCGCCACCGTGGCAAATATAGTACATAATGGTTGGTTTCCTGTCTTGATGTGGTTGCTGTTGAGGAGAATTGTATTTTTAGTGGGATACACTCTTGTATACCAGGCTATGATAAATAAGTTGTCAGATTCTTTTCACAAGACAGGAAGGAAAATGTTTTATTTGTCTCCTAGGCACATGGTGTGACTATGCATCCAAATGTCACATAGTCACACCTATAGCATGAAGGTTTGTTTCCTGACAGTTAGATAGTTTGCATACTTATGTTACTTAGAACTTTGCAGATAAATTAGGGCAAATTTTTTCATTGCGGTTCATCGTACACACACACAGATAGAGAGAGTGAGAGGGAGACTGGTTTGATGACGATAAAAATTATGCAAATCATGTATTTTAGCCTCTATAGTCACCAGATCTCCCAAACCGAACACCTCAGGGAGATTTTGAACTGACGTGTCAGACAGCGCTCTCCACCACCCTCATCAAAACACCAAATGATGGAATATCTCCTGGAAAAACTGTGTTGGATCCTGAAAGTAGAGTTCCAGAGACACGTGGAGTCGGTGACAAGGCACACTGAAGCTGTTCTGGTAGCACGAGGTGACCCAGCACCTTGCTGACACTTGTTTTTTTTTTTTTTTTCCATTTGAATTTGTCACCTGCGTGTGTTTGCTATTCTATACATAGACAAAAAGTGAATTACAAGGAACAAGAAAGTGAAACTATATCACATCTATAAAGTGTATTTAACTATTCACGTGCGACAAATTAACTGAAGACAAATAGTTTTGATATTATAATGAAATGAAAGCAAAATAGCTGCCATAATCATTCCCCAATATTTTTGCCACTCTGTATTGATTCTGCATATCAGTCCTAACTGTCTGACAGCCTATAGTATGACTCATCCTCTGCAGCAGAGAGAGAAAGTATGGAGCTTGGCTGCCGGAGATGTAAATTTTTCTTGGCATTTTTCCCAAGACGCGCCCTCACACACAGAAATGCACACACACAGATACACACTCAACCTCACCCTCCCTTTCTATATAAGTGTTGACATGTCTGCTGACTTTGATTCTCTGCTGTGGCCTGTTTTTCTACTCGGCATCAGAAAGAAGCATTAAGACAGATGTGCTATCTCCTTTTTTTTTCTTCCCCTGCTTATCTTTTTCTTTGGCCCTTTTCCTTTCTTGGTTCAGTTAAGTGACTATTATACAAAGTATATTATATATAAGTGACATTTTGTTTTTAGAAAGGACACAAAATTGGTGCACATTTAACTCTACATGTTATATCAGAATACATCTATAGACGAGGTTGAACAATGAAATGGTGACAGCCAGACTGAAATAAATGAACAAGTATTTTGGTCAAAAACATGCTGTACAGTATTACTAAATGAAATGAATAAATAACATCATTTGGATAACATGATGTGATTACTGGCGTTGAAACACATATCCACTGTAAGAGAAGTCTTATTTAATCTGTAGGAATGCATTTCAGATCTGGATAGCAGCTGCAGAGCTCTTATGTCTTCTGGTGTGTGTGTGTGTGTGTGTGTGTGTGTGTGTGTGTGTTGTAAATCTGCGGGCAGGAAGCTAACAGACATGACTGCATTTCTATTTTTCTCTGTGATTGTCTCCTTGGCTGTGGTTTCTGGGAATGTAAAGCTCGGTGGATAAAGAAAATAGCTCTAATCTAAACTTGCAAAACTAATGAAAACCTTACATGTGATCCTTAACATTTTCATTAGATCAAACTTTGCCTTTGATGCTGTTTATGGTCAGCATTTTTCACAGCAATAATCATTCAGTGTTTTTGTATTCTTTAATTTATTCCATATGGAGCAGTTGTCTTTGTTACTGGTGGAGGAATTCACAGAAAGTAATGTTTGTATGCGTAGTCGACATGATGTGGATGATGAAAGCCAGCGCATACCTGCATTTCACACAGTGCAGAAGACAGTTTCTTATGGTGCGTTCCAGTTGTACACGGAAATCGGAATCTCTGAGTTTTTTTTGTTTTCACATTAGTGCTGTTCCCTTTTTATCTGTGGTGCTTGTGTGTGCAAGTTACAGCATAGACCATTGTTATCAAATGGTATAGCTAAAAGTGACTAGTTACTATTGGAGTTGTCTATACCAAGAAGGTTTTCCTGCAAGCGCGATGTCACACCCACTTCTGATTTCCGATTTAAATTGAACGCAGCATTATAAGTTAACACAATGACCCCACCAAGCTATTTCCTGTGGTAGATTAATGTTGTTTTGAACAGAAAACTTTTAACCTGTATTACTGAAATGTGCCTGCCATCTTCACAAATAGCCACAGGGGTCAGTAAAGCGACAGAGGAAGAAATTTTAAACTTTTAGGTTACAAAGTAAAAGACATTGGCATGTTTTCTTTGCTGTTTCTCTTTGACTACATTACTTTTACCCCAACAGAGAAAATGTGAGAAATGCTACTAGTGGTAATAAAAACAAAGGGAAAAATTCTGCACGGTATCTTTAGGTGCAATGTATCAGTACTACTACAACATTATACTAATACGAATACTTGTTAGTGTTAACTAAAAATGGCATTTCCTTTAAAGCCCGAGCATTTAAGTGGGCAGTTGTACTAAATCAAAGCTCTTAAGCTAATGTGCTGTTTGCTTATCTTTAGTGTTGATGGCCATTGTTTGTTTTTGTGATAATCCTGCAGGATGTTCCAGCAGTGTGAGGAGCCTCGTTTCACCATCGAGCAGATCGACCTCCTCCAGAGGCTAAGGCGGACTGGGATCTCCCAGGCAGAGGTCCTCCATGCCCTGGACACTCTGGACCACCTGGACCGCCAACATGGACACAAGTTGACCCACAAACCTTCCTACATACCTCCATCATCTTCCTTGTCTTCTTCCAGCACTGTTGCCGCCTCCTCTTCCATGACTTCCACTGCTACTCAGACAAGTTTCCCGGACAACCAATTATCACTGTCGCCTAACAACAACTTCGATGCCACCTCTCTGCCTCTGCCTGTTCCCGTGGCCTCACCTGTGGTCATGGCAGCAGTAGCTCAGAACGGGTTAGTCGCTGTCAGCAATGGGAAGCTGTCACCACCCCGGTTTCCTCTTGGTGTGGTTAGCGGCAGTGTGACAGCACCAGGCTACGGGTTTGAGGCCAGTGAAGAGGACATAGATGTTGATGACAAGGTGGAGGAATTGATGCGGTAAGTTCAGACTTTATTTAGACTAGGCTTATCCAAGACTAGATCAGGGTGAACCAGGCCAAACCAACTGTTTCATTCAGTACATAGCATGCTTCCCATATTAAAAAAAGCTTTGCGAAAATTGAAAAATACTGTTGGTCAACACTTTTCTTGGTGTACCCAGTTGTAATGAGCTACATATTATGAGTGTGGACAGACATGGATGTCAACTGTGGCTTTTTGTTTTTGTTTTTTTCTTGTCTCACCGGTCACAAGGGGTAGCGATGAGCTCATTCCATTACTTTGGCAGATTTTTTTTCTAACGTGATGCCAAAAGGAAAGGGTTCAGAAATGACTGAGGACTGGATGGTTTGGCACATGTATGTCTGGTTAACTTTTCCACTTCTGATAACATGGCATGTTGGCTCCCAAAAGGGGCTAAACCACGGACAGATCAGCATTCCAGCTTATACTCACTAAACAGTAAAACATGTCACCAAAGTGAGGTGGACGATTTGATGTGTTTTACTTCTGAACATGCTTTTGCAATGAAAAAAAAAAACATTGTATTAAGTTATATACTAAACTTAAAAACAATTGAAAAGACTTCAGACAGAGCTATCAGTTTTAGCTTATCTCACAGATGCTGCTAATACGCTGTGTCTGTTGCAATCAAAGAGAAAGGGAAACAAAAAGACTTCCATAAAACATGAACCTGTTCGTACTAGTTCTAAGCATTTGCAATATTTTCCAACCTAGTTACTGAGAATATAAATGAGGTGAAACTCAGGACACAGCCAGTGGTACCTACCAGATGTATTTGGCTTGCCATAAGCATGACGATAATTAGTACTTATAATCTTGATTATTCATATTATGGTAAGGTTTTGCAATGAAAATGATGGATGTCTGTTTTTTTTTTTTTTTTTGGACCCCATGGCAACATAGATCACTACGCCAGACAAACATGTCGTTAATACAAATAGCCTGACAGTTGAAAAGCCTGCTCACAGCTCACACCGAGTGTGAATATGATATGATGATTACTGCACGTACACACATACACACATACACGCACCCTCCTGTGCCTCTCATCTGTAGTCTGCAGCCAGACAGCAGCAATCAGAGTGCTATTGATTCGAGGGTGTGTGAAGATGAAATCAAACCAGAGGAGCAGAGAATATTAGAGCAGAGTTTTACCTCCGATTCCTTCACACATTAAGCTGCTACATTCAGTTGCTGTCAGTCAAATAGTGTATAAATAAAAAATAAATCTGGTTTATTTAAAGTGATTGTTGCCTTATTAGTAATGTGTGACCATAGGAGATTTATTACACTTCATGTAAACAAGTGTTTTTTCCTCCTTGTAGAAGGGACAGTGCTTTGATCAAAGAGGAGATTAAGTCCTTCCTGGCCAACAGGCGGATTTCCCAGGCAGTGGTTGCTCAGGTAACGGGTGAGTATCAGCTTCATGTGTAGTTTAACCAGGTCGACCAAATCACTAACAGAAAGAGTTAGCTTGTCAATAAGCATCCGGTTGACTGAGGAATCTGATCTCACTCCTCTCCACCCCCCAGGGATCAGTCAGAGTCGGATCTCACACTGGCTCCTACAACAGGGATCAGACCTCAGCGAGCAGAAGAAACGGGCTTTCTTCCGCTGGTACCAGCTGGAGAAGACCAACCCAGGTACCACCACCGTAGACCATTGTGTTAACATCTCCTATATAACCTCCTTTTACTTGTGAAAATATGAAAAAGGGACTAATCTTTTTTTTTTTTCGTGGATATGTGACACAGTTTCTTAAGTAAAAATAGGAACATTTACACTTCCACTAAATTAGGACAGTATAGAATCTGTGACAGTATAGTTTAGAAATAGAACAAGAATAGAATATTTTTATTTGTCCCACAAGGGGAAATTTATCTGTTTGACAGCATAAACAAATCACGAAAAATAGATTAACAGGAAATAAATAAATAGTTTGTATAAAAAAGAAAAAAGTGCAAGTCGGAGCCAGTGATGAGGAGGAAGGTTTGTGGGTGGGATGTTTTCAGATGGGACATGACAGAGTTCACAGGTAGCTGTAGCACCTGCCGACAGCGAGTTATCACAGTGACGTGATAACTCATCTGGATGCAGTACGGCCAAACACTAACAGCGAGCAGCTCAATGTCTTGTGAGCAGCGTTGCTCAGTAACACCAACGTTCCCCAGGTTACTCCATCTCTCCTTTATAAACATTGCGATCCCCACGTCATTGGACAACGTTTTAACTGTGTTCCGGTATTTATAGAGTTGCAGATGTAACACAAGTTGTGTTGTATTGAAGAAGTCAAATGTTTTTGTTTGTATTGATATAACAGAAAGACTGTAATCTGATTTTGTGTCATTTAACATTGAACAACAAACAACACTGTGTCAGGTTGAGACAAACTTAGTGGAATGTACAGTATAAAAAATGTAGTTCAACTTATCCAACTTGACCTGATGCTTTAATAAGAATCTCTTGAGTTTAATTTGGTTCATTTGCTTCAAGCTCTAAAATAAATGAATGTGGGTGAAGTAAATGTATGGTACACAATGCTGTCTTTTCATTATTATATTATAGATACATCTTGTAAGCGGGGGCACATGAATAGATACATTTTTTTACAAATTAGCTGCAAATGTTGAGCATCACACAGATGATTACAACCTTCGTTTTTAATACATAAAAATAATGTTCATGTGACTTCAGGTGCTACTTTGGCCATGCGAGCTGCCCCTCTGGCTATAGAGGACATGATGGACTGGCAACAAGCTCCGCCTTCCTTTGGCGCCGCCCCTGGGGGTTTCCGTCTACGGCGAGGGAGCAGATTCACCTGGAGGAAGGAATGTCTGGCTGTGATGGAGAGGTGAGGAGGAGGGTTAGGAAGAGGAGGAATGTTACAGAGGTGTGGAGTTAATTGGCTTTGTGATAACAACATATGATATGAAATGATGTGTGTGTACCCAGCTACTTCAGTGATAACCAGTACCCTGACGAAGCAAAGAGAGAGGAGATTGCCACTGCCTGCAACGCTGTCATTCAAAAACCAGGTTGGTAAAAATTGGATTGGCACAAGTGCAAGTTCACGAAACTTAAAAATAAAAGTTTACTTTTAGCAGCATTTAGTTCTTAACTTTGAGAGGAAACGTTATCGTGCTTTTGCACATCTATCAAGACAGCAGATTTACATCCATTTCTTTTCTGCGCATAATGTGACAAGTTTGTCTGCTTCCAAACCGCAGATTTCAAAACTTGTTTCAGTTTTATTTGATGTTAAAATAGATCAAGAGGCTATTTAAAACAGTCGTGTTCATTACAAAACACACTCTCAGTGTGATATTTGGATGTCTGATGATATGGCAGACAGTTTATCTGAGATTTCTCCACGTTCAAGGCGCCTTGACAATGTCTAAGTTCAAAGACAAGCACAGGGAGAGACTGAGGGAGTAGAGAACAGAGAAGCAGCAGCTCTGTGATCCTCTGTGGATGTCTGATCTGTGTGTGTGTGTCACAGGAAAGAAGCTGTCAGATCTGGAGAGGGTCACATCTCTGAAAGTCTACAACTGGTTCGCCAACCGCCGCAAAGACATCAAGAGGCGCGCTAACATTGGTAATATCTACCTCCGTGTGTGTGTGTGTGTGTTAGTGTGCAGTTAAACATACAGTATCTGTGACTGAAAAACTCAACATGAAGAAGATACCGAGAAACTGTGTGTTATCCCTTGTGCGGTGCCGGGTTGTTACATTCACTCTAAATCAATCAATAAACACAAAAGAGCTTTTACTCCTCGGCACACAGTCTTGTTGACCAGCAGGGAGTTCTTTGCACTCATCACAAACACAGCTGCAAAACTTCACACACACATAGGCACACACAGGGATCAGTGAGGAATACGTATTCTTGCCCTGACATCGGGAAATTCTTTCTTTTGTAGTTTTGTGATTTATTTTTTTTTTTTACCAGCTGCAGCAGCCTCTGAACTCCCTTGTTCTTGGCATCGCTGTTTGCTTGCGTCTGAGTGTGAAGTTGTCGGCTTAGGTCGATATGCTATGATCAGGTTTGTGTTTTTGAAGAAGCAGCCATCTTGGAGAGTCATGGCATTGAGGTTCAGAGTCCAGGAGGTCAGTCCAACAGCGACGAGGTGGATGGCAACGACTTCCCTGACCAGGTAAACTTAATTAAATTAAACGGTGTGTGAAATTTCAACGTTTGTTTCGTTATATAACCGTTTACTGCTGTTACAGGGTTGTGAAGGGACCTTATTTGACAAGAGAGCTTCAGCCAGGCAGTTTGGTTTCAGTCGAGCTGACCTCTCCTCTCCAACCCAGGTACAACCCAACTACACACACAACAACTGGTTGTTTCAAGGAGTTTTAAGTCTTAGATTAAGAGATAAGAGCAGATTTGCAACAGAAACTTTGAATTCCAAGACAGAAATTCCAGATTGTGCAACAAATTCACTAATCGGTCTCCATTCTTCTGTTCTCCATGCTCAGGTTCCCACGCTGCTCCCCAGCTGGTTCTCCACCCTGGGCAGAGGAGGCCTGTCTGGACAGAGGGCCACTTCTCTGATTGGCCGCTCCATAGTGACAGGGACTGGTCCTCAGGCAGAAGGTTCCAGATTGACGAGCGTATCCTGGTCTCCGCCGTCTCCCTCCCTCCAGGACGAACCCACCATTCACAGCGTGCTGTCTGAGCCCCAGGACCCTATCGGGTTGGAGAAGGCTGCTGCCAATCACAGCAACCAAGCTCTGGCCAATCAGGTGGACGGGGAAGGGTGCAGTATGGGGAATGAAATCAAGACGGAAACGCTGGAGGACGACTGAAGAGGGCGGTAGATATCAGAGCTTTTTTTTTTGCGGAGTCATGAATACAACAGGTGTGTTAATATGCAAGCAGATTTTATAGGAATGTAATAAGTGGAAAAAAAAAATATGACCAAAAGTCGTGTAAACGCCAACCCTGAGATACCTCCCAACCCTACCTCCAACCACCAACCTGCTCTGCTACGCTCTTATAGGCATTACTAGTATATTATAACAATGATAATAATGATAAACTTTTATTTGTTAAAGTCCTCTCTGTGGAATATTTAAAATGCCTGAATTGAGTGAAGTAATTGATTACAGTTTCACTTAATTGTGGCACAGTTCAAATCGTACACGACGGGAAACACTTACAGCACTGTGTATTGTCTTTTCACGATACTTTTTGGCATTTTAAATGTTCCATAGCAGACGGAGCGACGGGACATTTGTGCAGATTTCCTTGAAAACCTGCGTTTCACAGCAGGACAACACTGTATTTGACACGGGAATCAAATCATTTCAGGGTCTTGCACTGTGATCACAACACAACTGAACAGCCTCAAAAGCTAAACACTCGAATTTGAAAAAAAAAAAAATGTTAATTTTAACTGATTTTTTTTTTTTTTTTTTTTTTTTAATTTTTGTTTTGTTTTAAATTATACAGTGCACGTCATCACATTTAATTATATTTTTAAAAAAAGAAAAGTTTCGCTGTTGATTCCTTCCAGTGAGAAGAACAGCAGAATAAGCTTAGTTTTCTCTAAAAACAAACAAACAAACAAATACTTTGTAAAGCCATCATGGTCACATCATGTTAGTAATATTACTGTGAGCCTAATTGATTTAAAAAAAAAAAAAAAAAAAAAAAAAGATAACAGAATGACCCACTCCTCTAACCCCTGCCCTGATAAAATAAGCTCAACATATGGAAGCAAAGAAAGTATTTACCTAATTGTCAAATGTAGATGCCAACAACAAAACTTTTTTTATGCTGCTTGTTGAATCATATGACAAACAGAACAAGACCTGATGGATTTAATCTAGACCTCCTGAGGTTTCCTGAAAAGTCCATTTTTAATTTTTCCATCTCGAATTTGTGTCTAACGTTTCAAAATTAGCAACTTAACCTCAAAAAATCTCCGAGAGTTTGATTCATTTTCATTTCAATATCAGACACTGTTTTTAAGAATTTTGACAGGGTTGAGACATTTCAATCGAAATTTCTAATTTCACTAAATTACCAGGAAATTTCAAACGAGAACTTTTAAACCACACAAACCTGCGGTTTAAAAACATAGATATAAATTCTGTAATATTTAACTTGTGTAACAATAATGATAATGTACAGAGATGCATAATTTCACAATTAGGTCTTCAGTTTGTCATAGATCTCAATTTTCTCTTTGCTTCCATATAATTAAATAAGTTAAAAAAAAGAAAAGAAAAAAGTTACTCAATAATTAACGTTGAAGGTAGCTTAGTGTTGACAGATTTGTATAAAAACTCTAGATCTAGGCGTCCAGGTGACTGGTTGTTCTTTCCTCATTCATGTCCAGTTACCTGATGGCTGCTCAGGCAGAATGAATGATCACTGTGAGATCATCTGTAATCAATACAAATCAGTCAGCTGGGAGGGATTCAACAGTGTAATTAAACTGTTTAGATATTACAGATTAAAGTGTAAAGTGAATACATACATATACTACAGGTGTATGTATGCATACATATACACATATACGTATTTACAGTATATTATATAAACTGTGAGGGTATATGTATATGTGGATACACATATGTAAATGTGTATCCTAATCCATTTCTATCTACAGTATATAGACATATTAGCTTCAAATGAGAGAAACTATCAGTATGAGTCTTTCTTGTTGGTGAAAGGTGAGTGAAGCATTAGCCAAAGTATTAAGTTTAAATTTTATGTATTTTCTGAGTGTATGATAGTCATGGATGGAGCTATGTATTAGAGATATGCTAATCAAAGACACATCAGATGTGTCGATGTTTTTTTTGCAAGCTAAATGCATAATTTTACTTTTTTTTTTTTTTTTTTTTTAAAGGTATATCTGCGTTTGTGTTCTAATATGCATGTGTTCTAAACACATGCGGTCATGTTTAAATTCAGTTATCATTTTAAATGACACTTTATCAGATCAATATCAACGGTGCTGATATTGAGTTCCTGCTGTTAAAACATTTCATTGATCAGTATGAGTGACAGACCACAGAGGCAGCAGGAAGAGAAAAACAAACAAAAGATAAAAATAAAAAATTGGGAGATGATGCTTTTTCCTTAGAAAGATTATAGCGACGTGGATTCACACGAAACAACCACAACGAGAAATCCTCTTCATCTGACACAAAAGCAGTCGATATTCTAAACTCCACACAGCCATTGTAGAAGTCCGTCTGTTTTCTGCATCACATTAATCTCTACAAGGCGTCGTTAATGATCATGAATAAGTAATCAGACAGACAGTAGACGACGACTGACTGGGAACATTATAATACAAAATGATATCAGGAAACATTGTTATCTCATTGTTATACATACCTCTGTAGTATTCACTATATTTATCTCATCTCAAAAACACTGCTTTTTTTTTTTCTTTTTTTTTCAGACGTTATTTTTGTTCTGGCCAACTGGTGGCAGCACAACAAGCTATAAAACCAGTGACGTATTAACACCCTACAAAGTGGTTTTGACTAATGTGTTGTCACCTAATTACGAACCCAACAGACACACACAGAATATTAGCATTAATCTAGAGAAGTGTCTGTGGACGCGGGACGACTTAAGTACAGTTTTTTTTCTGCTTAGAACATGCACTGTATGATTTTTAAGTTGAAGTGCCTTAGTTGTTTTTTTGTTTTTTGTTTTTTTTTTGCATTGTGTTAACAGAGGATCAGTGCGTGAAGGACTTCGACAATGGCTGTAAATACACAACACACGTCACTGATACAACCAAGCTGAACTCGCGACGATCCGCAACGGCCACAACACTAAAATGGCTCCGTTCAAACGCGTTCGTCGTCCGTCACCAGGTGCTTTACAGGCTTAAGCTACTAGTTCTGAGTTTTTGAGGAAAAAAAAAGAAAAAGAAAAAAAAAAAAACTCAACACAAATACCTCACTTTATCCCCCATAGCTACAGTATAAGCTACAGCCAGCAGGTTTCCTCCACAGCTGCTTTCAATGTGAATCAAAAGTTTCAACTGTCGGGAATGAAAAAGTGACTGTAGAGCTGATGTGTTCAGAGGAGACTGACGGCGAACTGTGATGAGCCTGTAACGATGGCTCACGCTGTCTCACAACACAAACGTCAGTGTCCTTTTTTTTTTTTTTTTAAAAAAAAAAAAAAAAAAAAAAGGGAAATTCCCTCTCACACTCGAGCCAATTCATAGAAAGTTGGAAAGTAAAGGGAAATTCCACTCCAAAAAGGATTTATTCTTTAATCAGCTCCTGCTCATACCAGAGTCCATGGAATCATTGTAAAATAGTGATTTGTTTTTTCCCCTCATGCTGGTGAACACTAACACGTGTCCAGCGTTGGCTTCAGATCTAATGTCTCAGAAAATGTACATTTCGTGGTGGAATGTCTCTTTAATCGTACGGCAGCAGAGCTGTCCTGGATGTCTTTGCTTTAAGCGTTTCCAAAATTCTGAAGCATCGTTAGTCAGTTGTGTCGTTTTCTGTCAATAGTTTCAAACATTCACACCAAAATTATCAAAATATGCCATCCCAAAAAGGGTTATATGTATTTTTTTCTTTTTTTTTTTTTTTTTTATTCTGCTAAGCAGAAGCTCTTCTGAGGTGAATCTATGGATTCATTGAAGTCAAAGTTCTGTTCTCAGATTATTTTAAAATCATTTAAGTTGCTGCCTTTTACAGGGTCTTCTTATAAAGTTGTACTTTGAGTTCTGAAACAGTAAAACGATAGCAGCTTTGTTAGTGTTATCTTTAGTTATTGTGGCGCTAAAATAAAAATAAAAAATCTCAAAACATAAAGACATAGCATAGATAGCGAATTTAAAACTAAAAAGTGACACAGAGAGAAACCAGACGCGAACCTGTGAACGGCAGACGGTGATGAGTTCTGTGTGAAGTGGTTGTTTTGTTCTCGGTTGTCAGGTGTGTTTCTATTCACCCGTTTTTATGCACATTTTAACGTTTCGAGCTGAGACGGTTGAAATTTGAACAAGTTGATTTATTGATAAAGGACAAATGCAAAACATGCAAACCATTTTTTTTTTTTTTTAGGGAAAAAAAAAAAAACTACATTTGAGTAGAAACCAAAGTTGCTTCAAAATCTTCTAAAATAATAATCATCATCGTCATAGTGACTGACAGACGCCTTCTGAGAACATGGCTCACAGGTAAATGGGTCCATGTGACAGTTGTGAGTTAATAAAATGATTTTTTTTTTTTTTTTTTCAAAATTGGACCAAAAAAAAAAAAAAAAAAAACAGTGATGATACAAGAAATGAATCAAAACAACCATCTCACATATTAAAACTCAAACAGCTGATTTGAGATCTGCTCTGCTGTTTCTCAGTCACAGGTTTCAGATCTCGGTCTTTGCATTTTTGACTACATTTCATTCTGCTGTAAGGGTTTTATTTTATTTTTTTTTTTTTTTAAATCCAAACTGGCTCTATAGTTTTTGTGCCAGCGAAGTGTGAATTAATGTTTTAAATGTTCGGTTTAAAGTAAATGAAAAGTTACCAGGAGAGACGGGGACACAGTAAACTACACAGAAAGCCTTTTCTCTTCCAGGTGTGTTGAGCTCTGTGGGGCTGCTCGTGTGCACTTTGTCTCTGCCAGTTGCGGCTGACGACAGCAGCACTTTGTGTCTTTTTTTTTTTTTTTTTTTATTGGTTCAAATGCAGTTTTTACCATCTGCCTTCACTCCTTTGTTGCCTTGTCGTGCTGTTTAGTTTGAAACAGTGAGCTTCCTTCGCTGGTTCTTCACATGAACAAAGCAGTTGATTCAGATCAGATCGATCACGTTTCGATCGCAATGTGTCTTTTTTTTTCTCTCTCCATCGAACTGCTGACCTGACGCTGGCACCAGGTTCGATCTGATCTGAGATCTGCTGCCCGAACAAAGAGTGAGCACAGGGAATCTTGCGTCATTATGCCTCATGACCGAATGTTGCTGTTGTTCTTCTCCTCCTACCTTTATCAACACGAGATGCAGTATCACATTTAAAGAGTTATATTCCAGAATGCTGTGTATTTAGATGGAAACAAAATAAAAAAAAAAAAAAAAAAAAGGAAATGTATCGTTCATGCAATTTGTAAAAATGTGGATGTTCCAGTCTTCATGTTCTCATTTAATCAGCCTCGGACTGGAAATACCACTTTAAAAAAACATCTGGGTCAAACATTTTATCAGTCACGTAAAAAGATTTTTTTTTTTTTTTTTTAATCTTTTTTTTTTTTTGTTGTTGTGGCAATAAACTCTTCAATAATTCTCGGTAAGATTAAAAATATCAAACCTCAGCAGGATGCTTGTTGTAGCAGTTTGAATTGATATTTTTTTTAATCCCCTCTTGGTCTCTTCTATTTCAAAATTTAGTGCCTTTTTTGGACGGTAGACTGTTCTGTAATCGCTATGTAGAAAATCTACATATGCCTTTTGTTACTTTTTTTTTCATCTGTTGGATAAACCTTATTTGTTATTTTTAAGGTGTGTTTTTATTGATATTCTATTTACAAGGGAATAAAAACTGATCAGAGTCCACGCAGTGTGTCTGGCTTTGTTCTCTTTAATGTCAGTGTGTTCACTTTACGTTCATACAGAAGATTTTTAAGAAGTCGTTGTGCTTCGTCACAACCGCGTGATGATTGTGATTCGATCACATTTGAATGTGATCGAACAATAATCAAACAACCGATGACTTATCATCATGAGTTGGATGCGGGAAAAAAAAAACAAAAAAACTTGCTGAATCCTGATTGGAACGTCATTATTCCAGCTTTACCCCGTCAACTTAAAACTATTTATAGAAGCGACATAAAATAACCATAACTTGAATGAAAACTCATTTCTACATTGTTGCCTCTATATTAGTCATACGGCCTTAACCGAGTCGTGTGACTAACACAACTTAACGTTTGTTCATTAGTTTTGAGTTGTCACGTTCTCCTCAGTGGACGGAGAAACAACTTGAGCTTGAATGCCAAGGAGTCGGTCTCCACGACAACCAAGCAAACATCCTCAGCTGATGGAGATCCCATGTGCTACGGTTGGAAACTCTGGAAAGAGCTTGTAAGTGGATTCTGAGGTTGGAAATGTTTTGTTACAGTCATGTTTGTTTGGAGAAAACATTACAACTCCTCCGAACAATATTTTTGGTGTTTTTTTTTTTTTTTTTTGTTTGTTTGTTTGCACAGTTTCTTACAAACATTTACCACTTACCGTCAGTTTTTGCTTATGTATTTTTTTACAACACAGAATCCATTCGGTTTAAATAAAGAACAAATACTCTTGTTAATCTTCTTTTTTTATTATTATTATTATTATTTTTTTCTTACCAGATTACTGTTCAGATGATAAAAAAATGAAAATTATAAATGTATTATAATACATGTTTATTCTTTGGATTGCAGCATAGAATTACATAAAACAATTAAATTAATCAAACCCAAAACTTGTGCTCAGATTTTTTTCTTTTTATAAGTCTTAATATGCGCATATATATACACATACATACACAGAACCACAACCACTCTGATGGTGCACTCACACAGAAATGACACTTCAAGACAAACCCGCTCCACAGAATCAACAGTAGCAGTGATTGATAATGATTAGTCAGGATGATGGAGATATATTAATACTGTTGATCGGGCCGAGGCCGTGTTAAACTCATGTTGATGATTCTAATTTCTCTTCAGATGGATGTGTGAGAGGATACAGGGACTAGAAGGGCTTTATTATTTTTGCAGGAATAACATGTTTTTGTTTTTTTTTTACTAAAACTCCCTGACTTAGCAAGCACCAATCCTTCTCTTTAAGCTCCTACTGGCCTTCTATTATAACACAACTCTGTTAAATATGGCTGCAGGTACCGAGAGGAGCAGCTTGATCAATATTCTAGGACAGCAGAAGCAGCTGTCATCACCAGAAACTGTGATTAAAAAAAAAATAAAAAAAAAAATAAAATAAATAAAAGAAAGGCTGTGCACCTGCAAAAAAGCTGCGCCGCATCACCTAACAGTCACGTATTGCTCGTTTTTGTGGTTTATTCTAATAGTTGAGAAGACGCGTAGAAAGTGAACTGGATGCAGCCAGTTCGAGTAGTGAAAGTGAAGCAGGTGCAGCTCTTGATCAGCTAAAAAGGCCTCGGGGAGGAAGTTGGCAGAGCGCTCTGGACACGACCAGGACCAGGGACAGAGGTAGTAACAAGGTGAAAACTCACTACCAAAGGCAGGAACTGATGTTTTGTTGTCTTTTTGTCCAAGGCAAATCCAAAAACTGCTACTTCGAAGATTTTTTTTTTTTTCAAAGATCTGATCTGATCCAGCCAGGTCGGCAGAAGCTGTCAGGCACGCTGCTGTGGGACAGTGGCAGGTTGTAACTCCACTGACTTTGATGATTTTCTGGTTTTTATAAAATTCCCTGTGTGGAGAAACAAAGGTTTGACAGCAGCCACCAGAGGGCGACACAGTGCTCCTCCTTATTGAAAAGAGTAATAAAACCTAACAGCTCCTGGGACCAAAATGACTCCCGACTAACTGATAAACTCTTTTAAAAATGGGAGCATCTGTGTGGTGAAAAATTCATTTCACTATTTGCTTCATTTGCAATGACCCTACAGACTACAGCATGTTAATTAGATAACTGGGATTATTCCTGCTAAAACCAGTCTGGCTGCAGTTTGAAGGCCATTTTTTAAGGCAGGGATGAGACATGTTGCTCCAGACCAGCAGTCCCACGGTTCAGTCGACACAGAGCTGCAGGAAACGCGACAGGTGATAAAGATATGGGAGCAAATCTGAGCAGAAGTGAAGCACTTAGACAAGAAACAAACGAGTAAAAAAGAAAGAAACATGTCGAGGGGCGGATGACGATTTAAATCAGTGTACGTGATAAAATTACAACTAAATGTGGTTCTGATGGTTAATAGTCACATAAATAATACTGCTCATAAATATGAAGGCTGCTGATTCAAAACGCTTTTTTACACTTCCCTATTTCTTGTAGCTCTGTGGATCATGTGCATCATGCAGCCCTCAGGCCGCATCTTTTTCTAACTAACATCAGCGTTTCACACTTCACTTGATAAACAAATGCATATATGTGTACGAAGCTGCAGTGATGGAGGCGGTGTGCTGACGGAGGAGACAAGTGTTTTTGTTGTCATATTTTATCGCTACGTCTGAGCTAAGCTCTGCTGTCGTGTAAAGCCTCAATGTTATGACAAATTGATTTTCATCTTTTCAATTTTCAGTTGAGCAAGAAAGTGAAAAGAATATTTCTCCAAAAAAAAAAAAACCAATCAGAGCTAAAAGCAGAAAATTAAAAAACAATGTTTAGTTCAGTGTAAAGAACAACAGGGAACTTGAGAGACAGACTCATAAACACATCTGGTTGTATTTTCTTCTGACGTATACAAGCGCTCCGGGAATGAAAATCTTCTGATTCTCTCTGGAAACTTGTGCAAATTATGTGAAGCATTTGATATGAAAATAGTTTTGTGGAAGATACATGGTCACATGGTTTCTGAGGCACAATAACATAAAAGGAACATCCAGAAGCCTGAAGTGATCTCAAACCCCTTAAAACAAGTGTCGGAGCTGAGACCAGGACGGGAAAATCCACCAGCTGCAGAGTCTGAGACTAGAGCTCTACAAGTAGATTCAGGAGAACATGGAGGCTGAAGCTTTGTCGCTCTTTAATATTCTCTGTAAAGTGGCAGCTGGCGTCATTTCCCATCTTGGTAAAGTCTCGCTGACACAACTGAATCAAAGCCAGCTCCACCACCCCACCTCCCCCCACTCACCCACACACACAAACACACTCACACACACTACACGTACGATGCACCAGAAAACTTCACTCCCTTCCTTCATTACCACATGACTATTATGAACCACAATTTTATAAAAATAACCAAACCAACAAGAGTCCAACCCACGTACCACCTCATAACCTGCCCACCAACAACATACCAGACAGCCACCTACAGCAACCGACCAATCAGAGAACTCCATGGTCCTGGGCTTTAAGGCCAGTAATAAATACACAGATAATAACTCTCCTCGCTTCATGCTTCAGCTTCAATGCAGCTCCAACAAGAGTTTCCTCATTCCTTTAAAAAAAAATAAAAAAAATCTTGTAATTTTCACCCAGAAAGTCTTCTAACCGTCTCTTTTTCAAGGCTCATATAACAAAAGTGCCTCATTTTTTAAAACTTTTACTGCGTCATAAAAAATATATTGGCCACTGAACCAAAGCGCTGATATTAGCTTCTCCATCTGGGACAATAATAATAAAACAAAAAACAAACAAAAAAACTGTTGATCTTGAGTCTAGTAATCTAGTATACAAGAGATAGAGAGTGTTAGATAAATCAACTGATCCATTTACAGGTAAATTTACAGTGCTAATAGCAGCAATTTCCAAGGAATCATTTGTGCAAGATTTATTAAAATAAAAAAGTCTTTATCAATTTTCATGCGATAAAGGCATGTGTACAAGCATTTAAATATAAATAGTAAAATCACGCTTCTTGAATTAAGAAACATGTGATGTACAGGAATGGGAGAAAAAAAGAACTATTATTATAAAGATGATAGTGTTTGGACATACTGAGTAGTATTCCATATAATATATGACTTGTTATATCATTATCATCTCAAATGATTTTTTATTTTGCACACAATTAACTGTTACTATAGCAACAGCCTACGAGAACAAAGCCCAACTCGGTCGACAATGTGTCGACCAACCAACATAATATTCAGGTTTATCATCATTAGGATGAACTGTTGTAAAAGGGAAACGTTTCCCATGATAATAACGTTCAAATGTCAATTTACACCGATAATTCAACCTTTCAGCACAAGCCCATGCTCACTTGGTGAGACTCAAACCAAACAATGTCTCCCAGCGATACAGTATAGTGACTCCTAACGTTAGGAAACTAGCGAGACGTAAGATTAATAACAGAATTGTCGAAATCGAAGCAGCAGAGTACGAGTAAAGTTCGGTTGATGCTGGATCCTACATCTCCCATAATGCAACCCTTTCCTCAAAACCTTCCCCCACCTCATAACCAAACACGTCTATCAAATTCCACACACCCAGTTCGTAACACAGGCTTTCTGCTTGTAGTCTTCATGTAGCAACCGTGATAACATCATCATCATCATCATCAGGGTTATTTCCTCAGACTTAAAGCTGCAGAATCACTGACGACATCATACGAGTGTTTCCACACACTGACTGGGACCAACGAACGGCTCAAAACTCAAAACTTCACGTGTAAAACTGGAGGTTCGCCCTTTAATTTACGGAAAAGTTTTCCAAGCACATGTGTACTCTGACTCTTCATGAATTTATAGTATACATAAAGTATGAGGCAGCGCTCTGGTGTACTGCCAGTGCTTTTCCATAAATTAATACACAGCAATAAGGTCAGCATAAAATGTTTAAAGTCCCTCTGGAATGTTCAATAAAAAAAATTAAAAAAAAAATGTAAAAAGTCCAATCATCTTCATTTTATTCCAGAGTCAGGAATGTTAAATCAATCCCACACTGATTCTGTGTTTGACACTTTCCCAAAAAAAAAGGATTTGTAGCTCTTTCCTCCCATTTGTTTAGTCGTTTAGAAATAAAAGTTAAAACCTTAAATTATTTAAAAACTGATCAAATGCACAGAAGCAAATTGATTCTCATCCCAAGCATGAAAGTCCCAGCAGAGTCTCTGCGTGTCCATCTTTTCTTTATCCTCAACACATACACGTACACAGCTACTTCCACCGACACAACACCAAACTACTACTTAACAAACAGCGCCTCCTGGTGTCGGAATGTTGTCTGTCACTTTGAGAGGGCGACCAGGAGACTTCCTGTCAGAAACAAGACATCCAGTGAGTCCGGTCAGATTGGGAAATTTCTCTAGTGTAACACTATCATAGACATGTTCACATCAGAGGAGACGTCAGTAAACACGTCGTCTGCCTCCGTGTCTCCACAGACACGTTCTGCTCACGTACAGAAGCTTCTCCTCCAAAGTCTCCAGTGCAAAATCGACTTTTAAAGCCTCCAAGTACAAACGACTTTGCTCCCGTAGTGGCTTTGTTCGACCAGAGCGCACTTTTCCTGCTCTACACATCTAATCTTTATAACACTAACACAACAATATGAACTTGTGCACACATGTCAACACTGTACAACATTTACAAATACACACACACACACACACACACACACACACACGCATCCTTAACCGTTTCCCCTCTACAGTCCCTGAGATCACCTCACACTTAGCACAAGGCATTCTCTTCAACACAAACACAGCGAATAGAAATTAAATACACAAAAAAAAAAAAAATCAAAATGCAAACCAAGCCATGGTGAAGGCACATTCTGGGAGAATCTATTTTCAAGAGAAAAGAGGAGTCCAGGAGGGAGAGACGGGTCTCAGACACTGAGTCAAAGACTAGAAACACGGGAGAGTTCAGGAGACTCTCGGGTCTACAGGGGAAAGACGTCACATCCAGGGATACAAACACATCACGATTGAAAAGGCAGAAAAAGTCTACATTTGCAGTAGAACTGACACAGTCTGACCCCAAAAAGTACTTTTTTGCTGCACTCTAAAATGCCCCTCCCCACCCCTCCTTCTACTTCAATCATCATTTCATGAAATTTTAAGTATGTTTGCAGATGTGACCTGGGATCAAAAGACCGACTCGTGTCTGAATCGTGATTAGTTTGCATCCTTGTATATGAGCTCAGAAAACATATCTGAGGCACATCATCCCATCCACACCTCTGACGCTCCACATGTGATACTGCTCCCATTCACTCTCAGCAGTCTTCCCACTGACCGCCATTAATTTAGCATCATCTTCCCACATGATAAACAGTCCCTCCATGGACTTCTATACACTCTGCATAGTCTTTCATCAACTTACTTGTTTTTCATCCTCAATAGTCTCTTTACTGTGTTTATTCTGTTTCCATTCATTAACTAGGCAGTAGGCAGTAAGTCAGTGTGAGCCTGTTGCATAGCTGGGAGGAGAAGAAGAGGTAAGGGGGAAAGAGGAAGAGGAGGAGGAGAATGAGGAGGAGTGGAGTTCATCTCTCCCATACTATTCCTATTTTTTTTTGTCTCAACTGCTCCATGATTTGCGGTTCTCTCCTCTCCGGGCAATGATGGGTTCCCCTCGCAGGACGGGGACGTGGGCGGGAGGGGCAAACTCCGTCGTCCGCCGACTTGTCCGATCGCGACAGGACACCCTGTCCGGGCGTACCAGCACCCCGTAACTCGGTTTACACTGGAAATACCGATGACCTCCGACTGAACCGTCATTCTTACCTGTGGGAAGAAAACAGTGACAATTATCATCACTGATCAGAATCATTATTAGCATTATGATGTTACGCTTTTAACAAGCAATGTTCAAATTGCAGGTTGTCATATGTTTGTGTAATTTGTTTGAACCTTTTTAAATTTGTACCTACCTACAGGAGTGTCCAGCTCCACCCCCACCCACACTCCATCCGCAAACTGTGTCATTCCCACGTAGCGCACTGTCCCTGCCTTATTGCCTCCTACTGTAACATATGCCCCTTCTGTCAGCCAATCAGGCACAATGTCGTCATGGCTACGTTCATCATCCACAAAGATCTCCAGCCGTTCAAACCCTTCCCCTCCTCCTCCTGAGTTTACCAACTTCTCTTTAGAAACAGAGTTTTCTGATGTGACGCTGTTGTGATTAGCTGAGTCGTTTGACGTAGGCGGAGCGATGACGGCCATCTTGGCACCACACTGAGAAGGAGAGGTCACAACATCGTTCCTGTCAGCACCCTGCTGCTGGGTATTTGTGGGTAACGTAGTCTCAGCAGCCACGAGGGAGGAAGATGAGGAGGAAGGTTGGAGAACGTCAGACAGGGTGACCGTAGAAACACTAGTGGAGAAGTAGCCGCTTGATGACTGGCTGAGGGGGCTGAGGGGGGTGTTGTCATGCGGGTCATGCACAGGAAGAGGAGGATCTGGGAAGTCTGCCCGCCTGTCTTTGGTTGGGGGCTGTAGAATAGCAGTCTACAGGAAACCCACAGTTGCCACAGGAACAGAGGGATAGACGAGAGCATGCAAACAAGGCAAAACAAAACAATAATCAGCACAAATAATAAACCTCCCTAAATGCTACAATCATCTTTGGGGCAACAGGAAGGAATGTAACACAGTCTATGCTGTGTTAAGTTTCTGTATTATTTGTAAGATCTTTTCCATCATCTCTTCGTTTTCCTTTTTGCCTTTTGAATTTGGATGAGATAAAGATCCAGTGTGGAACCAGAACCGCTAAATAACATGGTAACAGATGATTTTATAAATATTAGACTCCAGAATGGAAAGTGAGGTTACAAGACACAGAAAAATCACATTTTTCAAGTGTAATTACAATAATATCACATCTATGTATACACTGTCAGTTAGTGATTGTTGCTGTCTTCTTTATAAAGAAACCTCTTCCTAAAGTTATTTTAATGTGGGCAATGGGAGAAAAGTGAAGATAATGTTGCACCCTGATTACAACCTCTTCATAAATATCCATCTGACAAATAAACAACAAAATATCAGACATTTCCCTCCTGCTTTGATGTGAAACTGAACTAAAAACCTGTGTTGATAAAGTGCAAGTTCTGAATTAAGTTAAAAGTTACTCATCAAACAGAAAGTATAAAACAAGCAGACGTCAACATGTGTAGGGAACAAGGACAGAGGACAATCTCACCGTCTCAGTTTTGACTCGGTTGTCATCGCCTCCGGGTGATGTCATAATGCGAGGCACATGATGCTGACAGGACACATGTATGTAGATGTAAGTATAATTTAACAGTGATCTGGAGTAATCTGAATCACAAGCACATTTTAAACACGATTTACTGAAAACCCATTAAAAGTTTCACTGCACAACTTGGCATTTGTGCTCAAAGGCACCGTGACTGTAACTGTTCCATGTCACTGAGCTTTACCATCCTATGTTTGCTGACCTGTTGGTTGTGTGGCGACGGTCGCAGCTCCTTCTTGTCATCTCGCACTGGAAACAGAGACTTGAGCAGTTTGGGCATCTGAGGAACCAGCGCTTTAACTGAAAGATAAGAGGCAGCAAGTCCTGAACGACCTGGGGGAGGGGGCGGGGAGGTAAGCGAGGAGAGGAGGAAGAGGAGGAAGGAGAGAGGAGAGGAGCACGGAAAGAGGAGGAGGAGGTGCAGGAGGTGTGACAGATTAAGAGAGCAAGTTGAAAGCGAGTCCCGGAAAATGGCAAAAAATCCAAACACAGTGATAGACTGACAGGAGAAGACATCAGGTGGCACAGATGGTTTGATTTGGCCGTTACAATGAGAATCTTCTAAAAACACTAATCACTGGAGCATGAAACAGAAATGAATCAAAACAATCAATTAATTCCGTTCATTTGTAAAACAGAATTAATCTAAAGCATGTCGCAGCAGCATGAATTCTGACTGACATGGGAAAGAAATCACTATGGATCAGCTCGCTGACAGAAAAACATCAGGATTGATCAGACCAGACACTGAAAGCTTTCATAATGAATGAGGAAAAAAGGAGAAAGAAGGTCACACTGCCATAGACAAAGCAGAGATGGATAGAAATTATGCTTAAAGGAGAGGGTAGAAGACATATTACACATGACGTTTATGTGGAATGACAGGAGCAGTGTGGAGACAGGATTTATTTAATGTAAACAATGAAACCAGGGGCGGGTATTACAATGTGGGGTTGTAACAACAACAGACAGAACGAGATATTGAAGGGAAAAAGAGCAGGAGGAGAGGGTCTCAGCACCGAAGGATTAATGAAGTTTGTGCAAAGTAGAAATGAATAAACTGATGAGAGCAAAGAAAGAGATAGGAAAATTAAAGTAGGATGGTGAGGGGGTAAGATGGAGGAAGGCAGAGGAGAGGAAGTGGAAGACAGGGGAAGCGGTTTACCTTGCTCTGGCTCCTGGTTCTGTGGGGGGGACATGGCGAAGGGAGTAGGGGATGAAGAAGGGGAGGTGGAGTAAGTGGAAGGAGAAGAAGCTGGGCGGGGGAGGGTGCGGTGAAACTGAGAAGGCATGAAGATATCCTGTTGACTCTCCCATCGACTCTGTGGAAGAGACAGGACAGTGGTTTTTAAAACAATGAAACACGGAGCACTGGTGTACATATGTGTACACCATGTATATATGCACAACATGTTTTATATCCACATGTTGTTACCTTATCATCCAGCAGGCAGGTTGTGGACAAGTCTTGTCTACTTCCAGACAGCTGAGGATGAACAGACAGAGACTATACTGATAAAAATCTTATCAACATTGCAGTATTTTGCCATCATGTCTCAGTACAGTTGAAAGTGAGTCCAGGAAATGACAAAAACTATTACTACACCAAACGAAATAAAAATATAGTACAGTAGTACAGTATATTTTAGAACCACACTTATGTTTTACCCTGTGAACAGAGGGAGAACTCAGGCTTCGTCTGCCGCTCCTCCCTCTGCCGGCCAGTTGCTCCTTCACTGCCACCTCCTAAAACACGCACACACACACACACACACACAAAATGAATTACTTTCATTTTACTTATCACAAATGCTTAAAACAAATATGCTCCAGCAGAGTATGGTTGACCACTCCTGTTTTTCTCTACCTGTCTGAGTCGATCCAAAGTCAGGATGTTCTCCAGACTCAGGACACTTCGGAGGTATTTCTCAATTGCAGCCTCGTCATCACCTGACTGGCTGTTGTGCGCGCTGGCAGCGAGTCGGGCCAACATCTCTCTGTCCTCTGATCCAGGGGCATCCTGATTGGACAAAGCATAGTAAAGATTTGTATTAAGTAATCCACGCTGTTGAACACAGAGCTTTAGACATAATTTCATTTTCTTACCCCGGGTATGTTGGACACCACCTCAAACGTGACCCCACAGCCCGGTATGGTGCTGCGGGTCGACATCCTTCTGAGAAAGTTGTGAGCGAAACCCTGGCGTCCAGGGTTGACGTTGACACATATTCTCTTCCTCAGGACAAGCTGCATGTCAGCAGGATGGCTGAGCTGAACCACCACTCTTACTGTCAGGTACACACGCTGTTCGGGCCACGCTCCCCCCCGACTGAGCTGGGGACACTCGTGGACAGTGGAATCCCATGATGCCTCTGCTTTCACCTGTAAAGTCAAACAGCACAGGTGAATGAAACTGTGTCACAAATGGACTCCAGGAATTACTAGAAAAATGACTTAATGCAGGTTTGTCCCCACCTCTCCATCATAGTGTTTAACTATTTGTAGGTCAAAGAAGTCGTCCTCATCCTCTCCACTCAGTGTGGCGTCCCAACCACCAGCCTCAGGAACCTCGAACTGGTCTTGTGAACTGAGGTCATCAGCTGGAGAGACAAGTAAACATTGTCAAAAAGCCTGTGAGATAATAACACTTATTACATGAGTAGTTTGTTCTTAAAGAAATAAGCTTTTTTACACAGTATAAGTCACAATACAATTTTAAAATCACATCAATATACTTAGAATCAGTATATGGAACATAACAAGTCAGTTTTTACATACAAAGGGCTGACATACGTTTGAGATTCAGGAAGAGGACAGGAATATGAGTCTCCATGCCTGGCAGAGGAACCCTGTAGACAGACATGTAAAATAGATTATGATCAACATGAATTTGTCTTGATAATTGTGCTTCCAAGTCCTAAAAGTCTGAACAATTGAGAGGAAACAAGCACATCCTGTCATGTGTCCTACCATTCAGCTGGTGCTCCAGGAATGCCGCTGCCAGCAGAGGGCACCATGACAGCGTTTCTCTCCTCTGTCAGAGTCAAGCGCCACTCCAGCAGCTGAGCCTCCCTCTCCATGTCATCCTCTGTCTTCTCTGTGAACACAACAACACTCAAACATCAAAAACACCTCCTACACTAAAAAAAAAAACAAAAACAACCAAACAAAAAAACACCTACATTTACCCGACCAGACACCCTGACAGATCCCTGCAACCCTGAGAGCAATTTTCTGTACGTTTGGGTGTGGTGAGTACATATGGTATATGCATAATAATGAGAGTGAGTTTGTGTGTTACCTGCTTTGCTGACTAAGCTCTGCAGGTGTTGGTCGAGGTATTCCTGTCTCTTGGTGAGAGCAGCCAGCCACTGCCGCCGCAAACGTTCCAGATCTCGTTCCTGACCAACAAACAGTCAGTTAATCATCTGTGGCTCCAGCTCAGCTGCACATCAATTGTAAAACTTAGTGAAAGGACAGATGGAGCCTGATTAAACTGGTCTACCTGATAACTGTCCATCTCATCTCCTTCCTGGTTTGCTGTGGTGTTTCGGATCTCCACACAGCCCACAGACACTGCAAGCACGATCTCTGATATCAGAGGCATGGTGCCCGAGTCCTGAACCGAACGCACGTCCACCTGGATTCGCCTTGACTGACCCTAGGCATCAGAAGGGAAAGAGGGCAGGACACAGACATAGAAGATGGGGCATTAGTGTAAAAATATATGAAGAATTTAGTAGTTAGCTTTTCAGCTAAAGTTCAACCTTATTTTTTGTGGCTATTTTTGGCTCATCCCTACCTGCCGAAGCTGGAAAATCCCCCCCGTCCGTACATCTCTAGCAGGAACCACTTCCACTGGTACAAACTCTCCGTTCTCGTTTATCTCCAGTATTTGAATCCACAGCTCCAGGCGCCGTGTTACCTCACTCCATCTACAAAAACAAACATTATCATTGTCATATCTAACTACTGGAAAACTAGTCTTACAAGCAAGAGTAAGGCAAATATGAGTGTGTGTGTGTCTACCTGTCACGTAGCGTGCGTGTCTTGGCCTGGATGATGCTAAGGTCCCACAGGGCAGGGTTCCTGCCTGCATCTGCCTGCCTGTGCCCATAAACCTCAATGGCAACTGCCCCCTCTGTGAGGTACTCGATGAAATCCTCAGTTACCGATACCGCTAGTTCCTACATTACCCGAAAAGACAAACGTCATATCAACAAACTATAAGTGAGCACTTCCCCGACGCATAAAAATATCTGCGCACAAGTTTAACCCGACAACCCATACATCATTCATGAAAGCTTTTAGAGTTGTTATTGTTGTTGTTTTCCTTCTCTTCTCCAACTGCTCACCTTGCAGCTGTCAAACACAACCATGCAGTGTGGGTCCTTGGTGCTGGGTGAGGAGGATGACGGGTCGACTTCAGGAGCAACGATGATCGGTTCAGGCTGGTCCCAGAATGAATACTGACAGAAGACGAAGTTGGACAGGTACTGGGGAAGACCCGTGGCCTGCAGGATCTTTATCTGGGAGTAGGTCAATGAAACATTTAATCACATAATCTGTACTAAAAATTAAAATAATAAGTCTGATTTGTTGTGATAATGTAGTTTTGGTCTAAATGATCTACCATGCAAACAAGTTTGCGATCCTGGATTTCATTGTCTTGGTTGTTGTCTGATTCATCTCCACCAGCCATGCTGTCCTCTAAGCCGCCCCCAACCCTCACCACCTCTACATGGAGTCGCCCTGCCACCTGGACACAAGGAGAAGAGAGTAAACACAGAAAACAGGTGTCAGGTTTTGAATTATATATTAACCACTGACACGTACTTTAACTCCTGTGCCTTTCCCTGGAGTTGTTTTATTCTGACATATAGGCTATAAAAAAGGCAGCATCTCTCTCTGCTCAAAATACTTTAGGTATTACAGGATAAAGGAATGAGTATGTGAATTCCTACCTCTCCCTTCTGGTTGATGATGGGAACAGCATACTGCAGCTTGACGTCGTAGAACAGACAGGAAAGAAAGACATTGGCTACGCCGATCAGACTGTGGTTTTCCTGCTCGTCGAAGAATGGGTCAGCTCGGCGGAAATATGAGCGCATCACCTGGACATGGAGAACATTTTTGCTCAAATGCACAAATCACAAGCATTAATTATTTATGGCTCCAAAAGCTGACTAAGAGGCACATGCCCATTACATAGTTGTTAGTCATGTATATAATGGTATTAGCGCAATCACACTTTCTGATGGCACTGTCACAGTGACCAGGCAAGCTTATTAAAAGACTTTGCATTAAGAATCTGTCAAGCTAACTCACTGGGTTGTCCTGGTTATGGAGGTGGTAGTCCTGCCACTCCTGGTACAGCTCTCTCATGTCCACCAGACGGTTCTCCATTTTCTCCAAGCTCCAGATCTGTTTCCCTCGACAGCGACGTCGAACCTGAATGGCTGGTTCACTGAGCACGGCATCTCTCTGCACCCAAAACACAGACGAGATATATTTATGTTATGGATCATGATTAAAAAAGGAGGCTGGAGACCTGTTAGTCCGTTAGTATGTTCATGTTGTGTGTGAGTGTGAGACCTTGCGGTTTGCATTGAGGTTGTCTGAAGGGATCTGCAGGGTGACTCTGTACTCAGTGTGTCGCTCCAGCTCGTCAGCGATGAAACAAGCTTCTTGAACCAGGAGGTTTGCTCTCACTATCTGCTCCCTCAGTCTTCTTAAACTACGCACCAACACCACCTCCCTGCAGGAAACATCACAGAGAAGAAAGAAAGATTGAGGAGGAGAGAGGAAAGATAAAACGTTATTTATTTGGCTCATTATCAAACACAACGAGCACAACTACACACACACAAACACTCACCTGTCCTCACTCCACTGCCTCAGTCTGCTCTGTGCGCTGCTTGAATGGCTCATCCCTCCCATACTGAGCCTCTCCAGGCTGCGGTAGTGAGACTGCTGTCCTGGCCCTTGCTGGCCGGGCACCGGTGCTCCAGAGGCTCCTGTGGACAGACGGTCCGGGTTCAGCTTCTTGCGAAGCTGCTGGAGTTCCTGCTCGTACATCTGCCTCTGACGCTCCAGGGCCGAGCGCTTCTCCTCTTCATGCTGCCTCTCCAGAGACTGGAGCACCGCCTGCATGGGGTCTGAAGGGACATAACAGAGGCGAGTCAGAAAACAGACGCAGGAAAATAAATAGATGTTTTTACACAGATGTTTTATTTTCCTAACAGCTCCTTACCATTATTGCCTAGAGCTTTCATCATGACCTCTGTCTGGGCAAACTCGTAGGAGAAGCTGACTTCACTGGACACTTCACTGGCTGTGTCACCATCTGCATCCAGCTGCTCGCTGCTGCCGCTGTTCTTCATCACACCTCCCTCACCCTCCTCATCCTCTGCTCCCCGAGAACGCCGCTTCGGCAGGTTGATCCTGCAGGTGGGATTTGATGAATTTGCTTTAACCTAATTGTCACTGATTAGTCAATAAATAAGTGTGAAAATTGTACAAAACACATTGATTGTATTTAATGAAAAAATGCAAGATACATTTGAGCTGGTTGTATTTAATAAAAAGTTAGAAATATGCATATAATTAATTTTTAGGCAACATATTTAAAATTTCTAATGGGATAGAGATAGTAGAGATAGTATCTGATATTGACAATGCTACATAAACTAAAAAAAAGAATATTTAAAATACTAAACAACATATTGTTTGTATACAATTACCTAAAGAAATGGTTGTTTCCCCAGAAGATTCGGTCGCCATGGTGAAGCTGCACAGCACTGGTAACTGGAGAACCGTTAACACATGTCCTGTACCACAACAAAAACAGCAGTAGCATTAGGATTCACTGTTAAAACCTCATGTAACTGAAGCTGGTGAAAGAATTCTCAATTATTCTCTCACCGAGCATTGCGAAAGGGTGTGAGGAAAACAGCAGCATCAGCTGTAATGTCGATGATACAGTGCTCTGCCTGAATACCCATCCCACACAACTGGATGTCCTGCGAGTCCGCTGAACCCACCTTTGTGTGTTCCTGAAACATTCAAATATTATTACTGGACTACTGAAAACACTGTCACCAAACACCTACTGCTAAACAGATGAAAAGTGACTCCTACTCAGCCAATTAATTATTAAAATGAAATTTCAGTTTCTATGATATAATCAATGTGCATTTGTAAAGATTTTCTTGGACATCTGAGGGACTAGGAGCTGTGACACAGAGTGTTACAGCTATAGTGTTAGTACTGTTTGAATTTCAGTGTAAATAAGAGACTGAATAACAAAGGATCAAGTCATGTATGAGAGATTAAGTATAAATGTACCTTCAGGTAGTACACCAGCAGTTCGTTGAGCGCAGGATCAGCGTTAAGGTTTACAAGAAAACTCTTGTCATCTCCAACCTTAATGCCTGAAGACTGGAGAGAAATACCCAGACTCTCTAGCTGCTTCTGACGCTCCTGCAAACACACACAAAGACAAACCTCATATTTAATAACCAGCGTCTGTGGAGCTTTGGTAAAAAAAAAAAAAAAACAAATAAAGAAAATAACTTAAATCCTCACAGTTTCAACACATGCCGTCTGTGTATTTTACCTGTGCAATTTCCTCTGTTTTTCGAAGCTTTTCCTCCCATGTGATGGTCATCTCTTGAATTAACTTCTCAGACTCTTCCAAACGATCTTTCAGCTCTGGAGCTTTCAAAGACTGGAGGAAAAACGAAAACAATAAGAGGTAAGAGTAGGGAAAAATAGAGATTTTTACCTGCTGATTTCTAGGATTTTGAAGACGTCTCACCTCTGCCTGAGTCAACTGTACTCTAAGTTTCTCCACTTCTTCTCGGAGCTCCCTGATGATGCGAGCGTTGGGGTCTTCGTTGACCACAGCATGGTTGACGATGTTCTTTGCTCGGTCAGCGTAACGTAACGTCGACAGTGTTTCCTCGTAGTTGTCTGCTGCTGGACTCACAGTTGCAACCATCGCCGTGCGACTGTTGCCTCCCAGGCAGTCCTGGAGACAGGCAGAGAAATAAATAATAAAAAAAAAACAATGTATAAAAGAATGACTTTCCTCTGACTCTGATGGAACATATTTATCGACTGTATCTTTACCTTCAGCAGCCATGTTAGAACAGAGTCTCTATAGGGGACAAACTTGGTCTTGTTCTTGGCAGTTCCCTGTTCAGCCAGAGCCGAGATCACCAGACCCAGGGTAGTCAGAGACCTGACAAACACACATACAATAAAAACTCTAAGGACAAGTGTTCTCTATTTCATTTTATCAGTTGATTTCACACAGCCCATGTTTTACTGTGTGTCTGTGTGCTGAGATGCAATTCCTCTACATCAAGCTTGTTTCAAGTACAAAACAAAAACACTGCTGAAAATTCACTTCAAATTCACAAAAAATGAACCTGAATTGTACTGTATCGTATATGCTTTTTGTGACATTGTCTCACGTGGATTTGATTACATTAGTGGAATTAGATGACAAAAAAATCTTGCAAAACCAACACTGCCTGATTAAAACATCTTTAAGATTATCTGGAGCTCAAATCCAATAAACAATCCAATTGGGGAAACACCCAATCACAGGTCTGTGCATGTGTTCAAATGTTTTTACATACTTGTTGATGTTGCTTCCTTCCTTCAGTCGCTCTCCTGCTGCTCCAGTTTTTGCTGCTCGCTCACTTCCAGCCAAGTCTACCAGACTCAACCGACTCACCTTTTCCCCACTTGTCTACAGAAAGACAGACATAGAGGAAAACCAAAAGAAAAATCAGATTATTACAGATTATTATTACAACTACAAATCTTACAAATGACTGTTTGACACATTTGTGTTAAACCCGGCAGGTTTTTATTAATTTTGATGGAAAACTCAATAAACTTTGCTCAGACTGTCTGTGTCCCTTGTGATACCCTCTGGTTACAACTGGCAATGTTAAACATATAATAATACTGGTGAGATAAATAACAGTGTCCATAAAGAACTACATAGAAAAACCTGGAAGTGACATATGGAAAATGTATTTGAAGCAATAATAGCAGCCATAAATGCCACTGTCATCAGGGCATATTGTGCTTGTTTGGCAGCTGACAGCATCAAGTGACTGTGGTGGAAGGACATTTATTGCCTTTAGGTGTTTTCATTTCTGTTCACTGTTAAATGTAACCAGCAGTTCACTCATATGTGTAATTCAGGTTTGCACATTACACGGTAAACATCATAACGTCTAACATACAAACTATCCTAGAGCCACGCTGTAGAACATGTATGCAGATCTGGATCTGCTGACATTCCTGAACAGTGCTTCATATCCACGAGATATAACAAATCTCTGACGACACTAATCACCAAAAGAGGCTCCACAATCAAGACAGTCACCTGCTAGGTTGGTGTTCATCACTTTTCAAGTGAGCACTGCCCTGAATTACAAACATTGGAGCAATGGACAACCAGAGATAAGGTGTTTGGTTTTATCAGAAATCTCTCCTCATCAGTTTGCTGGTGAGAGCATTCAGGCAGGCTGCTTCAGCCTATTATTGTTCAGTAAACCTTATCTGCGCCTTCCACAGAACTGCAGCTGCTCCTCAGCTACACTTTGGTTTCCCATCTTTCAGTCTCTTAATGACAGCTTCTCTCTCTGTCTTCCCATGAGCGGCTGAGGACATTGATAGCACATCCTCATCTGTGCTAGAACAGATTCACTCCAGGCGAGTAGCTGACAAGACTGACACCTGATCCTCACCTGCAGCCAAAGCTGAATTTCATGCTGAAAGTTTCTACAGCTACTACACTGTACTTTTCCAATGAGCTCCAAGGTCAAAAGATTAACAATCACGAGGAAGAACAAAAACAAAACAAATAAAAATAGAAATATGTATGTATAGTACTAATTGTATAACCTTAAAAAGTTCCAGGAATTCCAGAACAAAGGAAACTTTAAATGAGATCTGTGGTGGATTAAAAACACTGTTTTCACACGACAACACACGACAAAACATCAACTCAGCACTATTGTCTGATTTTACTGTTGCACAACTCCATATTATCTTATCTGCTTTCTCTGAGGCAACATGTACAGAAAGAAAATGAGACTCCAGACTTTTTGGTGTCTTTTTCAAAATGACAAATACCAGATCAGAGAAGTTGCATTTCTCTCCCTCACTCTGTAAGAGTCTGATCCTCATCCATTATTGGTTTATGTATGACGCAATGAGAGCTAAAGCAGCAGTAACATCTGGATTTGACCACTCAGCCATGGACAGTCTTGCTAAGCCTGAAATTCCAAAACCTTTGGGAAGTACATCTGGACTTTTTAAATGCACCTGAAACTTCTCCCTGGTTCCTGGTTCAAAACACAGATTTGGTTCCTGAAACACTTCTCTTTCCCCTTGGAAAGTTTCTGCAGTAAAAAACATTCACAGCAGCATCTCTCTCTCTCTCTCTCTCTCACACACACACACACACACACACAAACCTAAATATCAAGTTTTGCATAATGAAAGGTGAAAGTGTAAAATGGGAGTTTGTGTACGTGAACAAGAGGGTTTCCACTGTGTTGTAAAAACAACGGCAACCTTTCCTTTAGAAACAGGAAACAAAGAGTTTTAATCTGAAACATGTGAATATACTTCTCAAATATTTCATCTCTCAACACATTCAAACTTCAGGTTAAGAAACCCCAAGACCTAAATCCTGACAAGGCCCAGTCACGAGACAAACCGATAGAGATCAACCTCAGGGAGCTCTGATACAGATCAGCCTCTGGCCAAGACGGCTTCAAATCTCCAGAGTAAAACAAATTATTAAACAAACATGAGATGTGTATCTGTAACACTGAGCCAATTAGATCCAAAAATAAACCAAACCTGTTTGCTTTAACCAAACACTAATCTGAACGCATATCTGAGAGCCAAAGCGAGAGAAAGATAGGAGGCAAAGCTGGTGATCACCAACACAAACAGTAGGAAGCTACATCTTAGTATCATTCAGTAATTACAGCTCTGGACTGAAACGTACAGTTGCAGGTCCTTTAACCTGGTAGTGTTAAGACCTGGAAGCCTTCTTTCTTTTTCAATGTATATGACACATATGCATCTCTGGGTAGATACTCTTTGGTTTTATTCCTATCAACTCTGTGACAAAGCTGACTGTTGGAATAGTCAAAGGTGCAGAATAATAGTCCCCATGGCATCATCTTGCTTAATAAGGGATTCTATAACCACGACAACCGATACCTGAGTCAGTAATCAGATCAGCAGGAAGGACATGCAGCTTGTTCCCCTTGGCAGCTTTGAGGTACCAACATAGAACAAGTGTCAGCGCATCAACACATCACCACACATGGTAAACAACATAGTGCATGTCACAATAGGAAAACATAAATGTAAGATCAGTTCCTAGAATGCATTTTAAACTAAAGATTGTGAGCAAGGCAGCGATCAAAACAGTAAACAACAGAGGGTTTGGCTGCAAACAGGACCAAAGTACGAACTCACTGCACTTTGACAGTCTGAGGCACACGCTACTGAACGGAAATCCTGTGATGAGCCTTTGAGCTTCAATATGACTCATCCAAAATATGATTTTGTTACCTGTATTTCATGCTTTTATTACACCTTTTTAATTTTTTTTTTTTTTGCACTTGTCCCTTCATTATAGCTCCTCCACCGCCCACTGCCTGAGTCATTAGAGGGTGCAGATGGGCTCCAATTTATTCTATTTTTATTTATGCTTTATTTAACCAGGAAGTTCCCATTGACATGCAAATCTCTTCTGCCAGAGAGGCCTGGTCAAGGAGAGGAGTATAATGCTTGTTGTTCTATTAAAACTGGTTTTAAAATCTTTTTAAACAACTAAAAGAGGATCAATGCATCAATTTGAGTTCATCTTCGGTTATTCTGCTTAAATGTATGGAAGATAAAACACTGAAACATTTTATATATAAATATTACAATTACATGGACAGTTGCTCTACACCAGTTCTGATCTGTAAAGCAGTGATAGTCTTCATCCCCCTTTCAAGACATGAAGGTAGCTGTTCCACAGTCACAGAGGATGTGACAAATTTGCTTAATAAATAATTACTTCATAATCACCATAGTGTGAAATTATTTTGGTGATCATTTTCTAGGCACAGGTTACACTTTGAACAGATTAAACCGCCAGATTTAGACAGACATTTGATTGTTTACATAGGCAATCTGTGCCTATATTTAGCAAACACATTGCAGCTTACATACCAGCTGGATGATACTGTAACTAGTGTTTCTCACTGCTCTGAGAAAAGAATTTCATTGTTCAGCAGTCAGTTGATTTATCAACTTTATAAAAGGTATTTTACATATTGTGCACATCACTTACAGTTCTCCTTTAGCTTCTTTCAAAAAAGGTTGATATACCTCATAACAGACAAATACCAACCAAGTTACAAAAACTGGAACATAAAAATAGCTAAAAATATGTTCATGTGTTCATGCTAAATATTAAAACAATCACACATGGACATATATATATATGCAGAGGCATCTGGTGTTCTGGGTGATTTTTGAATTTTTTGACTTCAACCAGAAGAATCAATAAAAACGCAATAAGAAAAATAAAGCACTGACTCATGAAGTTACAGCGTGGCGAACAGCTAAATGATTCATTCACTGACTCCACAGTCTGTACATTACTGTTTGCTTGACGAACCCACTGACTGACTGACCAACTTAGTGACTGACTCTGAGTGTGCCTTGAAAACAGAGCAGCCTGTATCAGCTGACAAACTCACAGTCACGCCTGTGAATTATTAACTTGATTTGCTGGTGGCGAATTCGTTTGGAATCAAGTGCAAGGAGCAGTCGAGGCTAAGTGGGTCAGAGTGGAAGGAGACTTAGTCATTTCAGTCTTTTCTTAGAGTGTCTGGTCAGACAGCTGAGCTGACATCACCTGCCCATCAAAAAAAAAAAAAAAAACGTGCTAGTCACTGTTTGCCCAGTCAAAGTACACAGAATTACACACACAGATGGATTCTGGGACAAGAGAAGGCCAGGGAGCGACAGAGAGCTGATTATGTGATGATTCACAAACTAGGATAAACTTGGTGCAGTAGGGGTAGACACTGAGATGTGGGACATGTAGAAAAAGCCTCAACTTCTACAGATTACTGTTATATTATGATATATATTATATATATTATATTATTTCTGGAATAAAAGGAAATTAGTCATTTAAATGGCATTATAACTATATACATACTCTACATATCTTTAACTGCATAAAACGCAATTGCTGACTAACTACAGTTTAATCCATATTGACTAATGAGTTTCAAACAGATCATAGTTGGACTTTCTAAAAAAAGGGATTTTAAACCAGAAATGGCAGCAACATCACATCCACATCTAAGTCAGGACCTGGCAATGGCACCCATTCCTGGTTACACCCCCACAGATGCGTCACTGCCATGCTGCTCTGCGCCCTGTGGCTGCTGAAGAAGAGCACATACGATCCCTTTCCTGCCCACACCCCTGCGGCGCCATGATCCTTGCAACACCAGCTGCAGCAGTAGCAAGCCACACCCCCAGCGACTGTCCCTGACCTACCCCCTGTAGAGAAGAAGGCTCTGCCCCCTGTGCGGGCTGTGAAGCAAACACACTAATTATCTAGTGGACTGTACAATTACAAGTGATTGATGGCTAAATTGAATCCACCACACATCCAGAACAATCTAGAGCTCATTCAAACAGCTTCTCTTCTCAGGCTGCTTTAAACACCAACTAGTAGTTTGTGTTTCTAACACCAAGTACACAGCCTTTTAAATAAGAATTTCCGATTATATTTCTAGAGTTATCCTGAACAGTTGAGTTGAGCATGTTACCCAGCTCATGTATGTGCATTTGTGTGGTTATATCATACCCCAGACTGCAAGTCCTTGAGTGTGTGCGTGAGGATGATGTTGAAGACGGCGTGTGATCGACTACTCTCCTCATTCATGTTAGTAGCAGCAACAGTCCGAGACTTATTTCCCTCCGACATTATTGACTCGATATCCTGTCAGAAGAACAGAAATCACATAATTTACATAGGAGCCAACAATAATAATAATAATAATCTTTTTTCATTTTATTTCTACTAGCAGACTAAACCTTCAGACTACTTGTAAGTAACATAATGCAGATGGCCTGGTTTGATGTAGGTTTATGGATCACTTTGTATACATATGCATGTGTGCATATATATGTATGTAAATGATGAAATGTCCTCCTTAGAAGGAATGACTGCTGCAGAAACTCCAAAAAGGTATTTTTTTTATTTTTTGGGTATGTGCATTTCTAAATTCTTTCCAGTGTGATTGGTGGAACCACTGAACAGAACGTTGCCATAATTCCAGCAAGACTGAAGGAAAGATATGGCAAAAACTTAAAGTCACTTTTAAAGATCCATATTTTTACCTTGTAGCTGGCCACAGCTAGTCGAGACAGGCCATCCACGTAGGGGCCCAACACTTTATGCTCCCTCACCCTCAGAGTTTGTCGACCCCTGGACAGGAAATGAAAACAGACACAGACATATAACAATGTCACTCCTCCTAGAACACTGTTTATCTGATGTATTAGCAGGGATGGAAATATAGACTCAGGTAGTTCTGATACAACTTTCACTACACCGTTACAACTTTCCCCCCACTCGCTCTTTGTTAGCACCCTCTGACTGTGATTTAAACTTGCTCCATGTCTGAAACTTCATCATTCTCTGCTCCAGTGCAAAGCCCATATGGCTGTCAGATGGTCTTCTCCTCTTTGGCATGTTTTTACTGAGGGTAAGGGTCATGCAGCGAGTGAGGGTCAAAGGTTATGCTGTCTGCGGCAGCAGACACAAGCCTGTGCTCCTGATTTACTGCTGACCCGCTGGACATGAGCTGGCCTCTGCAGCGACTGCAGGGCAGAATGATAATCCTTTTATCCACTGACCAGAGCGGCAGCTGGTCATACTGAAATCAACTTCAGAGTTTCTCTGTTCCACCAACTATCTTTAAGTTTAGAACTGAAAATGACAGCAGATACTGGCTGTTTACCTAGAAAGTAGACTTACAAAAACAGACCACATATAGTTTTTTTTCTGATATGCTACAAACCCAATCTGGGTTATATAAATTTTATATATATATCAATATATCAATTATAGGGAAGGAATCAATCAGCTGTGGTCGGTTAATTTTGCATTAACAGGATACTAACATTACAAAGATAAAATCAGCATTAAAGGGATATGAATATCACAGACATTACTTTGGCTTGCTCATACAAAAACAAATACAGATGCAGCAGTGTAAGTGATTTGTTTTTGAACTTAATAATTTATCAGAGTCACTAGAGTGGCAAAAAACACCCTTCCATTTGAAAGAAAGCAGTGGAAGATTAGGTCAATGTCGTACCCTTTGGGATCAAGCAGATCCCGAACTTTCTCGTTGTAGATCTCCATGTAGGACACCTCAACAGTAAAGCTCTCCCCCTCCCGCTGTTCCTTCTTGGTCCGTTCAAACAAAGCACTGCACAGGCGGGGAATCAGGCCTGGCTGGTCCCCTGAACCCATCATTGTGTACGACTTTCCTGAACCTGAATACAACACAAAGGTGTACACACACAAACGCACACTTAAAGGTGAAGTAATGGTTGTCAAGAATTTGCCTCAACTTATTATTTGACAGGTGTGAAAGTGAATTATACTATGACAGTAGTAGATATAATACTCCCTCTGAGTCATTAACAATGAAGAAGAACCTCCTGTACTGAACAACTCATCCTGACCTGAGTAGACATGGATATCTTTTAACAGCACTACCTTTTGATTGAAATATTTGCAAAGTGACGTAGTGAAGATAAAGATTATCCCTCTCATTATTGAACATGTTGCGGCTATATTTTCTTAGTCATTGTTATTAAGCGTCCTGCCACAACACATCCACAACGGCACTCCTTTAATCTAACCAAAAATGCTTAAGCGCTCTTTGCTTTAATAAGTACACAGGATTGTTCATTAATGATATCCAACTCCTGCAAATATAAAACTGGCTCTGATAAAAAAAAATATACTCAGATGCCAGTTTTCTAATGTTCTAAAGTGTATAATGTTATGTAACTTTGTTGATATAACTGGGGTATTTATACAAACAGAAACACAAGGTCAGTACAAGGCTACAAACTACAGCCTCCAAAATGACCACACAGCTGATTTACCTTCGTTCGACAAAAACTGAACGTTGCAATCATAATGAAAATAGCAGTTACTGTCAACTGTTGTATTGACTGCATTGGTTTTCACTAAGTGTGTTATACTGGCAGCTGAGTGCATACTCACACCATGTTAACTACATAGACATGTGGTGCATCATATTAATTTACCAGTTTGTCCATAGGCAAAGATACAGGCATTGTAGCCCTGAAAGGCGTTGTAGAGAAGACTTTCCCCAAGGCACTGGAACACCACCTCCTGACCTGGAGACAGGACACATATACAGACTTACAGCATATAATACTGTGCAACAGTATTTTACATTATACTATACATTACATTATACAGCATACATTTTCAATCTAATGTATAGAATGACTGAAGAGCTAAAATAGTTTTGGTGACAAAACTTTAACAATCTGAACCGGATTAACACAGGTTAATGCCCTGACCTGCAAATTTCTCCTTATCCGTCTCGTCCATGGACCAGAAACAGTAATCATAGGCAAAAACCTGTGGAACACAAAAATAACAATAAACATGACACAGAGCATGTATATGTATATATACACAACAATGCTAATGTTTAATAAAGATTTTCACTTTGAATATGGATTATATTTCCTGATGGGAAACAAATATCACTCCTTAATTATATGTATTAGTAATGGATCTTAGCTTTAAATGAGAAATAAAATTTAAATGTATTTAGTGTTTTGTAGTTATTAATGTGGGATTCAATTTCATTTCAATTCAGAAAGAATGATGATTTTTAATTAGTCAATATACTACACTGTAAGCATTATGAACTATAATTGTCATGTGGTTTGTGTATGGGAATATTCATGTGACTGAAAAAAAAAAAAAAAAACCTTCTGGGGAAATATCAATATACAGTGAATAACCAAAATAAACAGAGCCACACAGTCAAGCACACGTTGTAAAGTTCCCTAGCAACAAACAATCCTTGAAGTTTTAAAGTTAATAAATTAAAGACTTTTTCGACAGAAATAGTTTTACAAGTCATTACTTTGTATCACTGCCTGCACGGCTGCATTGGGTTCGCAAACTTGAGTCGAGCAAAACAGCAGCTTCTTTGTTTAACACAGGGATGATTCACAACCGTGGAATTAGCACTGTTGAAAATGTCTGTGCATGTGTGTGTGCGTGTGTGTGTGTGTGTGTGCTGTTACCTTGGACTGATTCCTGATGATGTAGGGAGGGTTGTGGTCCACCGAACCATGTGGAAAGAGAGTAAATGACAGTTAGTACACATGCTGGAGAGGATGCAGTAAGTTGGTTTATGTTGTTCCAGGTGGAAAACAGAAATCATTTATGAAACTCAGTGGATTTTAGTGTTTGTCATTATATCATGTGTTTTAAGTAGACACTGTGTGAGACACAGACGTGGGGCCCGTTTCAGAAAGCGGGTTTAGTGAAAACCCAGGGTTAGTTGCCTTAGAGTCTAATGCAACTAACCCTGAGTTTTCATTAAACCCGCTTTTTGAAACGGGCACATGGAGACAAAGACAGAGGCAGAGCAACCAGCCTCGAGCTTTCTGCAGTTTTACTTTAGATAGTTTTTAATTGAATATTCACCTTGTGCGTGTGAGTAGCTTGTTTACATTTTGTTTGTCACAATTCAAAACCAATTTCTCAAGGGATCTGGCTTCAGGAGACAAAAAAATCTCCGACTTCGAGAATTGTTGTGGGTTTGTTCGTGTGTGGGTATGTGTGCTTGTGTGTGTGTATGTGGGGGGGTGACTGGGTAGTGAAGGGGGTTGGTACTGAAGTTGGCAGAGTGTTGAAATGGAGTGTGGTGGAATCAGATGGTGCCAGAAAGGGGTTACTGGGTTGAGGTCATGCACAGAAATGAACAGACATGTGGGAAAAATGCCACTGAATGTTAAAAATGACCATTTGACATTTAAAAAAGGAGGGGAATAGCTCTTAGTATTTGCATGATCCTTTGGAGAAAAAATAGGGAAACACATGTGCATGTAATGGAGCAGGGTACACACATGGACCCTCACACAGACATGTCTGTATTATGAGCATTTAGCCAAGAGCTATGTCCTTTAAAACTGATTCCTTCAGCACACAAAGAATGCGCCATCTGGCCATCTCTGCATACAAGGAAATGTCAGTGCAGACCAGACCAGGATCATTCAATTAAATTATAAAATAAAAATACATATAAATCTTCTACATATGTTTAAGGATGTGCATGAATCTAAGATGTAAAGTATTTTTCTTTCTCTCCAAGAAATAGGTCAACAAATACGCTGTTCATCATGAGTTCCATCAGATTCATTAAAACAGCATCAGCCAGGGCGTTTTCACCTTCAGACGTCTTTAGAGATTTGCTTCTGATCTGTATTCAAGATTGAATGGCACAGAGCCTGATACTAGAGATCACACAAAGCCCATCTAAAACATCTCAATTACAGTGTGATGCCCTCACTGGGCTCAGGTTGTCATTTATTAATTTCAACATCCTAACAACCTGCCATCCTGGCAGTCATTCAGTAGTCATCAACTGATTATGTTTCCAGGCTCAGCGTCAGTCTTTCCTTTTAACCACAACATTTGTTTAATCTACTGGACAAATGTAGTGGATGGGGTGCACAAAGACAATAATTAGAGAGTCAAATCAGCACAATACCAACACGGATGTGTTTAGGGAATAAAAGAGGTTTGAGTGTCTTATTCTTCTCATAAAACATCTAATGCTGTAATTAATTTCTATAAAACACTTCCCACAGAGGTTAAAAGGGCTGTGTCTTTTTCTCTTCTTCTTCTTCATTACTAGAAAACCCCCTTGTCATCTTCAACTTCCATCTCTGAACTGCAAACTGCAAACCGCTGGCTCCGCCCACATGGTGGGCAACCATCAGTCAGAGAGTCAGATGATGAAGCCAGAGGCAAGATACGACTGGTGATTTCACACACACATTTATAATCATTAAACACAAGTAAATCCATTCCATTTCTCAATAATGCAGATCATGAGTGATAAATACCTGACACTATATCCAACCGTGAACCCTGAACTATATAAGTAAAACTAGTACTCAAATAGACAGTATAGGCACGCACACACACATACACTCACACCTGTTTCCTTTTACCCATGCACATTCTTTATAAACCGCCAAAGCTGCAGCTCTTGTGCAAACCAGCCAGCATCAAGTCCGATCTGTAACACTTCATATTTCACTGACGTTCCACTGCTGACGTGCTGCTCTCAGCACAGCAAATATATGCAAAGTAATCCTTATCTGAAGCCTAACCTGATTCTAGTAACCCTTCAAACCAGGGTACAATTAGGACCTCTACCACACAGGACTGACATTTCTACACAGCTCTGCTTTGGAGTTAATCTCTAGCAATTATTTAGTGTATTCTGAGTGTGTTTGAGAGGGTTTTCACTAGGATTAGATCATAATGTTACATGTAACATGTAACAATGTAACATGTACCTGTCCACAGACGTTATAGATATTCAATTATGGCTCCCTGACTGTTCCCTGATTATTTATTATTTCTAGATATTTCGGTTTCCTCTGAATCCTCCTCTCAGGGGTGTCAGAGCATCGTACATGCTCCTCATAGTCACATCTCTGAACATCCTGGAATAGCAGGTTTTGACGTATGTGGTGATGACAGCTGTCATGGTTGCTTCAGTGGCTACAGGCGAGAAGGGTCACCCATGTCTTACACTCAAACAACCATTAATGAAGCTAGGGTCCCACTAACCAATGGAAAAGGAGAATCAGTCAGTCACGAGAGCTATGAATCCACCTCCCTCGGTTCTCGCACACTATTCATCCCTCCTCCCTTCAGCCTGCTCTTCTGCTCTGATCACCGTCATTTAAAAAATAACTTAATGCATGGCTGCTTCCTTCCCTCCTCTCCCTCTACTGTTCTTGCATCCTTTTTTTCCCCTCTATGGGATTGTACCATTTGCGGTTATGTAGGGAGGAATGAGGAGTGAAAGATAGAAAGGAGGCTGCAGGTAGCCAGGGGGGTTTACAGAGGAAAGAGGCTGGGCCTGAGATTGGAATGTTAAGCTGAAACATACTGATGGCACAGGACAAAAGGACACATAACACGCTAATGCCTGAACACACCACATGCTAACTAACATGGAATAGACAATAGGTCTTTACATACAGTGAAGATGACAGAAATAGAGTAGATGGTCTATTCATATCCCCTACAGATACAAACTGTAGATGCTGGTGTGAATAAAGAACAGCGTACAGTATATACAGTAAGCACTATGAAAGTGTATTATTTTACAAATTAATAGTGGAATATAGGATCAGGACAGCACAGATATCCTTTTTTAAGTGAAAGTATTCTGCATGACATTTATAGTAAAAACTGGTTGTAACATTAACCAGAATTACTTTTTGTCATATCAAGTCAATGTTTCAGTCTTTGTGCATAATGAGACAGAGCAAAGTACAACAGTGATACAATGTAATACAACTGAACTATTTCACTTTTGCTTTTACTTTGCATCACTAACTGGTATCAGTGAGTAATCCATTGAGTTATAAAGATAAATACACCTCAATTGATTATGAAACTTACTTATGAAAATTTACCAACCAGTTAAACATACACATATTTGTGAATGATTGAATGTATGTATGTTGTAAATTTAACTGAAAACTTGCCCTTGAAAGTATGAATAGTTTACGTGGTTTAGTGGTAGTTTAGTGGTTAATGTTCATCTTGTTGCCATCATCAGCAGCAGTTCATAATGCAAGTAAGACATGTTCTGACTATGCTACAAGTTAAGTCGGGTATTTCTGACTGGGGCTGACATTCTTCAACCTGAGGATGAAAGTGTGAACTCACTTCCTGCTGTGTTTTTAAGATGGGCACTAAATTAGTCTACAATGAGCGAAAATTCATACTTTAGCCAGGTGCTGATATTCAGAAGGGAGCAATAAAGCACACAATGGTATCCAGGCCCTTGCCAAACAATTTCATACACTCATGCCATCTCACACAGAGTTGTGTAGAAGTAGGAAAATATCCTCATTCGTGATTTTATGGTCTCATAATATCCATGGTTGAAAATGTGCATTACATTGGCAGTGGTGAAGATGGTGACTTATTCACATATTTGTGAGATAGACCAATGGTGTGTGCCTATACTCCTCCCTCTGGAGCTCCTACGCAGCTACAAAATTGTTAATTTATTGTTTCCTCTTCACTCTTCAGTCTTTTACTGCTCAGATTTAAATGCGTTAACACTCCTCACATTTACACTGCTTTAATGTCAGGAACCACGTCAACATGATTGCATTTCGGCTCAGTAACTTCTTACATGAGCCAAGACAAACTTAGTTTATGTCAGCGGTAATGTATTCATGGGAAAGTCCAATATCCAATCTGTAACTGACGACAACTGCAACAGGCCTAAAGGGTGAAAAACACACCCACTTCTATCTGCTTCTATTTTCAACACAGTCTGTGAAGGCAATGTTGTTCAGCTTTTATGACAACTCACAGATACCCCGGCTATAACATTCACATGAACCCACACTATTTCAACATTGTGTTGAAACCTTTCGCTATGCCGTTATCATTTTATAAATTGATGTTTCCTGAAGTCATTTTCTTAACTCACCAACATTAGACACGCATTACAAAAACAAGCAGATTAGATACTGCTTGTATTGGATCATGTCTAACCATATGAATTCATAGCGGGATGGAGACTTAAAAAGGCAGGTTATTTCATGACAGAATCACAAGAATCACTTCATTAATTAGATTTATTTGCTAAATCATTCGCGTCTTGGCCGGAGCTCTGAATGTGTAGATCCATTCATTGCCACGAAACACAGTCACAGTGTATATTCCTCATGATCTCAGTGAAAAACACTAAACCTTGTTATAATACTTGAGATTTAAAACATGAGAACTGAGAATCAGAGATGAATGCTGCTTTTTAAGTTTTCTTAAATATTTGTAAGTACTTTTTTTTCTTAACCAAACTGTTCCACAGTAGTTTGCAAACTGTACTTTGAGCCACTGACCATCACTGAACACGCACAGACAATCCTGATCCTTAAAATCCTTAAAATTATTTTTCCAGAGAAGCCTGTTAATAAATCTAAGAATCTGAAGAACTCGGAGGTGTGCTTTTGCATTTATGTGGCTGTAAGTGTAACCACAAAATAAAATGAAATGAGAAACAAATGAACAATGAAAACAAATGAAGCTTTTGAGGAAGTGACTCAGTTGAGTTCATTCATCTAAAAGTTTCATTCTGGAACAAAACGTTAGTAGACGACACAAGAGTAAAGAAGGAAAATTCTGGATAAAATGAGCCACTGTAGCTTTTTCCTTAATTTTTAACCCTGTCATTATGCTAGTGGACTGTTGAGACTATAACTCCTGCCATCACATGGTTAGTTCAGGCTGGACTGGTCATGCACTTGACCTCACTCTGCGTTCAACCACCTTTCAACATCAACTAATATAAACCAAAAATACACCCTCACACACTGAAACATAGAGAGGAAAAAAATGTTCAACATCATTCCAAGATACAGGACCACAGAGTCTCTTTTGTGTATCGTCTTGGAAACCAAGCCACTTGTGTTTGCCTCACTGACATCTGACAGGCGACAGATCGTTGTCTGAGTGTGTCAACATCGAGTTTCACCAACCCAATGCAAATAGCCTTAGGTCACCATGCAAAGTGTAGTATCTGACCAAACGGGTGCAGGAAGGTCGGCTGTCTGCTTATCAGACAGACTAGTACACAGTGCCCTAAGCCGTGCAGTTCACGTCCAGGAGGTTGAGACATCCCTGGAGGTTACAAGAAGTGAAGTCACACAGGCTCAGATCAGGTGTAAATGCAGAATGGACACCAAATAAAATGTGTATGAGACATACACATGAGATTTCAAGTGTTGGCAAAGAAAATCCTGGACTGTGACAGTGTAGAGAGCTATCATAGCATCAATGTTTCTTTAATGATTCTCTATAAATGGTGTAAAATAAATCGGAATACTCAGTCTTCATAAAACAAGATTCATGTCACTGCTGTAGTGAGTCACTGAGGGTGGCCGCATGAGGAACTCAAATCTGGCGTACCCAGTGTGCACTGCTGGCGGAAAAACTGATTCAGACCCACACGGAGCGCACACGCAACTGACAACTGAGGAATGAAAAAAATAAAAAGGGAACTGACCTCACAGTGAAGTTTTTTCAAATTATTTAAGGGGAATCAAACTACAAAAATAATCCCTGGACACTTTAAGAACTAATATTTTATTGGATTGTTTTAGAAAAATGTATTTAATTCTGATAAAATAACAATTAACACCAACAAGTCTTACAGTTCGGGCCTGTGTTGCAGAGGCCACGACTAGGTCAACACATTCAGTGTTCTAGTGCCATTGTGTGTGAGGCTCAGTGTTTAACCAGTCTAATACATGCCCGTGTATATTTTCAGTGATGGGACTTTTTCTCTCTCATGCCTGAGTAGACAAGATGTACTAATGTGTAAAAAGAGAATGTGAATTTAAACAGGTGAACAACTCTGGTACATATTAAGCAACATTTGTTAAGTGGTCTTCAACAGGTAATTACACATCCTTTGCCCACTGTGGATAATTCCTCAGCTTTGTAGGGATGATGAATACGAAAAGGAGGAGGTAAAAATGGCTGCAGCTTCTAGGGGACTGTATTTCAACACTGAAAACACAGATTGGTGCTAATGTATTCGCTGTAGGCAATTCAGCCTGTCATAATCTAGCAATACCTCACGTTGTCTAAATGCACTTACTAACCAGGAGTAAGCCCTACAACAGAGATAGTCAACTCTTACAAATGGAAGTTGTACTTCCCAGCTACTGTGAACCATTTAGTGAATAGATATGGAGATAAATGTGGCTGGCTTTTATCATTTACTTGGATGGAGCTGTTTTTGACAGCCTAAGAGAAAATCCTTCATTTATATTTAAACAGAACTAATCCTTAGCCTCAGGAACAACTCCCACAGAAACACCAGTACAGACGTGACCTTCATTGTTTGACTGCAGAGATTAGAGGGTGAATTCACACATTAGTATATAAAGGTCCTAAAGCAGGTAATGAGCACAAGTTTTAATGTATCACAGATAACTGGAGCAGATGCGGCAGAGCTGTTTATTTTAGTATGTCTTCAATTCAGTTTCTCTTTTTGATGCATCATCACTATGACTAAAAGGTTTTAAAACGCCTTGTGAAATTTACACAGTGTGATGTGTTGCTGTACTCTAATTTGGGTACATCAAATTATTTTTCCATGACACCTACAACACTTCATTGATTAACTTTCTATCATTACAGATTATTCAAGAGTTTGAAAACTCTTGACCACTAGCATCATTTCCAGCTTCAAACAAAGGGCATCCTGGTAACTCAGTTAGCTTAAGCAAACAACCTGCACCTGCAACATCCTAACTACATACTTCCTCCACACATTCACGCCAAACATTTCTCAACTGTCAACAATCAAGTGAGACGCTGAGTAAAAGATAATGTCCTAATGTAAACTATGAAAATATAAACAAAATTAAAAAAGCATCTGGGTGCTGAGGGCAGTCAGTCAGTCAGTCAGTCAGTCAGTCAGTCAGTCAGCCAGCCCATCCTCCTGCTGCTTCCTCACTCTTTTGTCACTGACACTCAGTGAGAGAGGAACTACAGCTCCGCTCTTGTTCAGTCCTCCATAAAAGTCATCGGGAGAAGTTTATGGTCGACAGATGCTCGAGTAAATGAGGGTTTTTCCCCCTCTTCTGTCGTCTCCTCACTCAAGGAAGGGGCTTCACGGTCACCGACAGCGACCCGAAGTTAACCTCCCCCCGTGTTGCCACGGAAACGGAAGAGCTGAGAAAAAGGGAGGAAGCCAGGCGGTGGGGAGTTATAAGCCAACTGAATGAGAGAAGAAGAGGAGCCGAGTGGAGTCTTTTCATGTTTAACTGTCTGCGTCTCCCAGTGTCTCATTGCTGCTGTCTGTCCTCCAGGCACAGCCACCTCTGACACACACACAGAAACACATGCTGCTGTTGCTGTTGTCTGCTCTTGAACCTCAGCCTGAAGCCAATGTTATTCACTACTTTTGATCTAGCCGTCTGCAGTCAGCTCCGCCAGTCACAAGGAGACCTTTCTTCTGACACAGCTGGCTTCCTCCAAGATGGTGGGTCAGCAATTGAATACGGCCTACAGGCTGGTTTTAACCAAAACAAAGATTTTTTTTGCTTTAAAGATGACTCTGAAAATAATTTAACTTTACAGCGAGTCAGTCAGTCATCCAAGAATTATATTTGGAGCAGTTTGCTGGGTGTGATCACTACTGAAACAGTGCCTCAGTCAGACAAATATCTAGCAACACACACACACTTACTCAGTGCATGCTCACACACATTCCTGCTCTGCCCAGTGCAACCACAGCTAACACTTTGTAAGGCCTCCTTTGGTGCAGGGATTGAGAGACTCAAGACTCGGAGCACAGCTCAGCATTTCCCACAAACAGCAGCTGATTAGCAGGATTGAAACTGAGTAAAAGCCAAGAGGGAAACAAGTGACAAGTGATTTTAGTTGAAATACACCTGTCTCTGGGAGGCCCGACAGCTGGTTGCTCAACTTCCTGCCAAAAACTTACACCATGACGACAAAAGAACATTCCAAACACACCAACAAGCTTTTTGAGAAACAGTCAGGGAACATTTCTGAGGCATTTCTCACATGCAGTATTTTCAAAAAAAAATGCCATTGCTGTAAATCTATGAAGTGACTGTGTGAGGGCAATAGAAAGATGTGTGTAGCAGCTAATGAGAAGTCCTAAAGACCTGTGGCTGAGATAGTTGCTGTAGTTTAGATAAGACACTCTGTTGTCATCATCCCTACACATTTTGAAAATTGGCACTAAGATGAATTGGCCAGCAGATGTTCACATATGTATTTGTACAGTGTACCCCTGTGTACCCACAGACAAACCCGCTGAATTGCTTTGTTACAGGAGAAAATATAATATAAAAACATGACCATTCAGGAAAGTTCTGAGCATAATTTTTCTATGATTTCATAAGGATTTAATAGTCTTACAGTAGTTGGACAGTAGAGACAAACATAATGTAAAAATACAATAAGTCTGTCTGTCATATTTGCTGACTCCACGAGCTGTGAGTGTTAGTAAGTAGGACAAACTAAAATCTCTCTTCCCATTTTTTCATAACTCCAGCATGCACATGTCAACCCCTGGAAACTCTCCTGCCCTCCCCCACAAGGTCCTTAGGTCACAAGTAGAAAATTGCATAATTAGATGAATTATCAGAGATCTGTTTCCTTGATCAATGTAAAAAAAAAAAAAAAAGTATAATAAAAATTAAATGTGAATACCCTAACAAATCCTTAGTTAGCACTGAGCAAGATGTATGTTCTAGTACTGTTTACAACTCAGGGGAAAAAAATATCAGAGGAGGGTGAATATATTTATAGGCTCTGAATTGGTCAATGATTGATTCAATGTACATGAGAACAATAAATCATGCTGTCAGGAGACAAACATACCTTGAGTCTGCCTTGCCAAGGTTTGCTCCCGCAGGATGGAGGATCGTCTGGTTCTTCACCATCTCCACAACACATTTAGTGTTCAGTTCCTTTTCTGCGGGTCAGAAAACGCATTAGTTTATAACCACAGCAATAAACTTCACAGCCCAACACACACTTAAATTACTGTTCTTGTTTGTCATGTTGTATGTCATCTACAGCTTTATTTCATGGAACGGGGCTGTGTGAATGTGACACGTGACCATGGATACAGTCATAAAGAGGTGATAAATTTTTAACTGTACTGTTGAATGGGTCAATTTATAAACACAAAAACTTTTATAACCACCGATTGAATGGTTATTCAGCCTGTTCTGCAGTTGAGGAAGTTTAATAGCATAATAGTGCAATTATTTCCTGTGGAACAAGTTCAAACAATTGTGTGAGCAGACAAACTGACACACTGGAAACACTGACTCTGAAAATGACCTTTTACCTTGGAAGTGAGGGTAACCAATAAAAGACGACACGAAGGTATTCACTATCTAACACACACACACACACACTACTGAGGGTCTCCTGCTCTGACCCCAGCCTGTTTGTATCATGATGCAACACTTGACCTCCAAGACACCAACTGGCCATTTCCAGCTCAGCACTGGGAGTCATGATAGTGCTTTGTCCAGTCAAGGATTTATGCTGATTTGGTAGATTATCAACAAATGCTGCTGTCCTTTGAGGCTACCTGATCAAACCTATAGTTTTACCTATTACAATACCACTAACCTATCACAAATCATATATGCAAGGCCTGCAATATTACAAAATCCAAATTAAGATTTTCTAACCATTCTTAAAAACAGTTATCTAACTGTGTTCCTAAGTACATGCATGTTATGTTTGTTTTCATGATGGAAAAGGTCTTGTAACATCTAATAGAAGGCTTGCTGTGAAAGTAGCTGGCAGAGGCATTGGAAAATATCAACATGGACCGCACTGGAAATTCACAAGGCTGGTAAGTCTCTCTATTCAGCTGTCCTGCCGAAGCAACCTAATGAATGTTGTCGACAAACTGGCAAGGTGCTGCCGGCACATCCTGGGGCATCGGATATCTTTCAGAACTGCTCATGCATACAATAAAAAACAGTTAACAACTGGATACCTGCAGCACAGACTTACCAGCTGCAGACTACCTGCATTTAGCTGGTGTCTGCTGGTGAATGTTTTGGCTACAGCAGCTGAGATACTTTGTGTTTCTTATTTACACAGAATGTCTAGATTTTCATTTAGGGGCCAAATAACTTCGAATTAACATAATCACATAAGTTCCCATTGGTTTTTAAGGGATTGGTGTGACCATTAGTGAGTGATCAATAACACCGGAATCTATCACATCGCCCACACGGTTTTCTCTGTGATTAGAAGGCTTGTTTGTAAAAACAGGCAACAAACTCTCATCATTTAACCTAGCTGATAAGATAAAGATGGGCCTGAGGAATCTTTGCCCCCTATGTTGCCCCAGTAGGGATATCCTCTTCTATTATGTCTCTTTTTACAGGTCAGAGGTTAGTGCTGGACAACACGCCTTTCACTGCAAATCAGTGTTTGCTTAACAACACTGCAGCGGTGACGAAATCTACTGATAATAAACACTGTCCTTCAAATGTTAAGACCTGGTTCAGGGTTCCAGTCTAAACAATTATCTATCCTGGTCTTCATCCACTACTTCTTTCCCTTTGCTGCAAAGGTTTGTTCAGTGCCATAACACCATATTTAACATTATTGCCTGACAAAGTGTTAACTGACAATCACATTCCAGATGGCTGTCAATAATCATAATCTCCATTATAAGGTAGGCATGTAAGAACATGCGTCAGGACTAGAAAAACATTCCGTGGTTTCAATTCCTTTCTTTTGCTAAAAACTGAACCAGAATTACATGGTGTCATTTGTGCTTTCACTTGCATTTTATAATCAAATGTGACTACTGTGAGAGCTGTGCGTATGTGGCATAATCAAGTAGTCACAGCGAGCAGGTCAGCATTTGTGGACAAGGAACCCTTTTTTTCTTTGATAAAGAAGCAGCACAAGACTCTCAGGCATTCAGCGCACCAGCCAGGCTTCATTACAGAAGACACAGTAATAAACATAAACTGGTTTCACAGTAAAACAACGTATTGATCTGGTTGTTGAGCATAAAAGCTTGGCTAAAATTCTGCTGCTTCAACCAACTTCTGCTCCCATCGAGGTTGAGCCAAACAGTTTGTGGCGATACCTACCCACCTTGTTTACCAAGTGTTTCCAGCTGCTGTGTAGGTGTTTGTCAGGGTGTGTGCCTTTTTATTTACCTAATTATTAAGGTGATCTTCTTTTCTAATCGTTACATGTGCAAATGTCCTTTTTTGTGTGTGTAAAGGTTACAAAAGGAAGGTTTGTTCTAATTGACGAGAGCAGTGTAACTAGTGTAACTTTCCAGCCACAGTTAAATCTACTACCATTTGCCTGATTGTGGCTGATCATTCACTAAGTCACCAAAAATCGAACCACAACCTGAGGTGTTCTACATCTGAGAAGAAGCTAACTGTGCTAGTTTAAGAGCAGGGACACAGGCATAGAGCCATGGAAACTTGGGTGTCAAAGGTCACAGGACCTGAATCACCCTCCAATTCTTCAGCTGTCACTATAAGACATTATAAAGCAAAACAGCAGAGTGAACCATGTGAGAATAGGTGACTAAAAAACAGTGAGGAAGAATGAGCAAGACAGTTAAACAGGGGTCTGACACAGGCATGGAGGTGATGAGTGAGAAAAATCTGCCTTCTCCACTGCTGCTGCCTACATTACCCACATGCCCATGGAGTTGCAGCTGCGCTTCCTCCAGAAGGGAAAGTGTGATGCGGTGTGGCCGAGAGGATAAATGTACCCATTGTTATCTGCCTCTCCTTTCTCCATAGGCAGCTCCCACTTTCCATTGGCCTCCTCTCTGATCCTTCCCTGGGCTACCGGTGCTGAGGTTTTGGCACAACAGACCTGACATCAGCCAGGAAGCTAACTTGCTGTGGTGGTACCGTTGCTACGACTGGGGTTGCTCTGCTCTTCGAAGGCCACAGCCATGGGAACATGGAGCATTACGCAACGTTAGCAAATATTCATTCAGACTCACTCCCTTCCTGCCTTTGTCCAACTAGGCAGCTACACCACCTCTCCTCCTCAACCTGGGATACACAGGGGTAGCAGCCTCGAGGTTCAAGAAGCCTACTTATTATTTCGGTGTCAGGTCTGAATCACTGCACCAACTGGAGAAATGTGAGCAAGGGGAGTGAATGAGAACTCCCCACCTTCCCTCGAATGCAGCTACTGTGTCCTGAAGCAACTGTCTGACAGAAGCAGACAGAAGAATACCAGTGTCTGGACTGGGCAGCTCAAAGGTGTGAATGTATTCCGGCCAGAATACCAAATAATGTGGAACTGGGAAAAAAATTCAAAGCATTTTTCACAGCTGGCTTTCTTAGAGATGATGTGGCTTCTGGGTGATTGTCTGAAATCGTAAAGGTCTTACATTAACACTGTAAGATGTGGACAGAAGCCTTCTTTAGACAGGGAAACTGGAAAGAAAGGAAATCAGGACGGCGCTACTGGAAACGTGGCACCACTGGTTCCAAACCCATTCCCACTGCCTTCAGCAAGCCATCAATTTGCCTGCTTGTTTCCTTTTACCAAAATCATAATTGCGTTTTCTTGCTGAGCAGTGGAAGACACGTGCGCGGATCTGTTTACAACGTTGTCAGAGGAAGTTTTATGTCCCACGTTTGAAGTCTTGCAACAGTGAAGCAGAGCAACAGAGCAGGTGCTGATAACGCATGCTGCTTTTCTTAAAATGCTGCTGTAACCAGGAGAGTAAAAAAAACAAGATGGTTGATAAGAGTATTGATTACCTAAAAGTAGTGTTTATTATGTACATACTACTGTTAACAAAAACAACAGTATCCTTATGTTATATTATGTTAAAAGAAACACACACACACGATTAAGAAAACTACTTTTAACAAATTATGTCACACAACAGTAGTTGGCTTTAACCAGCTTCATGAGAGTTTCTTATTTTGTGGTTTGAAAACTAAACAGTTTACACACAGACAGAAACTGAAGAGGATTTGGAAATAGAAATGTATTAACAGTCTCCACCTCTAGAAATCCTAATGTACCTGATCTCTGATGGAATTTTGACAGAGCTAATCTGTAGCTGCTAGCTCTGCGTCACCGCACACATAGGAACAATGGTCAATTATCAAAAGTAGCCACAATCAACTGATGGCTGCTGTTCACATATACACATGGGATTTGTGTGTGTCCAGCACAAAAATGTATAACCTTGCAAAAAGCCAACACTGTCCTGGGTTTTTCTACAATATAGTTCACGGTGATCTACTGCCTTGTGACTGATTTTTCCATCTCAGAGCAGAGAGAAAGAGCGAGACTATTCTACCAGTTATCATGAACCACACGGCCTCAGCGGCTCTCCTCCTCCTCCTCCTCCTGCTTTCATGGGACACATGGTCTCCCATGTCCAAAACACAACTTGGAAATTACCCAGGAAATGTCATCTGTGCCTTCCTGCATGTGGCACTGAAAATTTGCAACATAATTGACCGGAGCATTTGAGCTTGCATGCAGATTTGTCCAACACAGAGCCATTGTTATCCCGGCTTTTCTAAAATTAGAGATGCGGATGTAAAAGGACATGGGTGTCCCCGGGGAAGATAGTGAAGACACGCATGTTGGCCTAATGTTAGTGAAGCAGTGATGACAGTTGTAAGACAAAAAAATAAAAATCACTGTGCAATGTCATGAGCTGCGCACCACCACTGTTCCAGCAAGTGACAGATGATGTCAAGAACATACTGGCATCTGAATCAACCAGGGTACGAGACAAAGAGTCTAGACTTTGTAGTCTGTGGCTCTCGCACAGCAACTGAACGTTAAATCTAGCTGAACGGCAGGCAGCCTTGAGGGAAGCCCTATAACAGCATTGTGCAACCATGTGCCAACCAGACTACAGCTTTTTTTAATCTGCAGCAGCTCATTTCACTAATGGGTGGTGATTTCTGACTGGCATCCCATTGCCAGGAAATTAAACAGGGAGTACTTGTATTGAGCCAGTCTCCTGTGGACAATGTTAGTGAGAGATACAGCTTGTTTATGGTTAACTTCAGTCTAATTAATTGTGTATTGATATTCTACTGATGATAATCTAAGCGTTCCTAAGGCTGTGTCGATATGAATGGGTTTGTATGTAAAATAGCCTTAATGTATTTATCATGTTGACCTGATATTAACATTATGCTACATGTGTAGAAATTCATTCTGAATCAGTATCTCAATACAATTAAAGTCAGATATGAACCCTCTTACCTCTCCTGTTCATGGGCCGTACACGAACAGCCACCTTGACATTGGAGTCGTCCAAGCTGGGCTCCCCCATGCTGACTCCTTACCCAGGGAAGGGAGCGCTGATCCAAAATAAATCAGCTCTTGAGCTAAATAGTCATCCAAAATCCTGGAAACGTTGCGCTAGCCGGACTGTCGGCCAGCTAGCTTCGCTCAGCTCTCCTCCATAGACAAGGCATGTCCACGGAAAAACAAAAAGCCTGTGCAAAATCCCGCAGGAAGCCAGTCACCTCCGCTTATCTTCTCCTTCTGTTCATTTTCCTGGCCGATTTAGATCCGTGAAGGCTGGAAGAGAAAGCCGAAATGTAAATTATGTTAGATATTAAAGCAGCTGGTGGATGTGACTGAGCAAACATATGCTATCTGCAAAGAAAAAAAAAACGGGCTAGCCAGCTAATTTGCCAGGCAAACTGAAGGGGAGCAACGGCAGGAAAGAAGCAAGTTTGAGCTATTTCTTAACATTTGACAGCATAACATCTCCGAACACTACCCAGCCCTCGAGCTACATACCTTGGTGAATTCATCCCAGAGGTGACACCGTTAACCTACGCGCACAACGGACAGAGATCTCCAGAGAACTGCCTGGCAATGATGTTCAGCTTCCCAACGGAATCCACTATGTCCTCCCTATGTGTCGAGGTACAAGCAACTAGCAGCATCCGCCCTTCCGCCGGAGACCGTCCCCTTCAAATTAAAAGAGCGGCGGTTACTCTCAACTGTCAAACTTAGAACTGGCAGGTACACGAGACAGCGAATTTCTTAAGAGAAAAACAAGTTTAACTTTTAAGATACAACACGTAACATGACGTGAGTTTACAGCTAGCTTACAATGTAGCTAGAGTCGTTTTTATTGTGTCATGCCGCGACTTAATACTGTCCAAAAGAGGCCGACGAATATTAAACGTCCACTTCTGTTCAAACGCGTTTCACTTTTATATTCGCTTTAACAAACTTAATATCTGCTGAGTCAGAAATTAGCTTAAATTCGGTTACGTCACCTTAGGAAATTTCTGCCCCAGTGAAATTTCTACATATAAACTAAAGACTCGTCTACACAAGCACTGACCGATTACATTGACGTTTTCGTTTAACGTTAGGTAAATTATACTTTAAGCATGTTTACATCACTATATTCTTACTTTTGCGGGTGAGCTCACACACTGCGGTTATGCGGCTAACGAACCAACTCCACGGGGGATTTCAGTTTAGTTCACGAGCCGGGAACCGTTACCGTCTAGTTAGCGGGTAACTACAGGACCTGACCGGCTCCGTTACCCAGACGTCACAGTCAGTAATTCCACACATTACTCGGAGGCAGCAACTAAACAAATAACACAGACCGTCTTTCGGAAAACAAACGTGAGAAAAATGCTTGTTACCAGATGTGTTGAACCCACAGTCACGCGCCACTTCCGGTGCCCCCTGTCAAATGAAACAGTAAAGCTCAACACTTCCCTCTGTGATTTTTCAAAGTAAATCTGAAGATTGAAATACAGTTTGCTACTTTTCATACGACAGTAGATGAAAGCACAAACTTACCTACACACTGCACAGCAATCAAACATATCAACTACACTACAATACAAATTAAATTATGTTTTTCACAGGTGTCGATCTATGTTTTCATCTGACAACAGCCTGGTAAAATATGTTTATTTCCCATGAATAAATTAAACATATTTTGATATTGATTACTTCATGACACCTATGTCATGAAGGCCCTTTGAGTTTCTGTAAATCTTATCTAACATTGCACGAGACGTGGTAATGATTTAATAAAACCTTTGTTGCGATCAATTATTTCGAAAAGAACGTTCCGGAAGCACAGAGTCATTCTTCAAAGTAACGGACAAATGTTTCGATTTGGCCTGGGAAGAGGGCCTCAAAGACTGGAGGGTTTCTGACACCTGCTGAGCACTGGTAGAACTGTAGGCAAAGCAATATAACATATAGGATTTATAATATATATATATATATATATATATATATATATATATATATATATATATATATATATATATATATATATATATATATATATATATATATATATATATATATATATATATATATATATATATATATATATATATATATATATATATATATATATATATATATATATACATATACCTGTGTGGTAGTTTCAAAAAATATTGTCATATTATTAGAGAACAACACAGGAATAGACACTCTCTTGCCTGATCATAGTTTGAATATCTAAGTGTATTAAAATGATCTCAGCGTTAGGTTCTCTCATCATGCTTCTTATTCCTGTATGCAGAGGAATGAGAACTGCAAACCACGAAACATCCAATAAAACTGTCAGTCAGTTTCTACAAAGACAAACCTGTCTTTTCAGTTCATTGTCTCACAGTTTGTTTTGAGGAAAAAAAACATCATTTTAGCAAAACATTGTTCATGATGAGGCATTCTGGGGCATTATTTTCTCAGTTCTTTCTTTAATGGACACGTCGTTCATTGTTAGCTGCAATTAATGTGTCCTCTAGGGGCATGAAACAGTGATTTGATTTTTTTTTTTTTTTTTTTTTTTTTTTGATGCTTGGAAACAGAGTAAAATTTAACTGAAATTTGCTCAGTTCAGATTTCAGTTGAATTTCAGTCCTTGGGACTGATCTGGCAGAGCTCTACACAATCATATCTCTGACCACTAGAGGACACTCTGCTGCAACATGTAACAGTAAAAATCTACCATAAAGAGCAACTGTGTAAATAACTCACTGATTGCATAGAAGAGTGCATCACGTGTTTAACCTTTACATAACGGAATTCTGTGTGGCACAAATTTTATGTGAAGTCACATGAAACAAACAAACAAATATAAATCAATTGATGGTTTTCATAAATAGGATTATATTTCTTAATATCAGTGGTGGTTTCCTTAATAGTAAAAAAAGGTTTTTCTTTTCATCGTAACATCACTTAATCTTTATTGATATTGATTTTTCTCTTTGATCTGCAGTGATCAGAGATGATGATCTGAGGGACAAAGTGTATGAAACTCTTGTTGTCACAGTATTGAGAGTGTGGGCAGAGAGGAGAAAAACGCAGAGATGATGCCCCTGCTTCTCCTTCCAGGAACCACGTACACACCAGCATCTGTGTCACTGCTTACGTCTGAAAGATTTTGGGCCATGTTGTTTTTTGACTCCCACTGTGATTATGCTGTAGTTGTTAAAGAGAAAAAAAATATTTAAAAAAAATATATTTTCTCTGTCCAAAGGGTTGGTATAATCCTGCATAAACAGATGAAGCACTGATGTAGACCTACTGCTGCTGAAATGATGAAAAGCAGTAAAACTATTTGACAGATAAACACTGAGTTCCATTGTACTACACACACTCATTTGCACATTCACAGATTAGATCTGACAGTTACTCATCTGACTCATTACACTTATTATTGAAATAGTAGTCTATTGTATTTTCAGATGAATGATTCAATTATGAATATGTCTTATTTCAAGTCAATGTGCAATTGCACTCGTTGTTCTATGATACACAGGTACGAAGGTAAGGATACATTGATTTTATCATCCAATTCTGGCCAAAGCTAGGTTGCATTTGTAAGAGCTACAGACACAGAGCAGGCCAGCTTGACATTTTCAGTCTAGAAATGGAATTTGGGAGAGTTCAACCCCTGAGCTGAGGTGCACAACAGATTGATAGGATACACTTTACTTGAATTAGTGATGTTTCTTGAGTTTCTTGCACAGTACTCCATGAATTTCTTGCAACAGTGCAACATGTAAACAATTTAAACAATTTCCTTGAAGGGATCATTAAAGTAAATCTATCTATCTATGAAGAAACCTACGTAGGAAATCATAGATGTAAATAACAAGAGGAACATACATGGACTGTGACATCCATGTATTAGTACTTAGCACTTTCAGTTGTCATGTTCTGTTTCCTCTTGATTAAAACATTAAACTGATTATATTCATTGAAGCTTCAACATTCATTCATTTATACCTAATTACAATTATGTATTTTCCAATTATTCCATCTAATTCATTTTACATATTTACTCATGTTGATCACCACCTAAAAGCAAAAAACTGGTTGTACAACTTGATCAAATGACCTTGATATTGTGGCCTGCAAAGGGTACACTGAGTGTCTTGTTCATCTTCTGGGAAAAGGAAGGCTACATTTGGAGTTGATTTGCAATGGAACAGGTCTTGTGTTTTCTTTATAATGTATCTGGATTTCACTTGCAAAACTCCCAGACCCTGAAACAGGACCTAGGGGAACAGGTGAACAGGCAGGAGGTGGGATCAGGTGGCTGGCAGAGTGGAAAACTCGCTGAAGGCAATTTGTGGACAGGTGATGGCAATGCTCATTGCCATCTGATGTTTCATTATCCGCAAAGTCAAATGGACTTCAGTGAGCTTGACTTATGGCAGAGGCGGTGGGTTAGGGGGAGTGAATGATGACCAAGAGACACCTGTTACACACACTGCATCATGATTCTCAGAATCTCCTGTGAAAAAATGGAAAATATAGTCATAAATGAATGTAAATAATACTTGTTTATTTCATATTTTCAGTTAAAAGGCTAAATACTTATTATAAAGTGCATTTTATTTCTAGTCACCCTACCCCGACCACTCACTCGCACTTGGCCACTAGCATGACAAATGGCTTTATGTAAGCGCTGAATAGAAGTAAATGAGGGGATGTCAACCAATTACCAAAACTCACCACTCCTCTCATACGTAGCAGAGCTGGAAATAGCAGATTTAGACAGAAATAAGTGGAGAGCAGAGAGTAGGATGTCACAGCTGTCATCATGACACATTATATGTGATTTGATGAAAAAAAAAAAAAAAAACAAGAAATCAAGTTAAAACCCAACAGGTCTATTTACTGTCCTTCAAGCTAGTTAATTTAAAGTAAATGATTGCACCCCCACAGCCCTCAGCAGACAGATTCCTGGAGGGCTGAGGGTGATTAAGATACCCAGGGGGTTTTCCTATGCAAAGGGCAGTGGCTTTGAAGAATATTAAGAACAACCCTGCTGTTTACATTATTCAGTTTCAATCAGCATCTTCTGCTCTATGTAATGAGGAATTTGCCTCTTGTTATCTCCCTCAAACAGATACATACAGTAAATAAGTGTTAAATGAGAGGTCAAAGGTTAACAGAGAAGACCCAGGAGAAGAAGACATGGAACAGTTTATTGGATGATTCTGGCTTCAACAAGTCTATTTTTGTATACATTTTTGGCAGACAGGATTATTTATGTTGATATTTTACTAGTTAAAGTAATTGCTGAGTTTTTGTCAGAGCCACTGACAACAGTTTAGCCACATTATAAGTAATCTAGATCACTTTTGAAGTAAAACCTTAGACTGAACAGATCTGGACAGTCAGCAGCAGCATCATTAATTTCAAAAGAAAGCAGCATGCAGGGTGTCTGGATAGCTGAATGGTTATGGTGCTCTATGTTAGCAGTTCGCAGGTTCAAATCCCATCTGAGTTCAGCTTTCCTGCATGTTGAAGTTTTTCTTTTTCCCCCACTTCCCTCCTCATGTCCTGTCTCTCACTCCCTCTGGCCAAAACACTTTTTTGCTTGTAACGTAGTTTTGATTCAAACCTGCCTCTATTTCATACTGCATCAATAGTGTTTCAATTGTCAATCGGACTATAGAAGAGGTTTGATTTTTTTCTATTTCTCTCTGTGATGGTTAATGAAACATTTGATACAACAGAAAATGAAATAATGAAGATAAAATCTTTTATTTGAAATAAGGTCAAGAAGAAATGGCCACCAAAATGCGCGTTGCCGGCCTAAGGTGCAGCATCAACAGACTGTTGGAGGCAGTTCAGACCCGAGTCTGTCACTGACCGAAGTGGAGGAGAGAGTGGTCTCACTTATTGGGTCATCTTCTGTTTCCGGCAGAAGAGACACTGATAGAAGGGTTTAAAATTATATATTTCAAAAAATATTTTGTAATTAACAGGCTATATATTTATGATAAGGATTTGTTGTGACTCATGAGGCACACATCTCCATCAGTGACACAACTGCTGTTCATGTACCGTAAGTCACCTCAAGTCAAAATGGAAAACTGTGTACACAAACTCAGACCTGACATAAGATATCGTTGTAGCCTACACTCATGATCAAATTGGTAAATGTCACACTTTGCGTAGAAATGAACGTACACTCAATTTACACCCTGCCGTATACTCGTTTGAGAAACGAGGGCTAATGAATGTACATACTCTGATATTTAGCATATTTATTTCATCATTGACCTCATACAGTGCATTAACTTGTTAACATCATCTCACTATGCTGCTAAGGCTGGTGGGATGTTATAAGTTAAGCAGCTTTTCAATCATAAATCAATATACAATTCTGACTTGATGACTCGATGACTGTGACAGATAGGAAGAGGAATCAAACAGAAGGAAATAATCATCAAATATACTGGACTTCATGTTGAGAAAACATGAATGTTCATTTCATTACATTGAAAGGTATCCAATAATTATTAAGATATTTTGTTAAAAACAAATGGCCAGCTTCATAGTAAAAGTCAGGGGTAAGTGTCATCTGTGGCATTTACAAAGATGACAGGGTGACTGACTCACACATTCATGACATCCCAGAGTCTGCTGTTATGGATAGAAAGACCAAATCCATATAGACTTATGATATAAAGAACAAATGTTGCATTTCACAACAGCCTAACCCTAAACTGCAGGTTTGTTCAGCTGCCCAAAACTGATTGTTATTATTGAGCTGACGTACACAACACAAACCACTGTGTAAATGTCATTAGATGTGCAAATAATGCTACTTTCTTGCTTTTTGTATATTTTTGTTCTTGCATCTTTGACACAGTGAGTCAGAAGTAGTTTAGCCGTACAGTTTAATCTATATGATCACCTCTTACTTTCAGTTTTACACTTATTCAGCATGTCTCGACAGGGTTCACCTAATCTCTAACTCTGTTCTTTCTGCTCTGATTTGCATTTGGCCTATTTCAGCAGCTGTGAGAAATCAATGTATTTCCTGTCAAGTGAAAACAGAAAAACAAAATTAAAATGCTTCTTTAAAAAAAAAAGAGGACTGATTTTGTTTATAGGCACAATCAACTTTTCAGAACCTTGTTTTCACTATGCAGGGGATGTCATAGATGTATTCCTATTTACACGCAGTATGCTTTTTTCACAAGACAAGCAATCAGGCTTGCCAGATTTATTTTTTTCTGATGTCGTTGTCTGATATGTTTTATTTATGGACTAAAATTTAGTGTTAACGTGGTGGTGGACATTGTCACAAAGAGAGCTTTCTCGTGGCCCACATTTATTTTGTGTGAGGGTGCGTAAGTGTGGGTGTGGTGATGTGAGTGATAACAGCTGAGGGGTGGAGGGGAAGGTCTGACTCTTTTCTTATCTGCTGCTTTGTTAAGATGACACGATTACAGTAATTGTTCCGGCCACTAATCAGACCAGGAGGAGATTGTGCGTATGTGTGTGTGTGTAAGAGACATATGGTTTAGTTATTCTTCATGTTATGGGGACCTAAATGTCTTGTTAAATTTTGGGGTAAAGATAAGTTTTACGCTTTGGTTAAGGTTGTGGTTAGGTTATGAATAAGATTAAACAAGTAGTAGTTATGACTGAGATAGAGTTTACGGCAAATAAATGTAAGTCAATGAAATGTCCTCTGAGGTTATGGAAATCAGATGCGCATGCGTGTGTGTGTCTGTGTTTTGTCTGTGATTATTAGCTGAAAGTATCTCAACATTATCTAAGCTGTCTACAGCCTGACATCCACAACAGGTAGTTTCATTTTAGCAACTTGATTGGTAACAGCTGTAGTCCATAATTCACAGTCGTATGCTTGTGTGTGTGCACTATTCTGGATGTTTGTACACACTGTCACACTTATGGAATTGTCAGTCATTCTTCCAGTTCTGATCTACTGGTATCAGTACTTATATATTGTGTATATTTCCTTTCTTGTTTGTTTGTTTTAACTATGTTTTCTGTTCCACATCACATTTTGGCATTTTCCATTATCTTTTTTAGCAATCAGAGGTTTGGTGCCTTGCTCAAAGGCATGCTGACAATTGTTACTGAGGATCAAGAGGGCACTGCACATACTTTTTCCCTGGGCAGGTCAACAGTCCCAACAGGTTACAGGAGCCAAGTGGTGATTGGGCCGCTGCTTGGTTTGGATACTCAGAAGGCCTGGGGAAATCCAGACGGGATGGAGGCATAATTGAGTGATGCTACCCTCCAGCAGTACACTGTACACACGCACAAACACACTATTTCAGTGTTTGTTTTTTTTCATAATGATATCTGCTTCTGAAAACAGTTTTACTTTTTCTAGCCCATAGGCTATAGGCCCATCCTTTCTATAGTCACTCAGTCAAGATTAAAAACAAAGCTATGTGAGACTTTACAGTATAGTAGTTGCGAGAGACTAATATTGTCAATCAGACTGATGTGCTCATTCCAAAATGCCCTCCAGTATTTCAACAGCCAGTTAAATTGTTCTTATAAAAGAGATCATTACACTTGTTAAACACAAGCCACTTTTGTCTGTGATGGAGAACAACATCATGAATTGATGTTAAACATTTGAACATGATCTGAGGGACGTCCACCTGAGGGCACAGTCACGACCTGAGCAATGTGATGTCATCCTGTCCATTAAAAGAGGCAAAGCCATGGATCAAACCTCCCTCACCTCCCAAACTTGAACCAAAAGGCACAAGCCAACCGAACCATAATGGAATCTCAAATGGCTGCTTAATATAATTGTCTTTATTGCCTATTGCCTCTGTGGAGGGCATAGCGGGGGTTAGGGCTGCAGTTAGTGTTGGGTGTGTGTGGGGAGGTGGGGGAGTTGAAGGCATGAGGCTAAAAGCAGAGCCTTGGTCAGGAGACAGTGGAGATTGCTCTTTATGGCCTCAGTGGTGGAGGTCCATTGCCAAAATACGGCCGTCCATTACGGCGGGCTCTATTAGGTTAATGACTTTAGCAGCTTTATGGCCATGAGCTCATTACTTAGACAGGCCAATCTAATCAGCAGCCGCACCGGACACCACCAACAGAGCAAACTGGTTTGTGGGTAAAAATGGACCCAAGGGTTTTCCCTGTACAGTGGGAGATACTCATGGTATGTCCTATACTCATCTGTCTTGTGTAGACAGAGAGAACTTACTGAGAGCAGAACACATTCATATTCATAGAGTATATATTTTTGATTGCAGTTTTTGTCTTTATTTCAAATTGATGTCATGTGCTCATGAGATGTACATGCACTGACAAAAAAATGACAGTTTTATGTATTCATATACACACATGTAGAAATGTGTGTTTTTGCAGGTGGCCACCAACAGACAGTCAGGCAGTGATGAAAAACAGCAGCAGCATCATCATCATCATCATCGACTGTTCCTGACTCGACGGCCTGGTGCTTCCTGGTGCTGCAGCGTTCAATAGAAAGGTGCAGGGGTTCATTTGGTTCATCTCACACTGACAGGGTTATTTTAAACCCAGGGTTTGATGGTACACAGCGGTCTAGAATTTAGAGAAGTAGCTTGTGATGGTCTTTCAGATTTGTTTTACTTAATGTTGAGTGCACTTCTTCATTTTCTTTCTTTCTTTTCTTGTGCTGATTTCCAACCTACCCAATATATTTTTTCTTGTTGAGCCTCAGACTAACTTTATTTAGTTGTATTCACCTGTATGCAAAGGAGAGGTTTTCTACTTGAAAAGCAAAAATAGAAAGATGAAAAATACCTGCTGCAGTGTAATGTCACTGGCAGAAAGAGTATTAACAATTACATTTTTTTAAATTACCATTAAAGAGAAACTTAAGAAGAACTGAAAATCTTGTTTTGTCTTTAGGTTAGTCTTTATCTGCTATTAATTTACAACATCAGTGCATGAATTAATACAACAACTTTGTGATTTTCCATTTCAAAGTCAATAAAAGTCATGGTTACAGCTCTGTAGGGAGTCCTTGAGGTTTTCCGGTGTGTATACCGTTTCTTCCCCCATGTGTCTCCTCCCATGTCTGTTTTTGTGTTTAGCTGAATCTTGATGGATCCCCCTAAGGACCCACACCCTCAATCCTCACAGACTTTGACATCAGTTTCCAAGTTACTGAGTGTGAGAAGCAGCAAGGGTTCAAAATAGTATAAATAGGAAATGGACTCCATGTATAGCACTTTATTAGGCTACCTTAACAACACCAAAACCTGTGGCTTTAGTGTAGCAGGTTTGGGACTTTTATGTTGTTTGTTATGTTGTTCTTCATGACCAACTGCCTGATATCACCACGGCCCCCTTTTTTTTTTTTAATGAACTTGTTTGTTCAATGTTACATTGCCCTTCTTTTTCCATTATGATGGTTGTTTTGATTTTATGGTAACAAGCTTTCCCTGGTAAATCCAGTGTTTCATGTTGTGGTTTATGGACTGTGGATAATTTCCTTTGGCAAAGTCTCCTGAACTGCCAACTTAGCCATTCATTCACCTGTGACAGTGAATCCATCAAGGAACTTTTGCAGCCTGTCTCTTGTTCTATCTCTGGGTCCAAACAAAAATATATCTAAAAAAAACCTTTCAGTACTTTTCCAGTACTGGTGTGTCCAGACCTTAGAATAAAACTTTAATTAGACTTAAACAAATATTGGAAAGTGGCTCAGTGACATGTATGGCCTCTTCCAAATAAAATGTCCCCACAATTTCATAGTTTGTTTTTCTTCTCACACTTCTGACACTTTCTGTTGTCTTCCATTTCATCATAAAGTGTTGTTCAAAGTCAGTCAACACACAACAACAGCATGGATTTCTTTCCCCCCAATGAGTATTACATTGTGCAGTTTCATGAAAGGTGATGCGTTGAATTTCTCAGCACATTGTTTCATCCCTTAAATCAAAGTCATGTTTCTATTTTGACTGTGTTCACTTTATAGGATTTAACTGTAGTGTTAAGCGCTCATGCGACTCAGGCAAATTCAGGTTGCTGATGGGCGTGTGTGCCTCCATCAGCATGTATATAAGACCTAAATGTTAGTGAGAGTTTTGTGTGTGTGTGTGTGTGTGTGTGTGTGTGTGTGTGTGTGCGAGAGAGAGAGAGAGAGAGACAGAGAGACAGAGAGAGAGACATGGTAAAGCGTCAAGGGAACACTGGTAGATAACAGAGTGTTTCTGTTCTCTGCTCTGCTGAACACCAATCACTTCCTCTTTCAGATAAAGCCCACAGCAATGAAAGTAGACTACTGAGTGTGCGCGTGTATGTGCATGTGTGTTTGCGTGTTTGTGTGTGTGTGAGAGAGAGAGACAGGAAGAGAGGAAAAGAAAAAGAGAGAGTTTTTTTGTCTATGCAGGAGTGTGCGGCAACGAACCATTTACTATTTTAAAAGTCCAGTATTAAATGTTTCTGTGGTTTTGCTGATCCAGCTGTCCTTGAGTCATTTTTCTCATCTTGGTTTGAATTGACCCACGGGTGGAAAAAAACCCACAAACCACTGGGGTGGGCATTTCTTAGTCCCTGATGCTTTAGCTCACTGTCTGCATCCAGATTTCTTAGTTAATGGTTCTGACCTCTATTAGTGCCCCTTTCCATCACAGACTCATCTCTTCCATCCTTTCACATGTATTGGTATCCTCCTGTCCTGCTCCAGTCTCCTCCTGTTCTTTAATCTTGCACTGTAACACCGCTAATGTGACACAAAAAAACACCAGGTTTGAAAATTAACCACACCTTGTTGGGTCATGTGTGGATGAGACCTGAAATAAGGCTTCAGGCTTCATTGTTTGTCAAGACACCAATAAATTAACCCAAGAAGGTGAAAATAGATTTTTCAGCCATTGTTGTTCCTTTATACATATGGTGTAATGTACTGCTTCTTCATGTGGGAAAACTGTAAATCAGCATATCTGAAAATAATGTTGAGTCTCACCACAGCCTCCTCATGGTTGCACAGTTTGTCATTTTTATGACGTGGTGGTCTCCACCTTGGGACTTGCAGGGTCATGAGGTGATTAATGATGTAGAAAAGCAGAACATAAAACAAATAATTATGTTTAATTAAACTGTATTGTAATAATTTCATTTTCTATTTAAAAATGACTCACTGCATTATTTCTTCATCATCATCTTTTTGGGTGTCTATGAATTAAAAAAAACTGCAGTAGGGTCACTTTGGTGTGGCATGGAAATAAAAATGATGTCTATATCCTTTGTTGTTAGTGATTACATATGTTTAAATTAAGAATTGTCTGTTTTTTCAGTGTAACTTGTCTCGTTTCCAAGTTCCTTCCAAATTCATCTGGTGACTCCTGATGAAGCTGCATCCCCTCTGTTTCAGAAGTGTTGCTATTGGTCAAATTGCCACCCAGATCCTCCACCTCAACTATTAATAGAGACCCTCAGCTCTATCAGTAATCTGTCTCCTTCTAGATAAGAAGAATTGTGGGCTGGGGTGGGAACACATCAGTCCAATTGATGTCAAAATCCCAAATGTGTCACTGTGGTCTGTTTATCTTGAGGTGTTGAGGTGGATGTTAAATTCCTGGCCCCTCTCTGTCTGAGTCTCCTCTTTCTTTTAGTTATCTTGTTTTCTCCACCCCCTGCTATTGAACATCTGATGGCTAGATTATTGACGCCCTATCCAATGACCAGCTGATGACTCAGTGCTATGACTTATGGGTATTGCATTGAATTTACAGTGCTATCCTGACTCTCTGTCATCATTAAACTCAATGGATGCAACGGGCCATCACAAGACAGTGATGGAGAAATATATTTATTCAATCATTTGCTCATGGGTTCTAGCTGATGTGGTCATCACAGTGTGGCTTTTAGTGGCTTATAAATCAGCCAATGAGGTGGAGGTGGGATTAAAGTCTAATTGGCTCTAGCCTTGACTTCTCAGCCAGTGAAGCCAATCACAGTGAAGAGATCAACAAAAACAAGTGGTGATCTCTGCTGTCGTCATATGATGAGTCAAGATCACGATGACGAGGTGAGTGATTGCTCTTATATCTCTGAGAAATTGGCCTGATCGCAATCAAGCCAATGTGTAATGAAAATGCACAGAGTTGGTCAAGGTGGTGGCTAGCCAATGATGTGGACTTTATTGAGTGCTGGAAATGTTTCTGGGGAAAACTTGGTGTGATTAGGAGAGACGTCATCCATCCCACTTTGGATTGAGCAGCTCTTTTATCTAGAAATTTGGCTGAATTCATTAGACAGCAGAAAAAATGACAGAGTTGCAGCTTTACATGCTTCTCTCTGCTTCAGTTAGGACAGTCACCCCAACAGAATCATATAGAAACTGTGTACACATGTGTTTTCACTTCCCTTGAGGCACAGGCCAAGGAGAAAAGGTCAGAGCCATTTTAACTCCAGTTTAATGATCAACCCTTTACTTAAGACTAGATATAACTCATTTGAAAGTCTCACTCTTAGTCTGTCATACAAAATGGAAAATGATTATAATAATAATAACAAAAACAGTTCTTCTAGTTTCTGTGTATCATCCACCTTACTCTGAATTCCTAGGTCAGTTTTTATGAGTTCTTAGTACAGATAAAGTCAATATAGGGGATGATTTCAACATTTAGCACCACATAATCTTCTATTGGTATACAAATGATACCTTGTTGTACTTCTATGAAACCTGTTTTTATGAAACCAGATGGAACTAATCAGGTCACCCTACTTTAGAATTGTCAAAGACATTAAGGACTGGATGACTCATAATTTCTTACAAAACTCAAGTTACCATACTTAACATCTAAGCATCTAAGGACATTTTTCTGATCACTTAACTTCTCTGAATGGGACTACCCTAACCTCCGATTTTACGGTGAGGAACTTTGTGGTTATCTGTGATCAGTCTATCGTAAGACAAGTCTCTAAGATAACTTTTTTCCACCTACGCAACACTGCAAAAAAATTAGAAAGGTCCTGTCTCAAAAACATGATGAAAAGTTAATTCATGTATTTGTTACCTCTAGACTGGTGATACTTTATTATCAGGGTGTTCCACTAACTCCATCAAAACACCCTTCATACATTTAAGGTTAACTTAAAACTTAAAAAGGACTTAAAACTTTCCTCTATAATGAAGCTTATACTTAGGGATGGTTTAGTCGGGTCCTGGGCCTTTTTTTTGCTACGGTGCCATACATTTAGGCTCCTGGTGGAAACCCATGCCTCAACCAGGTTTCTACCTGTTAAAAGGAAGTTTTTAATTTCCACTGCTGCCAAATGATTGTTTACTGGGAAGAGGTGGGTTTTTCTATTCTATAATATTGTAAAATGGCTTTAGATAAATGTTTTTGTTGTTGTTGTTGTTTTTTTTTTTTTTTTGGTTTGTTTTTTTATGATTCTACTCTTGCCCTTGCTTTGTCTAGAAATGAAAAGCTGTTTGGAAGGGTTTTTTCAAAGTTGCTACAAATTTCAGGAGATAAATCTACCATCATTGTACTTAACATGTACTCCACATTACAAAGTGATTAAAGTGGCGAAAAAAGTGGATTTAGCAGTAAATGTTCTTTTGAAATAATGATAACATTATAAATGCTGTACAAAGATGTTGTTGTGTCTTGGCAGCAAACAGACATCATTTTCTTTACATCATCATCAGGTGTGAAGATGGCAGCAGCAAGAGGATGACCATTAACCTTAATAGACAGTACATCAATTAGATGGGAAGGAATAGGCAGCAGTCTGCACTGGAGAGGAAAGGGGCAGTCACAGTAACCTTTATGGCATCTTGCTAGGTAGGAAAATGACAAGGTCTGACGCCTCTTGAATGAATCACATCTGTGACATTTGGTCCATAGAGAGGTTTTCACACATGATCTATTGGCTAGCAACACCCACACCCTCAACTAAACAATAACCTCTGGGAACAAAGATAAAAAGTTCAAAATTGTTGTATGGAAGACTGAAACACTTGCTAGAGCTTGGTTTAAGACATTGCATCATATGAAGTCTGGATGAGTGAATGTGCTTTAAAAACTCTAATTCAGTGCAATACCTCTTTAAGATGGCATGAAATTTAACAAAAAGCCCCCCCTCCCATAGTCCTCATGCAACATGTTTGTTTTCCCCCCAAACCATTTCTTATTAAAGCTTGGGTGTAAAAGTCAATGAATTCTTTTAACCAGGTCTCGATTGGATCAGGCCTCTCAAGGTCTGGCAGGGAGAAGATAAGACCTGTTATCTCTTTTCGACAAACCTGCAACCTCCCTCTGTCCTCTTCATGACTGGACCAGGAAGGAAAGAAGAGAATGAAAAGAAAGGAGAGACAAAAAATGCACCTGTACACACACACACACACACACACACACACACACACACACACACACACACATATATATATGTATACACTTGTGTGAAGTTGGATGAAGCCAAACTTAGTCTCCTGAAGTAGGCAACAAGCAAGTACATTTTAAAGGAAAAAATAACTCATAACTCATTACTCAATAACTCAAACATCTCATTTGGTCAGTTGCAAACAAGTGCAAATAAGGATGACAAATTATATTCAGTCCAAATTATATTCAGTAATATCTAGAATATCTAAATTTGCAGTACAGTATCCACTTGTAGCGCATTATTTTGCTTTTTCTGGTTATATCTAGACATGTACAATACTTGATTCAGGTTATGAAAGACTGTGATATGTTTTAATATGTAAAAAGTCACAATGTCTTTAGATGCAACTTGCTTATTTACATTTAACCATGACCAACAGTAAGGAGTTACAGCTTCAGAGGTAACTATATATATTTTAATTTAATAATGAATCACTAGGACCATAAATTTTACAACACAAAATATTTTTGGGAAAATCAAAAACAGAATATGCTGTTTGCAAAAGTATCTCTCCCAGACCTCATTTCACTCTGATTACCAGGGGTGAAAACCCTAGGAAACTTTAGAGGCTTTTCTGCTTTCATGCAGAGTTGATTGACACACAGTTTTTTTCTGGTGAATGAACAAAAACTAATAATATATTTTGCAAACTTAGTTTTTACCAAAAACAGCGAGTATGCTATAGATTCCTAGGCTCACAGCTCCAATGACAAAATAAGAAGAATCAATTTTATCATTATTTAGGGCATTTATTATTAATGATTTAGGTGTGTTTAAGCAGCTTGGAAGTCTAAAATCACTACTAATATTATTGATATACAAATTATATTGATTATCATCACAAGAAATTCAGTATTCAGTTTTTTGTTTTTGTTTTTTGTAGCTACATCAGGGTGTCTTGTCATCTGGTCTTGTAGCAGTGTGGAGGTTTAACAAGAAATAAGTAGAGCTGTCCTCTTTACCAAAACTCCCCTGGTTAGTGGTTTGTTCCAACTCAATGCCGTTAGATTGGCAGAAGTGGACTAAAGGTTAGAGCTGTCAGCTTGTTATTACAACTGAAGTTCCCTTTTACAAGAACTCTCAACACAAGCCGGTATATAAAAAAGTCTCTCATTGAACTGAATGTTTAAGTTAACATTTTGGTAGGTCAATGTATAAAACAAGAAATGGCAGTGAATTTAAAGCTATAAAAGAGCTATAAAAGGGGCATGAGTCCCAAGACTCGCCGTCTGAACTTTGGCTGCACTTGTTCAATTGCAAGTCCCAGTCGTACTTTAAATGATATAAATTTTGTCTTGACGTTGTTTTGAAGAAGACTAAAATTAGCATCTGTTGTGGTTCTGTCTAATTTACTGTTTAGCTATCAGCCATTTCCCACAGGAAAAGTCTTAACGAGTTTTTAATTAATGACATTGATTCATTTGATGGAAGCAAATCTGCTTCGTGGATCAGACATTGAGATCAGACCCAGTGATGCTGCTCATTGTGTCTTGGTCCTTGTCTTGGTAACTCACTTTCTGTTTTACACACACTCTCCACTTCTTTACAGCTGTTTATCATGTCGGGCTGCTTTCAGATGGACCTGTGCGTTACTGCTGTATGATGCATCATTTTTCTGTAGTGTTGTTTGGACTAATTAGTGGTCAACTAGATGCAGTCGTCTCCACAATACAGTCTAATTGCTCATTTAGCATTTTGTGTCTCTTTTCAGATTGCCAAAACACCAGAATGTTTAATCAGGGGTGGGCACTCGATGAGGCGAGGCAAATAGATCAGCATTGTGGACCATCATTACTGTGTGGGTGATGGTTTGATGCTACTGAGGTTTATTTCTTGCATTTAGTTTGGTCTCTGAAGATGGAGGAGAGTGTAACTTTGAACTGAAGGAGATATGCATCTGATGACTCTGACTCTGCTCTCATTATTACATACTATCTGCTCTCTAATAATTTGATTTATGTGAGAGTTGATTATATATTATTTGATCTGAGTTAATTTAGACTGAGATGAGTTAGTCAATTCTGCTCAGCCATATTCCGATAACCACCCTACCACCATGTTTATCATGTTTTTAAGACCAGCTAGTGAAAAATTTGCTTCACCGTGGTTACTTGAAAAACTGATTGCAGATACCTGATAAGGCACTCACAATGTAGTTTTCATGTTGTGAAAAGCAATTGTAATTTATATGGTAATATATGGTTTGCATTTCATTTTCTTTCAGCGGTTAATGGCTAGTATCAGATTTTGATGCCTCTGTTTTGATGGCTCTGATGAGTTGTTTTGAGGTGTATCATGACACGACATGCTGTGTGGATACTGGACTGGACAGAAATATTAGACGTGTGGGCAGTGAACCTGAGACGTCTTGATTATAGGACAGTCTTTTGGATTAGTTGACCAAGCTGCTGCCTGTCCTCTGATGCTATCTGCTAATGAACCAATGGCCAAAAGAGACAAACACAATAATAGTCTATTGACGTACAGAGGGCTCTTTTAGGAGCCTGTTTATGTTCACAGAGTCCTATGGTCCTAGGCTCCCACTATAACCCTAACCCCTGATAAGGAAGCATTAAGCTATGACTCTGGTGAATCCATGACTTCAACCATTTGAAAAAGTACCTCAGATGTATGTGTATTATACTGAGAGCCATACAGCTGAGCAGGGGAACAGGAAATTATTTCCCATAATAACCAAGTACACAGTGGGGGAACATCTTTTTCATGTTTCCCTTATATGCTATAGGGACCTGGGGAACATACTGCTTTAATGACAACAATGGTTCCTTGGCTTTATGGCTGCAAGGTAACTATTCTGATTACATTTGACAGAGAGATCGATTTCTATAATTAGAACAAACAATCCAAATGAATAGTTTTAGAAAAGACACTTAATAGCTTTAACTTTGAAAGCCAGATGAGAATATTATCCATTAAAGATGAATCCCTATTCCAAGAGACTGTTAGTTTAGCATGCATAAAGAGCGGTGGCAGGAATTGAAACTGATTCTCTTAAGGTAACTCAGTCCGACTAGGGGGTTATATGTGCATAACTATTTCTTGAGCAGAAACTTTCGTGACTCTACGTTGCCTGGAAATGCAGCATTTTTACCATGGGTTGTATAAACAAATGAGTGACAACACTTTATTTATTTGACTTTAAAGTTTTTGTGCTAAAGCTAATGTGGCCTGTGCTTGTAAGCAGTAGTGACATTCTCTGTGAAAGACAGGAATGTTAACCTATTCCATTAAAAAAGGAGAAGGTGTGTGTGTGTGTGTGTGTGTGTGTGTGTTTGGGGGGGAGGACCAGGTGTACCTTATGTTGTGAGGACTTAAATCTGTTTACACACTGACGTTATGGGGACATGTCTTCCTTATGGGGATAAAAAAGAAAAAAAAAAGGACAGTAAATCATTAAATATCAAGGTGAAGACATGTTTTTAGGTTTGGTTTTGGTTAGAGTTAGTGGAGTAGTAGTTAAGATTGAGATAGAGTCTCCAGGAAATTAACGTAAGTCAATTAAATGCTCCTCTGAAGTCATGGAAATGACTGTGTGTGCGTGCATGCAGGTTAGAGGACGGAAGAGGCAGACCTGCTCCGGTTTTTAGATCCCATCTCACAGAGCCTTTGTTGACTGAAGATAACCAAACATGATGCACACAACCTGAGGCAGGAAATACTCCAGAAATAGTAAACTAAGCCATTAGGTTGACATGAATCCTCTTGAGGAATGACCATTTGATAACCCTATTTTAGTTTGTGCCAGATCATCTAACTTGAGCTGCGGGTGAAATGCATTTAGACAGCCCCGAGTTCTGAAAAGGTCTGATTGTTTTGTGACGACAGGAGTGCCTCTAATAAAGCTCCTTCCCTCTCAACATTAGTGTGGTCTCTACCAAATCAGTCACTACTTTTCCATTGACAAGATCTGATACAAGAGGTTTTCCCAAAGACATCTTATGTGTTTGAAATTCATTGTGGAAGAGTATTGATCTTTTTAATCTGCTAATTAGCATTACACATGACACTGATGTAAACATTTTCTACAGACTGTCACAGTCTTTTTGGTTTTGGTTTTGCTTCTGTTTTACTTTGGGGTATCATATACATATTCTTTTAAATATAGTTAGTAGACTAAAAAAAAAGACATTATAGCAGCAACATTTTTTTTTTCTAGAAAAAATACTAGTGATAATTGATAACACTATCTGTCTGCATTTATATGCATCTAAAACTTACCTACACAAACAAATAATAATGCACAATACGACATTCATATTGTTACAAGTGGAAATCAAAACTCATGAACAAAAAATGGCTTAAGCTGACTTTATAATTGTTCATTTCATTCTACATTAAGAGACTTTAATCCAGATAAAATAAACCTGACATGATTTGTCATTTAAGTACAATATCTTGCAAACCTTCTTCCTGTTCTCAGCCACATTCTTGGCGTTAGATTTACATCTTTAAGGTGCTGCTGTACCTAGATCCCTCATACGTTTGAAAACTACCCAACCTAACTCACCTCTGGTGGAAAGAGATGCATCACTTTTTTATGGAATACAGCATAATAAAAAGTTAACCAATTCATCATAACAGCAACACATATATAAAAGTGTCTGCATTCAACACACGATCTAGCTTCCTAAGTTATTTTTTTAGGTGACAGTAAAATTTGTTTCATCCTTCATCAACAGGCGTGTATGTTGGAAATAAAGTAACTCTAATCAAAGAGAAACAGGATGCATCCTCATGATAATAAAAGCCGGACAGATAATAATAAGAAGAAACTGTGGGACATGCGCTTGTCATGATTCTTTTGTTTCCACCACTGATTTTTGTTTGTGAGCAGAATGACAGTAATACAGTCCTGCCACCTCCTGAGGAGAGGTTGGAGGACATATGACTGTCCTTCCCACAGTGTGGTGGAGGAGTGACAGCCAGATGACATCCAACCATATGACATTTTATTTGTTTTTATCAGGGGGGTAATGATACAGTAGTTACTGTGTGAGTGTGTAACATAGGCAGGAATGACTGGTTGCATATATATATAAATTCATTCATATATATATATATATAGCTTAGACAGTCAGGGGCCTTGTTTGGCAAATTATTAAAGTTTGCGAGGTTATGACATCAAAGTGTGCTTGTGAGTTTTTCCTCTTACTCTTACCTTTCTCTCCTCCTTCTCATCATCCCTCTCCACTTCCTCCCCCTCCTCCCCTCACTGCTCTTCCCCCATCATCTCTCCTTTCTGATTTGAGTCCCTCCCTCTCTCCCCCCTCCCTCTCTTTCTCAGCAATGAAAGAAGGAGTTTTGAAATAGAGAGAGAGAGAGAGAGAGAGAGAGAGAGAGAGAGAGAGAGAGAATCAGAGGAGTTTGAAGGGGGGGGTGGGACCCTATAAGAGCAGCTGACTCCAGCCTCCACGTAGCCAGAAAATCACGCTGAGAACAAGTGAAGGGAGACATACGCTGACGAACCCCAACCTGCAACCACAACCTCACGCCAACCCAGGTAAGGAGATGCTGGGGGGAGGAGAAAGAGCAAGAAGAGAAGGGGGAAAATAGGGCTTGACCTCTGACCTTTGATACAGAACATTTGTTATATTTGTTGCATGAATAATAACTAATATTTTTGATATCTTTTTAGCATATCCACAGTCAGGGAAGAAAAACCATAGTGTGAAAAACCTTGCTGGTGTGTTACATCACTTTGCCTCCTCACTATTTGTTTGTAATGTTATTGCCAATTAAATTTAGCAGCCAAAGAATGAATACAATTTAAATCCAAATTGGACACATGGGAGGAAAGAGCATGACATATCTGCAAACTTTAATCAGCCATGTTCAGAGTGAGGCTTTACTAACTTTAATCACTACATCGTGTACAATAGCTATAGTGTAATTGCTGCAGCTTTTGTCGTTGATTGTCACTAGGACCGTCTGACCATTCAGCTGCTTACGGCTGAGTGCCGTAACGATGCTGATCGAAGAATATAAAATCTTTTGTTGACCTTGGTGACAAACAGGTGAAAAATCACACAGGTCAGGTTAGGACAATGTATTATGTTATGCTTGTTAACAAATCACTGGTTCTGTATGTTGTGAAATCAATGCATTGTCTCTAAAGGAGTACTTACAGACTATTACATTGCATGACGCACAAGGTTAAGTATGTGTTTGAGTGGGTTAAAAACACAAGGCAACAAGGACATACATATTGCAGAGAGCACAAGGCAATGCAGCTCCATCTGTATGCTACACATGTAACTTGTTTTTGTCACTGCAATGGTATTTAGCAAAGGAGCGAAAGGTCATAAATTGTTAGTCCTGATTAGTCATTAATCGTTAAGGCCTGATTTACTGCTGAACTCTTGTGCTTTTTATGAATGAAAGGGGCGACTTTGCACAAAGCTATTGTTTGTGTTGACATGGGAGTTGTAGACACAGAGTATTGAAAGGTAATTTAGGTGAGTGCACGCTGGTTAATCAGGGTCACATTTACCCAAGCTAGAGGACTATTTTTTTTAGCATTGGGATGGACTAATGGAACTAAGCCAATATTTTGACATAGTACTTATATCATAACAGTCATTCTTAATACTATGATAATAAGTCTCTGCTGAAATATTTTTTCTGGTTAAAATTCTTAAGATTAATTAAAAAATCTGAAACATCACATTTATAATAAACGAAATAAGCTTCCACACATTTATATCAATGTGGTGCCTAAGCGATGTATATAAAGTTTATAATAATAATAATACATTTTATTTATATTGCACTTTATATTACAATGAATCTCAAAATGCTATAGTAAAATGGGATAAAAGAGTCAATAAAATGCTGTTAAGCAAAAGGCTTTGATACTGTGACGTAAAAGATGGAGACTACTTCAGTGCGGTATCCACAGTGTAGCAGCCATGTTCTGTCGTAGTTCTGCTTTTTCTGATGTCTTCATTTATATTCCCTCACTGTAAGAGGTATTTGATTTTTATTTTTCAAGCTGTCGGGAAAACAGCAACAAAGTTAATAAGAAATTTTAAGATTAAGAGTCACCTTTCTATTTATTTTTTTATGTTGAATAATTAACATGGTGGTTTTGTTTGGCTTGGGGCTCACTTTTCATCTGACATTGAAAGAGAGTCCTTGTAACAAAGATGCAGTTCATTTACAACAAAAAGCTACAACAACAACAACAAAAAGCCTTTTTCACCAACCACTGACTTATTTTGAAAATGTATGTATCTAATTAATTATCTTCCTCAGAAAACCTTCTTGCATATAATTGTGATAATTGGCTGATGTAGGTGTACAGATAACACTTGGATCTTTTGAAAGACTCAAAGAAATTTCTCATTCCTCGGGGCAAATATTCAAAGCAGGTTTGCTGTGAAATTTACCTCTCGATCTCACCTTCAAGTAAGTGAGGCTGTATGGAATAAATAAGAAATACATAGAGCTGTATATTAAATGAAAATGTTATATATATATTATATATATATATATATATATGAACTGAATGCTCTGACATGCAGTTGATTTTGTACTTCAGTGTTCAGAGACATGTAGCAGATGTTGGCGAGATAAGACCGAGATAAGATGATGAAATAGTTTGGGTAGATTTGTAAAATGACACTAAAAACACAGCAGTGGTTGGTGATGAAGGTTCTGTGTTGTTGTGTTGTGGCCAATTTCACTGTGTTCCTTCAGATAGTTGGTCAAACATAAAGGAGGTGATGATGACATGTGGGACTGAGAGAGAGACACAGATGAGATTTCACCATCTATTGTAATAGAATTTCAAACAAAAAATGTGGGACTCTAACACAACTCTTGTGAAGCTCGTGGTGCAAGTCCTTCAGTGACAAAACCTCTTATAAACAAGAAAACACAAGTTGTGCTTTTAGGAAAGCGTACCATGGCTTAAGATACCTAAATTCATTTGCATCAAGTTCAGTTTACTGTATCTAAGGTTTATAAAAACACATGGAAATTTGCTAAAATCACTATCATCCAACAGTGATGACAGTTTGTTTAGGGTAAGTTGCAGAAGACCTCAAAAGTCAGTATAATCCACTGAAAACTTAACTGAGTTGTAGTTCATTTCCACAGTCCCTCATCTGCCAATTGGTTGGTTCCCATTAGCTTTATGGGTAAACTTTCTTAACCCCAGCACACCATTTTCATTCAAAGGCTGGATGTGGAAAATAAAGGAAGGATGAGTGCCAGATCATGGGTCATATGGCATACTGCTAGTGTATATATCTCTGATGGCTTCAGTTGTAAATGTGTGGAGTTAATCCAGACATACAATGTTCCTAACACAGCAGGGTCTCTGTTCATCCTTTTGTGCAGAGAGGATTTCACAGATCCCCCTCTTCAGGTCCCCTCACTGCCTCCAGTGTGATCCTCTTTCCTCTCTGTTTTCTCATGAAATGAGACCTGACTACTATTTGATGCAGTTGCACTCTCTTTAATTCTGGTGGCAGACATATACATTTTCCTATTCTGTTGTGAATTACATATTTTTTCTGTTGCACTGGGGAAAATGCTCCCAGTTGTGCATTAGTTCTACTGTAACACATCTCATGGCTAAAGAAATATTTTTGCATTGCATGTTGGTGTATGTGGTCAACATGGAAGTTCATTATGGAAACCCACAAGATTACTATGGGACAGGTAATAAACCTAATTAGATAAACAGTTCATATTGAACTTTTAGCTGAAATGCTGAGATGAAACATCAGCATCTTAAAAAAGAAACCACAGGAAGTGTCCATTACCCGTCAACCCATTACAAAATGGTAGCAAAACCTCCACCTGACAGTTACTTGTGAATAAAACACATTAGTAACAATTATTAACTGTAATACAGTGGTAAAGAAGAAGCTATACAGTCACTGCATGGTTTCACAATGGAGGATTTTTCCAAATATGGGAATAGTAGCTAATTTTGGCTATAAGTGATGGTAGCTACTAGTTGTGCCAACAATATGCATACAAGCAGTATGATACACAACTGAGAGGTAAATCAGAAAGACTGTTATTATCCTATATAATATATAAAGAAGTATTTTAGTGAATGTACCTGTTGAGAATTTATTAATGAATGAATGGGCACCATCTTGTTTTCCAGTGTCAAACCCTAACAAAACAAAGCTAGGATAACATTCACTGTATTTTTTTGGCTAAATAAATTATACTTTTACGATCAACTTCCATTCTTAAATATAGGAGCACTTATCTTTTGTCTCTCTCTTTGTCTCTCTTAATTTCAGAAAAAGCTGTTGCATGCTTCTCAATAGCATGACATTTAAGCAAATAATTTTATCTAAGCTAAAATTCATTTCAAAGAAGTCATATTTCTCCTACATATATAATATATGGTGAAGCCCAAAGTGGTTTTTAATCATTTTGTTTTAACATACCTGAGCATCTCACAACAGAACCACATTTTGAAGGTGTCATAATTTGTACAATTAGAGTAAGTAATAAGTCATCTTCTGCCTAATGTACTCTTATATAACTAGAAGTAACCTCTCAAATAAATGGAATAGAATATTTTCTTATCTGCATCAAAACTGTGCGACAGTGTCAGCAGACATACTTGCAAGTCAGTTGTATGTATTTGTGGTGTTCTTGGGTGGGTTATTTTAGAGTCAAAATTTTGGTTCCTGAGGCTCAGAGAGGTCACACTGAGAAAATTCAATGATTCAGTCACTGGCTGTATGTTTATCTCATTTTGACCTGTCATAGCAGAAAAGGCACAGGTGTAACAAATAATATTACTGATGGTTCCATCAATTTAGGTGTGTTAGTGAGCCAGCCACACTTATTGTAAACATAATGCAGTATTTGACAAAGGGCCTCTTGGCTCCGTGTGGGAAAATGCACGTCTCTGCAGTCGTACCCATATTAGTTTGATTTTGTTTAATAATGACACAGTAATAGCTTATAGCAGAGGTGAAAAAAAAGGGCAAACAAAAAAATTGTAGCACATCGGACAGAAAAATAAACATTTACAGGGCAGCACCTCATCACAAAACATAGACAAAAAAAAAAAAATCAATATGAAATAAATGTGAAATGGATCTGGTACGCTTGTGTAAGTGTGTGCGGGCACACTCCCTGACCATTAATCGACCCTTGGTGATTAGGTGCATCATGAAAGGAAATTGATTTAGCTTAGCGCATCTGTCTGTAATGGCTTCAGTGTGTAATCTAGTGCCACGTCACACATAGTCTGACTGACAGGGAACATCACTTAAAAGCACTAAAGGTTTCTTTTAAAGGTTTTCTCCGTTTGGAGATGTTAGAACGGCCATTGTGCAGACACATCGGTGAGCTGACAAGACCTTTGACCAGCAGAGAAGGAGCAGCATCATAACAAGTAATGGCTTTTGTGGTGGTGTTGCACTCTTTCTGCCTGAGTAAAGTCTTTTGGTGATTTCTCCCCATGAGTCTTTGTAACATATTAATCACTGAAAACATGAATTAATGAACATGTCTTGAATGGATGATTTAATGCAATTTTTTGTATATTTCTGCATATGGATGGGAAATCATTCAATGCCAGATTTAGCCCCTTAGGGTTTTGCCAGTAGAGTGACTTTGAACATCTTTTCATATAAATAAGGCAGATGCTGCTCTAATGTCAAGTAACTGGAAGAATAACAGGTGTGAAATGACGTATTTTTCATTAATTAGAATCTAGTTGTTTTGTGAGGTGAATATTTATTTATTCTCACAACTACACCTTTTGTGAGCTCCTATATACCAGAAGTAATAGTAGTTGCAGTTTTATCTTGTACACAAGATGTATGACAATGGAAAAAGGTGAGGAGAGAAAGGGCTTGGGTGGGTGACTGGAGGTTAACAACATCAATGTCTGTAGGTAGCGATGGTGATGATTAAATATATAGATTTGACATTTTAATCAAACTGATGGTAATATAGATTTAATGTCCTCAATCAGTGACCACTCTGCCATTTTGCCAGTTAGCTATCAATAGTAAAACAAAGCGCACAATGTATTTTGAGTGGGCCCAGGACACGTTGTCAATCAGAGTGACTTCCTCTGACAGATGAAGAAGTCTGCTATCAGGCTGCAGGCTGAAGACTAAATAACATTTAATTACCTGTCAAACTCTCATCAACTCCTCAACCAACAAAGCCAACACCATGAATACGCTCTAATTATTCACTCTTTGATTTGTTTTCTTTACTATGCTGGGCTTCTTGGGTTGAAAGTTATTGTTCTTATTTTTAATTTAAAACTATCATAATATATAGGCCAGTTTATTGGGTCTTTAAGTTGGTGTGTTAGATTTTTAAATCACATTCTAAAACGCACAAATCTTTATCGAGTACAAAAATAAAGTGTGACCTTAATTGTCATTTTACCTTACTGTTACCCTGATTTTCTCATGCAGAAACAAAGTCTATTAATTTTAAAGAATTGAATCATGAATTTTTAACCAAGTTGTACTTTTGAACTGTTTTTTATTTGAGTCACGACAGACTTTATTTAATTTATAATGTGATGCAATCTCCTCCCCACAGAATGCAAAGTAGGCACTTGTCTGTCAAGTTCAGTAGTCGTGAGGCAGTCGAACTTCACTTTACAAAACAATTTCATAAAAAAAAGGCAATATCAGCTATTTTCAGTCATAAGTCCTCCTGCTGTGCTGATGTTAATTCCACCAATATTGTGGTTATTAACTTTAACTTACATAATAATCTCTGGTTCAGCTATTTAAAAAATAAAGACCAATGCGCTGCTCCTCTGCCTGACCATGCGTGAATAATCCGGCTTTAAGTCTTTAACTCTTCGACCAGCAGTAATTTATTTTGTACTTCCTGTTCTTGATGAGAAAAAAGGGCAATAATGGAGAAAAATAATGGTGAAAACAGTTGATAACACGGTGTGAGAATTTTCTGCTTAGAGTGAGTTGTTGTTGGTGGATGAAGCGGCTGCAGAATGAATTAATCAGACAGGAATAGTTAGTTGACTTTAATGTACTTATTCACGGTTGAGCAGACACTTTCCATTACTTTTTAATCAGCAAAACTTTCTTTTCAACTCTTTTCAACTGAAGACAAAACCTATTGATCATAGTTACACATAGATATTGATATTTATTTGATTAAAAATGATGTTTTGCAGGAGTGTCCACCACTCTCTTCTTATCCTTGAACTGTGACTTGGATGTAAAGTTTTTCAGACAACAAAACAGGTCAAATGGCACAACATCAGCTCATGTAGTTGCATGGTAACAGCTGACAGGTTGAGTCCAAATGAAAGGTATATTGGCTGTGACAGAAATATTGTAGCTCTGTGGACAGGCATTTCCTCTCATCTGAAAGATGATCTTATTCATCATCTACTGGACCGTAAAAAAACTCCATCAGCAGCGCCTCAGCACAGCACAGACAGTAATGACTTAATTAACTGGTTTATTTAGTGGTTAATCAGTTAATTAAAAGCAGAATAATTGGGTTTTTAAAGGCTCTCTCGAGAGAACCTGGCAGATCACAGTATAAGACCACAGAAAAGATCAGTCAATGAGAAGTCCTGCTGATTTTTAATGAGCTTTTAACAACATGGAGTAGTTTACGATGAGAGGACAGACAAACATATAAAGATTACTTTATTCAACTAGCGTGAACTTGTGCGCACACATCTGTGGTATATCCACAGGCCTTAATGACTACATCATCCTTTTGTTCAATCTTATTCTAGGTTAAATACCAACTTTTTTGAACAGTGTTAGAAGCTACTGCTGCTCAGCTCGGCCACATACGTTTTCTCCATCGACTAAAACCTCCGAATGTGCTCTGAGGTTATGTCTGTTCATGTTTTACCAAGTAAGATCACCGTAAAAATCATCATTTGTCAAGTGAGTGAAGTCAATTCCTTTGCTTTCCTCCTTTTTTTCTCTAAACGCCACTCTGAGGTTGATATTGTGGTTCTGGAGTGAAATGTCTCAGCCACGACATCCATTGGTATAATGACAGCTAATTTTTAGAAGCCCAGATTTACTGACAGGGCGAATGGACAATAAGATGTATTGTAGCCAAATGAACACACCCAAGCTGTTTGTCTAAATCTGCTGCCATCCTCCAGTTGTGTCCCGCCCTCGGCTGTCCTACAATATTCTTGTGTGAAGTGGCTTTGCTGCTCTTTTGTCCTTCACTGACAAACACATCCACTTTCCTCCTGAAAGACGATTAAGTCTCACACTCTCTCTCACACACACACACACTTTCCCTTCTTTTCACACAAGAAGCCTGATTATTTCTTTAGTAATTTTGCAGTGTTGCTGTTTTATGGGTAGTTAGAGATTGGGATGAACTATAGTGCAAATACCATTTTATCAGTTTTTAATTACTCCAGATTTCTAAAACATAATTTTCAGTTGAAGACAAATTAGTTTTACTTTCTGTCACATCAATTTTACAGATAATGACAACTAACAGGAGGAGAGCGAGTAATTGTATATGTGTGTGTGAGTGTGTCGGTTTGTATGCCTTAATATTATGCATGTTTTGTGTGTGAGTGCGTGGTGTTCAGCAAGAAACAGTGACTAAGTTTGTTGCCAGAGGCATTAATTGAGGCATCAATTAAAGGAGTTAATGAGTTTGTTTAATGAGATGAAAACTCTGGTCGTGTTTCTGACGTCAGACTCACCAGACTGGGTTGTTCCTTCCCAGAATAAGGTCAAACAAATTTCTTTTCCTCTTTCTTCATTTTTCAAGTCTCTTTTTTGGTCACTTATCTGCTTCCATCTGTCTCCAAGTCACACTTCATGCCCCCTTCAACTCATTTCCTCTGCCTTATTGCCCTCTTTGCCTTTCCTTTATCCATTCATGTCAGAAACCTCCACACTGGCAAATTTGTCCTTTGCTGTGATTATAGAAAGATACAAATTCTCTGTAAAAAAAAAAAATGTAGTTCCAGTTCATTACCATCTGTGTAAAACATGACCAGCTGTGGATTATGACTCCGTATGAAATGGCAGTTCTTTGACTAATAGTTTTGGTTCTGTGTAAGTGCGTCACTGCTACCACCCTTGACACAGAGTTATTTTTTGGACAGTGCACATAATCACAGATTCTTGTTGATTTTTCCAACAATATACATACTCATAATTATAATATATCTATTTGGATTTGAATGTTGATTTCAGTCAAACTCTGACTGATGACATTGAAGGAATATACTATCACAGCTGGCCCCTGCCCAACACTGTACTAGCAGATAAACATGCTATACTTGTAACTTGAAATTATAGTTGAACATTAGCACATTAACACAAACAAGACTGGTAACTTTCAAAACTGTGAACAACAGCTAAAGCTAAATAGCTAAAGTGATGGTAAATAACTTAATAGCTAAGTGGATACATATAAATAAAAACAATTTTAGTCCCGTTTACAGTATTTCTTAGTGAAACTTGACCATTTCTATCTGTGTCCTGTTGTAATGCTAAGCTAGCTCCACACACACTTTACTCATTTTGATTTGACTGTGCCAAGACAAACCGCTATTACCACTTTTGTGCATTAAAAAATAAAGCTCACTATGTCTCAAATAAACACAAAATGTACTTTACATGACCTCAGATATAGTTTTGTTAACAGGGGCTAGCAGGTTCTAGATAGACCCAGACCCAGACCTCTATATTTCAGGTAGGTGAAGGCATTTGTACAATGAGATGAGAGTCAAACTGTTTTGGTGAACTTTTGTGTTTGATCTTTGTTATGCAGCAGACGGTGGGACGATGAAGACTGTGGTGGCTCTGCTGCTGCTCTGTCTGTGTGATCCAGGACTGAGTGACTGCCAGGCAGACTGCCTGTCCTGCAGCCACATCCTGCCCAAACAACTCAGCTTCAACACAATGGTGAGGAGTCCAAACTCTCTCTCTCTCTCTCTCTCTCTCTCTCTCTCTCTCTCTCTCACACACACACACACACACACACACACACACTGACTACAGATGGCAAGAGTGGAACTCCAACCCATAACAGAGGGGGCAGACATTCATTGTGGCTGCAGGCATAAAACAAATTGTTGTGTCTAGACTAAAAGTCACCAAATCTATGTTGATGTTGATGTTTGCACTTATGACCATTTTTTTCTGCTTAAGATTTTTCAATGTAACTGTTGTGTAACTTAAAACGATAGGTGTCAATTATAAACCATTTATCTGACTTTCACTGAGCTGCTCCTCGTATTGTTCATGCTGCACCATCATGGCTCTGTGGAAAACACACTGTCTGATGTAAAAGGTCAATACAGACAAAAATCGACTATACTCCCACATAAATTCAAACAAACTCACACAAACACCATCTATCCACGGGGTGCTTTTAATTTGGTGATAAAATAAGTGGGCCCCCTCCCACACCTCCTCCATGTACTCATCTTATCCTCTCTCCATCTCCCTCACTGTCTCTTGCTCAACAAATTACCCTTTTGGCATTTGAGTTTTAATTTGTTGTGGCTAATTGATTCCTGGGGATAGATGTGTGTTTCTTTTCTCAGTGTTTATACCCGCTGGTTGTTTCTCTCTGTTAAGGACATGTCTGCTCCTCAGACATTGACAGGGAACACACAGGAAGACATTCAAGTCCACACGGCTCAAAACATAAAACTTTGCACTGTTAGTGTTTTAAGTGTCAGACAATTTTAATTTTAAGGGACCTCAAGTGAGTGTATGGGGCTGAGAAGGTGAATATCACAACTTAAATGCTATTTTTATTAAGGTGAAGGTAAATATCTCGTTGAATGCCATCTACCGATGACCTGAATCATACCTCCTTTGCTGATTTAAATTTTCTTCCTTTATCTCTGTTGCTGCTTCATGCCTGAAAGGCAGTTTACTTATAAATCAATGAGAGACCAGAGATTCCATGATTAGTCTGCTTTATGGAAACACCAATGCCCAAAGCAATACAGTATTTCATTCGTAGTAATAATCTGCATTCTTCACCTGACAGATATATTTCCCACCACACACAATAACACACACGCACACATATGCACACAGTGAAGAGACAGATATGGGTTACAAACGATCTATAAATCCAATCAATCTCCTTCTGTCCTTGATTTTTTTGTTGTTGTTTGAGTTAAGGACTTTGCACTTAAACAACCCTCAAAAGATGCTTTGAGTAACCCTGTCTCATGTTACTAAAAGTCTGTGGTCCTGTTAGTGATTATTTGAGCAAAATGCAGGCATTGACATGTTATCATGCTCACAGTGAAGGTGTTAAGTTAATGTTGAGCAGGTATAATGAAACCTATGCTCCTCATTTGTCATCAAAAATGATCTCTTGTCTTGTCTTGTCAGGTGTGTCTCATTGAGTGTGAAGGCAACGTCTCCCCAGCCTTCTCCTGGGACTTTTGCCGTAAAGCACTGTCGTCACCACTTTCCTCCCTCAGTGGAACTACATGGAAAAGATCTCAGGAGGAGGCAGATGCCCTGTTCCCTGAGGAGGGAGAGCAGGTGGAGGGAGGTCTGCTGCTTCCCATTGCATTGCAGAGGTTTGATCATGTAACAAGGTCACTTGGTGTAGATGAGAGGGATCTGGGTGATAAGGTTGGTCAGCTGAACACTGCTTACAATTCCCAGAATGCCTTGTCCTTTGAAGATGAGTATGATGAGGAAGCGGGGCAGGAAGAAGGTGATGCTAACGTGGCAGCAACAGACCAGGGTGATGTAGGGCTGAGCGTCTCCAAGAGGTTTGGGGGTTTTGTCAAAGGGAGGCACGGCTACAGGAAGCTGATGTCTCCAGGAAGATCATACCAGAAGAGGTACGGAGGATTCATCGGTATTCGGAAATCAGCCCGCAAGTGGAACAACCAAAAACGCTTCAGTGAGTTCCTGAAGCAGTACCTGGGGATGAGCACTCGTGCCACTGAGTTCAACAGCGTGTCAGAGGACCTCACCCAACAGAATGAAGTTTAACACCTTTAAACTACAGCCATAAAACAATTACCTTACGTATTTACACTTGATCTTGTTTTGCATTTCGATCACCAATCTGTCAAACTTACACCGGTTTCACCGAAGTTGCCACAAATGAAACAAAGCGATTAAACAAAAATTTTAAAATTATGATGAAGTAGGTAGGAACTCTCCTGACTCATTCAGACCATCCATCTAGTTATCCTTAGGGGATGTACACATTTATTTATTTTTTTTAATTTATGTTTTATTTCAATAGCATTTCGTGAGATTAGAAGGAAGCTCTCAAAGTGAGAATCCTCCACAGTCCTGGACTCCTGGGTTGCAGGAAATTAAAGGATTTATTTTACTGCTCATTTAAAATCTCCTTGATAAGACAGAAGCAAGTTAGTATTGTTATTGCTTTTTCCCTGTATAATACTGGTTATTTTATGTATTATTTTATGTACTAAGTCATGTATGAAAAGCGCTATTTCTTCTTGCTTTGGGGAATCCTTGAGAAATATTTAACAACCTCTGCTATCAAGCAGGAAAAGTGTATTTATTGTTCTACCATAATTTTTTTTTTCTTTCTTTCTTTCTGTCTTTTAAATACACAACCCAGTATCTGGACAATACCAGTGTTTTTTTTATGTTTTGGCATTATGTTTAGGCAACGTCAGCTCTAATGTAGAGTATACTGTATGTGACTTGTGGGAAATAATTGAAAACATGCAAAAAAAAAAAAAAAAAAAAAACAGCTAAAACTCACTGATTTATCACTGTGCTGAAACACGGCTGAAGCAGGTTTCAACGTGGTGCAGTGGTGAAGTGACAGACGACACAACACTCAGCGTTCATGACGTTATGTTCAAGTGAGCTTCATGTCTGACTGATGCTTGTGTTCAGATGCCAGACTCTCATATGTACAAACAGTGTTTGGTATTTTTCCTTTTATGTGTAACTGTGTAAAATGTTTTTGTTGCCCTCTATGAGAACCTGTAAATAGCTGAATTTAAACATGTCAATAAAAATAGTTTACTATTTCCTCCGTGGCTTGTCCTGCAGCAACTGATTCTGTGTCTTGAGGTGTTTTGTTCATGGTATTTCTAGCACAGACACTAATGGAGGTGGATCATAGTTATCATCATATCACAGAGCTACAAAGTTTTAATATAAGTTAGAAGGTTTTAATGATAGAATGATAACATGGGTGCCAAGTTTGTCTAATACTTCTTTGGCCCACATCTGTCCTCAAATGTAGGTTATACATTAGTGGTAAAACATTAATACATTTATTAGTTATAAATTATATTATAATAATTATAATAGAGGAATTCTGATTCTTCTGATTATAAGTTTTATAGTCAGTATTCAATAGTTCATCAGGTTTACAGTTGTAAATGTTTATAGGTTGAAAATCCAGATGTGTTGACCTTTTTCAGTAGGTCAGAGATTAAATGCTTCAGTGATTACATGATGAACCTCAACGTGGGATAATCAAAAAAAAAAAAGAAAAGAAAAAAAGATCATATTATAGCCTTACAACTGATTTGCAAACCATCGATAATCAGATTTATTAAATATGACTAAATCCATTATCACAAACTATCGACCCTTGATAAAGGGTCATTCATCACTAATTTGGTGAATTGACAATCAGAGAAAATTATGATTATTGCCTTAATAAAGTAAAATCACAGACACATCTGTCACCACTTCTGCTGTCAGTGTGAACATACGATGTTTGAATAAAACAATTATATATATAGATGAATGATTGCAAAATATCACGTGCTCAGTTTACACATCAAATGAGAAAGCCATCTTCCGTACCAATAGACACTGAGGCTGTGTGAAAACAAACGCACAAGAAATATACCAGAAACAAGTCATGTATCTTCTTTATGAGAGTATCGACGCAGTGGACCTCATTTATCAATAAAAATTTCATTACACGCTCCATTGCGACATTTCAAGCAGGCTTTGGTGCCCCCCAGTGGCCATTCCTGTACATGCGTTTTTACCGTGTGTGGCATTTTTGGACAAAATGTCCAAACGAATAAGTGAATCTCACTTTATCCACATAACATGAAACAAGGGATTCTTATTACACCCACACTAATACTGACCAATGCCACATTTACATTGTTCAGGATGTCTAACTGGTTTTGTTAAATTGAGAATGATACATAAGCAATACATGTTGAAATGTCTAATAGATAGACCAACGATCTGTATTTTAAGTAATTTTATTACACATTATCCGGCCGTTTGACAAGAAAACACTAAAACAGTCTGAAACACTTTATTTTGAAGGTTTACACCGGAAGTGCGAGTTGACCGTTAAGCCAGTTTGATGCTGCTGCACCCAAACAAGACTTTCTGTCGTATCACTGAGCCGCTACTTTCTACTGGTTTCTGCTGTCATTAAAACATTACAGCGTCTGGACTTCGTTGAAAACGTGAGTTTTCTGTAATGATAATAAAGAAAGACGCTCAAGGGACTAAAGTTGTTCAATGGTGTTAACGTTTAGCCACCGGTGTTGCTAAATAGTCAACATCAGCTAGCCTGTCGACAGTCTGGGCTACTGTCGCTAGCTACGGTGTCTTAAATGCTAACTGCAATTGCAGTAGTTGAGAAACACGACAGAAAACTTGTGAAACTTTAAAAATCTACAAAGTCAGTCAGTTCACCAAAGCTAAAGTTCCAGGATATTTTAACGCACCAGAAGCTAAAGCTAGCTGCGATCGTAAAGGTGCAATTACAGCGACGTTTGAGAGCTAACATCAGTCTGAAATATATTTGTGACTTTTGAAGGACTGTTTGAAGTTAACCTCGCCGACTTTCAAGGCCCCGTCCTCAATACTCAGAGTATATTTAGTAATCATTCATTCATCTGTTGTTGTTTTGCGTCAGTTGCGTTTAATTCGGAAACGTAGTGATTATCATTCGTTGTCTCTTAAAAACTATGACTGAATTAAGTATAACACCGCCTCTTCGAGTAACCGTTTAATAATCACACAGTGCAGCGTTGGCGGTGTCATTATCTGTCATTATCTGTCTCTGTGTGTTTGTGTGGTTGCAGAAAACACAGCTATGTGTAGCTGTGTGCGGAGCTCCAGGGCTCTGTCCCCTGTCCTGCTCCCCAGGCTGCTGCGTCCCCACACCGGCTACAGATTGGTCGACAGGAGCCTCTGGACGTCGCCGCACTGCCTGGCTGTCAGTGGAGACTCCCAGCTGCTTCCAGTACCCAGCCAGGCCCGGGTGGTGATCTGTGGTGGAGGGATTGTGGGAACATCAGTTGCTTACCACCTGGCCAAACTAGGCTGGACTGACATTGTGCTCCTGGAGCAGGGAAGGTGAGATACTTGTCTTTAAAGTTTCGTGTCTTGGGATTGTTTGATGCTCTAAAGGTTATAAGTAATTGTGAGGTGTCTCTTCAGCTTAAAGGACCACGGTGAAGCGCTTGTGTCAGCTAGTCTTGAGACACAAGCCTTGAGCCTTGTCAGCCCCTCTAACAACAGCTCAACAGCTCCTGCTCTGTTAACCACCCGACTTCTTTAATCTCCTTGAAGGGGATGAATAAAGACAGTCTGTATGTGGAGGGCATGGAGGCTCAGTAAAAAGACTTGTTGGTTGTATATTGTCCTGTTTACATTGTATTTTCTGTGATGTTATTCTGTTGACAGACTTGGTGCAGGAACAACTAGACTATGTGCTGGCATTATCAGCGTGGCGAAGCCTATTTCCATAGAGTGTCAAATGGCCAACTACTCTAATAGTCTTTACCAGCAACTGGAGGAGGAGACAGGGGTCAAAACAGGTTGGTCACATGTTGTGCTCACACTCATATTTAACTAAACCTGTTATTCGTGACAATGAAGGTTTTTAAATAGCACATTTTATTGTATTACTGGTAATACTGATTAGAAGCAACTTTAAAGATTTTCTTTATGCATGACCACCCAGTCTTTATTTTAAATAGTTAATTTTAATCTATTTTACTTCCTTTGAACGATTTTTTCCTGAGGGGATATGGAGGTGTGCATCCTGCTTTCCAGACAGCATTGTATATTCGTGTAGTCATTGTTAATGCCATGTTGTAGTTAGTAATGACTTGAGGACATAGTGTGGGCTGTGCCATAGTATTTCCTCTATGTTCAAGCTGAAATTGATGATTATTACCTAACCTAGCGTTACCTAACCCCATTCTGTTTGAGCGGGCAATAACCCTCAAATAGAGTAGTCTGAATCTAATGTGGGATTTTTTGTGTGTGTTTCAGGGTATGTGAAGACCGGGTCTTTGTGCTTGGCTCAAAATCAGGATCGGTTCATTTCTCTGAAACGTCTGGCATCCCGATTAAAGTAAGACCCCAAAAGCTAATATCAATATTTAGTGGAGATGTTTTTTTCATGTGAATGAGTCAGTTTTGCTCATAGCCATGTAGAACTTTTTTGCACAAGTCAAATCTGCAAATCTGGTCACACACTGAAAGCTGCACAGGGACTAATTCATGTTTAGACCCGATTTCTTGATTTAGTAGAGGATGTGACCCTGAGTTGCCTGCCTCAGGGCATTGATTCTGGTGGTGATATGATGTCTCAAAATATCCTGTGCTAACAACATTCTTTGACTGTGAAATTTTATTGCTGGTAGAAAAATCAAATCCTGCGCTCAGATCAGATTCTCTTGCAGCTGTTTATTTTTTATTGTATTTTATGTGATCTTACACTCTCCACACTTGTTTTGTTTGTTTGTCAAGTGATTGAATGTTTTAGAGTCCTGGACTAAGGAAAGATGTACAAACTTTAGTAATATTAAACTTTCAAGTCCTATCTCCTGTTCTCTATTCTCAGGGTAATGGGGATCAACTGTAATATAATTAAACCTAAAGAGGTGGCCAAACTCCACCCTCTCGTCAACATTCATGACCTGGTGGGGGCGCTCCACCTCCCAGCAGATGCTGTAGCATCTCCACCTGATGTTAACCACGCCTTGGCTGTGGCTGCAGCCGGACAAGGTAACTCAAAACATGCCTGTCATAGACAGACAATGGACCATGTAAGAAATGCTTAACTAGCAGTACTGATAACTTTTGATTTAATCTGTTACTGTTTCTCCCTCTTGCCTTGTTTCCATTTTTTGCTTCCTCTCATATGTCCTTGTCTTTTTCATCCTATCCAGGGGTTCAGATCCTGGATCGGACCAGTGTTCAGCAAGTTCTGGTGGAGAAGGGTCAAGTCACAGCGGTGGAGACTGACCGGGGCTCCATTGAGTGTGAATATTTCGTCAACTGTGCTGGACAGGTAAATAGTGGGATACAAATCGACATAAACAAATCCCTGTATCATAATCTTGTAAAAAATTTAGGAAGCTGTCTTTATTTTTTCATTGATTCAATGTAAAACTATTCTTACCTACATTATACTAACTGATTAACACAATATAACTAAACATCAGAAGGACACCACAATTAATTAGTGGGATTCAGTTCTTAGTGTTCAGTTTGAGTCTGTACTGTAAATAGTTAATCTTATCTCATATAGTATGGTCAGTAGTATATGTATATGTAGTCATACTCATGTAGTATATGTATGGTCAGTATTTGTGTTTTCTCAGCAGCAGATAGACATATTTGTTCTGTCCGTCTCTGCTCCAGTGGGCTTACGAGCTGGGCCAGGCTAGTGAGGTGAAGGTGTCGGTTCCTCTTCATGGCTGTGAACATTTCTACCTCCTCACAAAACCTCTCCAGGAGCCGCTTCCACCCAACACGCCAGGTCTCACACTTCACAGGAAAAAAGACTTTTTCTTGCAGCAAGCAACGTTACTAATTAAAGTCGAATCTCTTGATCTGTTTCTGCCAACTCAAAAAAATGTCTACAACAGAACAGAATGTATAGTGGACTAGGGGTGTAGCAGTATATTGGTATTGATGATAACTGTTATTGTTAAAAATGTACGATTTCATGTCAGTAATACACACATGATCATGATGTCTAAATGATCAGATGCGTCTTATGTCATATCTGCTTCTGTCCACTGTGATACATGTGTCCACAGACCTAACGCATTATATTTCTGCAAAGGCATCAACCAGCAATCTAAGATGAAGTCCCTGACTCACAATAGGGATGGGGATGTCAAGCAAAAATACAATTTGATATTCATAGGGAACTATTCAGCCATTTTTAAGAACTCCTCCCACACCCCGCCCACCCTGTCTCACCCCTGCATGTGCCTACAAATACATGCATGCACACATAGAGGAAGAAAGAGAGAGAGGGGGCCCCGTTTACGACCTCACAACTTAACAGATGTTTTCACTCCGCATCAAATTGTTGTGACATCTTTGGAAGAAGTTCAACACATATTTTCTAAATTGCTGTAGGAGCTTTAGCTTTGCATCTTTCCCCTCTTTCTAAAGTACCATGTAATCTCACATCTCACCATCTCAGTGTTACATGTTTTGCCAGAGCCTGGTAGTAATATGTTCCTCTACTTTTAGATGTATTATATTTATTAGACTATAACCAGCATCTCTATTTAATAAATGGTTTTGTCATCATTAGAGTGGATTGACGATAGTACCAACAGAGTTATATTTATTATTATATTTATTAATTCATTTAAATGTCTCTTGATTTAGTCATATGATTCAATGTGATATCTGGTAATTAACTACAAAATTATAAAAAAAAAAAAAGTTTTTTGTGTTCTTTAAATGAGCCTATGAGATCGTCTAACTGACTTGTCTTGTCTCTAGTGGTGATCGATATGGATGGCAGAATATATGCACGGCCATGGCAGGGAGGCCTGTTGTCTGGGGGATTTGAGAAGAACCCCAAGCCCATTTTTACCGAGGGCCGCAACCAGCTGGAGATCCAGAACATGCAGGAGGACTGGGACCACTTTGGTAAAATAGACAGGGAGGGATAAGAGGTCACAATGAGTGAGAAAGGGAAATGCATTTAAACTAGTTTTAAAAAACTAGAAGCAGCTGGTTTGCTAGTATTGTCATCCCAGGACACCATTTGTGGTTTTATAGATAACTGGCCAAATGTGAATAAAATGTTATAAAGTGTCATTTAATAGGAGAGAAAAACCTTGTGATCGATTGATGTTAAATGACAGGTTCTGTTATGAGCGTCTGTGAATGACAATTCCAAAAGTCTGTGTGTTTCAACGTAATATCAGCAGGTGTAGAGAGACAAATTAGTTGGAGACAAGACCTGTTGCTCATTTCACTAAGCTGTCAAATAATGAAGCACAGACACAAGGTGTTGAGTATTACAGTAGGGTGTTGGGGAACAATCCAGAGAGGGTTATATTCATCCAGTATGATTGATTTGTGTTCTTATAAGTGATTTTATAATATGGGAGCACTCCTAAACACTCAGCTAAAGTCAGAGTTTTTACATCAGTTATTTTATGTTTAATTAAAGTGTTCTTCATTGATTAAAGAAGTGAGTAGCTGGGTCAGTTCAGGCATCCTGGGAGACCAGAATTATTTTTGAAAGTTGGCTCATACTGTTAATCAGATTTTAACTATGAGAAATGTCCTACATAGGACTCAAAGTGCAGCTCTCTGTATAAACACACACACACACCTACCTGTCCTTTGGCCTTGGCCTTGTGCTAGTAATCTGAGATTCCTGGAGCAGCTTGACAGGTTGTTGTAAAAACAACAGTATATCATCAACTCGAACTGCAGCAACAAACAGACCCCAGCCTGTCATGGCTTATTCTACAATTGTTAATTCTAGTTATTTATCACATGCATATTGTAGTTTAATAGTAGTTCATGTAAATGTAGCTCTAACAAGGTGAGCAAGCATGTTCATGAATGACTGGGAAACAGTGAAACTATAGTTTTCCCCTTTTTACTTTGTTAAAAGTCTGAGATGAGATCTTTTGATATCAAGAGATCATAAAATTGAAAGTATTAGAGAAAAGAATAGAAACATTCAGTATAGTTTCTGCTGTCACTACAGTTTTTCGTTGCATCGGGGGAGGGTTTGATGAAGGAAAACATGCTGGACTGTTTATGGCACCACATGGAAAAGGTTGCAGCTCCATCCAGCTGCGTATCAGGAGTTTTTGCTTGGTGAGACTTCCACGGTAGTAGATGGTTTTGGCAGGCTGGTTTTCAAAAGGCAGTTAATGCAAACTCCAGTATTTCTCTTTGTTTACATTTCTCAGTAGTGAAAGCGATAATAGAAAGTAAAGAAGCAGCCTGATATTGTAACAGGAAGCAGTGTGGTGTATGGGAAATAGGGAGCCTGATACAAATACTGTTGCCTTTATAATTGGCAGACCTTGTTTATGATAATGAATTTACATTTTACATTAAAGTGGGATGTGGGGTACACATACATTTACAAATATATATGTATTAACCATACTCTCTCATACCTACAGAGCCAATGCTCAGTGCTCTGCTGAGAAGAATGCCTGGTCTAGAGTCAGCTGAGATCCATCAGCTTGTCAACTGTCCAGAGTCGTTCACCCCTGATATGCGCTGTCTGATGGGGGAGACGCCAGGTGTCTCTGGTTACTATGTGCTGGCAGGGATGAACTCCTCCGGTCTGTCTTTTGCTGGAGGAGCTGGCAAGTAAGTGTGTTTGCAAAACTATGGACTAAGCCTGTGGTATTTATGTGGACAGACGTTACCTAATGGGTTTGAAGATGAAACTGCACCATATTCTACAACTGAATACATTATGTAGGAGTGAAATGTCTCTCTGAAAATAAATAACAGTCTCTGTTGCACTACAGTGGTTCCTCACCTATCGTGGGGTTTAGGTTCCAGAACCTCCCGCAATAGGTGAAAATGCATGTAAATTTTATTTTTAAGCCTTCATAAACCCTGTCCACACTTTTTTAGGCTAGAAGTGGCTTCTTTACCGCAAAAATAATTGAAGTATTAAAAAAAATAAAAAAGTACATTTAGGCCGCAGAATCATGCAAAATAAATGTACATATTCTTGCCACATAAAAGTGCGATGTATCAAAGCTGCAAGAGGTGAAGCGCGATATGGCAAGGGATCACTGTATATTGAAGCACATAATGCATGTTTTTGTGGTTTGGCATCAAGGTACCTGGCAGAATGGATGACCTATGGTTACCCCACCGCCAACGTCTGGCCGTTGGACATCAAGCGCTTTGGTAACCTGCAGAGCAGCCGAACCTTCCTGAGACACAGAGTCATGGAAGTCATGCGTGAGTAGGAAACTTTGTCATTGCGGTTGCTAAGTGAATCACTTAGTGAGGAAAAGACCGGTCAAGCTATGTCACCATCTTAATCTTTTATTAGCTATTAAAGCCATTAACTGACTCACTGAATGATTGACCCATTTTCTGTCTATCTAGCTAATTACAAGCCATTCACACATCAAAGGTCATACCAAGGGATATAATTATAGTATGTTTCAAACTTTCTACTCATTTTCTCTGCTGTGTGTTTGTGCAGCTCTGCTGTATGAACTGAAGGTTCCTCGCTGGGACTTTCAGACCGGGCGTCAGCTGAGGACCAGTCCTCTGTACGACCGTCTGGACACACAGGGAGCACGCTGGATGGAGAAACATGGATTTGAAAGGCCCAAATACTTTGTTCCTCCTGGGAAAGGTACAGATTAGTGAACAGCAACACTGCAACCTACGCTGACTTTAATGAGGCTCAGACGTCCATTTCATATTAAAATTGGTTCTGTGAAGCATAGGTCGATAAGTGTAGATCTAAGTGTTTGTATTTTCAGGTCAAACACGCACTGATGGCTAGAGTTTACATAAAACCAGTAACTGTATATTATATGTTCTGTCACAGGACAAACTTGGGGTCATGGTTGCTTTATTTCGAAAGTGTCTGTTTAAATTAGCTCATCAAAGTTCTGGTGTTATGAAGGTACATTTCTCTGGGGCTATGATTGTTACCTCAGGACTACGTTCTCACCAGAATTTTGTGTAAATCTTAAAATCCTTAGTCATTAGTTATCGTGACTTAAGAAAAACCAGTCTCAACTAGAAAAAGCTGCTCTCAAAACCTTTTCACTGCTTTACAAGATTGTAAGAGCTCTGCTGTCATAGATTTCATAGTAAGATAGTAAGATATGATTTGGTAAAAAATCCCAATATCACTTTCTAGATCTGCTGTCTCTGGACCAGAGTAAGACCTTCTACAAACCAGACTGGTTCGATATTGTCGGAGCGGAAGTGAAATGTTGCAAAGAGGCCGTCTGTGTCATTGACATGTCGTCTTTCACCAAGTTTGAGCTGACTGTGAGTCTGGATGCACTATAGACAACTTAATCTATAGACAACAGAAAACAGTCACACTACTTTGTTGCTTCAAACTGAAAAGCATTTACTGCTGTTCCTGGGACACCTAGTCAATAATGTCAGTGTGTTGTCTTTCCAATTTCCAATTCATTTACTTGTGCTCTGTGTCGATGCTGCAGTCAACAGGAGACCAGGCCCTTGAGCTACTGCAACATCTTTGTGCCAACGACTTGGACGTTCCTGTCGGACACATCGTCCACACCGGCATGTTGAACGAGAGGGGAGGCTATGAAAACGACTGCAGCGTGGTTCGCCTCAGCAAGAACAGGTTTGAGACACCAAGAGAATAACAACACACCCGATCCAGTTTATTAGGACCATTTAATATAACTCGCCTTTTTGTCGCCTTTCCAGCTTCTTCATCGTCTCTCCAACAGACCAGCTGGTCCACTGTTGGTCCTGGATAAAGAAACACATGCCCAGTGACCCTCATCTCCACCTGGAGGATGTCAGCTGGAAGTACACAGGTAAACACACTGCACCGTGGTTGAGATGCTGCAGCGGTGTCGCCATCTGCTGTCCGCATAGTATTAAAGAGTCTTTCTTTTTTAACCAAGTTATTTAAGTGACCTAGTTTTGGTTTCTTTGTTTGTGAAATCTGACACTAGTGGGACCAAGTGGGTGGTTGATTATGCATGCAAAATATAATTTATATATTTATAATATAACTTCCTTAATAGTCTTAAGCTTCCACTCCATTTTTCATACATGTTTAAACACCAATTGCCATTCTACATCCAAAACTCACCCACAGCGCTGTCTCCAGCCTAATGATCCAAATATTGTGTTTTAACAGTGAAATAAGATCTTCTCAGATTTTCTGACCAGAATCCTTTATGACTCCTTTGTGGTTTTTTTTAAGGAGGATAGCTACTAAAACACACATGAAGCAAAGCTTTGAAGAGGTATTGTTATTGTGAGTTCATTAACATTGAAATCCACGCCAGGAGATCTGTGAAAGTACTGGATGAAAAAAAAAACAGGCACATTTAAAATGTTAAAATCTATGTACAGTTTGATGCAGATCCTGTTAATAATCCTAATCTGGTGGGAGAAAATTTTGGCAGTCGTGTCACTGTTGTTGATCAGGTGATCGATCTTTCTAAAGACATTTATAACTGATGTTTTACCTACAGCTTTAAATCTCATTGGACCCCGTGCAATGGATGTTCTGGCTGAGCTGTCATATGTTTCTATGACACCTGACCACTTCCCCTCCATGTTCTGCAAGGTGAGAAACAAAGGAACGTTACAATAACAGTAATGGATTAATAATAATAGTCATTTAGTAATACTGATTGGTGAAGAAGGTGGAGAAGCAGGAGTGTTGTTAAATGTAGCACCAGTATGTGTTCGTGTCTGATTATAATTATTATGGCATTGGCAGGACTAACGAGACTGTGTGTGTGTGTGTGTGTGTTTATGTTTACAGGAGATGAGTGTGGGCTACGCCAACGGGATCAGAGTGATGAGTATGACTCATACGGGCGAACCAGGTTTCATGCTCTACATCCCCATAGAGGTGCAGCCTTCCCACACACATACATTATGAAGTTATAGAAAACATTCTACAGGATGGCTGCTGTATATACGGCACAACACATGTAGCCTAATTTCAGTGTTTTCTCCTGCTCCCTATAGTATGCGCTCCATGTGTATAACGAGGTGATGTCAGTGGGTCAGAAGTATGGGATCCGCAATGCAGGATACTACGCGCTGCGCAGCCTACGCATAGAGAAGTTCTTTGCTTTCTGGGGTCAAGACCTTGACGCATTCACTACCCCGCTGGAGTGTGGAAGAGAGTTCAGGGTTAAGTTTGACAAGGTCAGTTTCCAGTCCAGCTGTGTAACCACATCACGCAGCACAATGTAAATCTGAGTGCACTCAGAAAGAAGCCCTTTATTGTCATTATGTAGTTTTAGTCAACAGCAACTTCTCTCTATTCAGCACACTCAACAAATATACAAGAACTCTCACATTATATTCCATTCATTATTCCACTCAATGTTTTTACAGCTCTAAGTTAAGTTCCACTTAACCTTTTTGTAACTTTTAAATGGTTTGAAGACGAGAGGAACACAATAATAACAGGTTCTGTGCCATCTGCTTTACTGAAACCTTCAACATATGAGCTGTAGTCGATGTGGATGAAGAAGAAAAGAACTGTCCTGCAGGCACAACAGGTGGCACACAAGCAATTTACCATTCGACTACAGAACACCTGCTGCATACATGTTGAATCTCAGCACAGAATTAATGAAAAGATCAACTATCGTTGTGAAAGTGCTTTCACAGATTACGTTCAGATCCATGTCTTTTATCGAAAATATGTAACATGTTGCTCCTGGAAACGTAACTGTGCACCTTTGATCTTTTTTCTTTCCCCTTCTACTTGTTTTTCTGCCATCATCTTCCTTTATCAGGACACAGATTTTCTTGGTCGTGAGGCATTACTGCAGCAGCGCCAGGACGGTGTGTTTCGGCGGTTCGTCATGCTGGTTCTGGAAGATCACGACACCGAGCTGGACCTGTGGCCTTGGTGGGGAGAGCCCATCTACCGTAACGGTCAGCTGGCCGGGACAACCACAAGCAGCGCCTACAGCTACACCCTGGAGCGCCACGTCTGCCTCGGCTTTGTGTCTCCACCACCAGGCATGGAGGGGCTCCCCACACCCATCACCCCAGACTTCATCAACCGTGGGGACTATGAGGTGGACATTGCCGGCCAACGCTACCCGGCCAAAGCCAAACTCTACCCCTTCAGCTCCCTCTTCACCCAACAGAAACGCCGCAAGGAAGACATGGAGCTGAGCAACTTCCAGGGAAAGTGATGCCGAGTAAAAGAACCCCCCTCCTGTCTCCTCAGCGGTGGCTTCTGTGATACTCCTTCAGTTCACCAAATCCACTTCTGCACCTACCCTGCAGTGCCAACCTGTCTCCCTTTTCTGGCTCCTGATCAACTGAGCTGTTTGCACAATCACTCCTTGTCCTTCTAGTATAACTCCTACATTGAATCTCCCTTTTTTAAAAGTGCAATATCTAACAGGCACCAAATGCTTGATCTGTATTAAATACAGAGCTCCTGTGATATCAAATTCTGCTATTCTTCCTCAGCCATGCCCCTTAATACACACAAACACAGTCCACACAGCCCCAAGGACTGTTTCACAGGGGGCAGTCTGTGGTTAAGTGCCTTTATCAAGGCAACGTAAACACTAGCTGTTAAGAACTTTTTTCTCTTCGTTACCTTTAACCTGGTCAGAAGGGAATTTAACCGACAATCTTCCCCATTGGTGATTCAGTCACTGTAACGTGTCTGGAAGTCTGGAAGAAATTCAGTGCTCATGTGCAAATAACCTACACATGTGTGTGGATGTTGACTCTCTGTTGTTGTTTGTCAAAATGTAAATTTGCTGCTGTAAAGAACATGAGTGATGTGATGTAATGTGTGTGACGATACTTTATAGTGTTCACTTCTGTCAGCCCCGATATGTTATACTTAAAAATGAAGGAACATATCCCTCCACCGGGGGGTAAAAAGGTCTGGAGAAGCAGCAGGAAATCATTAGGAAGCCTGATATAATCATTAGTAAAGCGTTGTTTTGTGTACCACCCATTACTGCCCATCTAGTTGTGTTGAAAAGGCTTCCCAGGCTCCTGAGTCTCAGAGTTTCCATCTTAATCATCTACTTTCGTCTGTTCTGGTGTTATTTTGCAGTGTGTTGAACTTGTTGAAATGTAACGATGATGAGTACAATCCAGACTGTTGTTATTTATGTTTTGTGGTCATTTGGAATCAGTGTTGCTCTTTTGATGCCCTGGTTTTGTGCCACTGATGTGCTGTTGAATATGCGGCTGATGTTATGCGACATAGGTGAGGAAAGCGAGAGGGTGTAAAAGCTGCGACTGACCTGTTGGTTTGAGTCCGTCATATCTTACATCAGTGATTTGAATTCTGCCTGATTTTATCCAGAGTTTAGACATTAATGTAAAGGAAGGATTCATTGCTCTTAAAATAAAGCAGTGTATTTTTGTATATCTAGTTTCTATAAGATCTCTATTTTCTGTACAGCACATTTTTTTTCTACATCAGATTTAAGTTATATCGGCTTGCGCTCATCCTTCTGACCTAACAGTAGTCTCTCTCCATGTAAATGTCGTTTTCCAGCAGCAGCTTGATGTCATACATCTGCATTCACATACATTAGTCATGGAATTTGCCCTTTTCAGAGATCAAAAGTAAGTCAGGCAGAGTTAAGGCAGCAGGCCTGAAGCTGATAGAGAATTGTTGTCAGGAGTGATGCTCAGATTGTTTCTCATCTGTGTGTGTGCGCTCTACCAAGCTCCATCATAACTGGATGGACCCTAAATGAAAGTGTGAGAGTCATTTTGGGTCATTTGGTTAACATTGAACGCTTTGCTTTAGGAAAGTAGGCGATGTCACAATTAAAGCATGTGCTCTAACTATAAACATCCCCCTGTTCTTATTATCTCTCCCCAGCTGATTGAGTTCATGTTCTTTGAATTTGTCATTTGTCCTTTTGTCCATTTGTCCTTTATTGCTTTTTTCCATTCAATGTATCTTTAACTTTTTGGTTTTGTCTTTATTTGGTTGAAAATTTACAAATCACTCCTTTAAGTATTTCCACCATTTAAATACAGGATTTATTTATTTCCACTGTCTAAAAACCCTCATGATGTTGAGTTGCAGCAGCACCAGTTTAATTTATTTGGAAGCACTTTTAACTCTGAGGAGAAGAAAAAACTGCTGCACTTTTCAGTTTAAATACTGCAGAAGGCAGCTGCTTTATTGACAAAGGCAGACTATTTGACTTGAACATTGCTCTTCTGCTAACATCTCAGGCTTCCCCATCGCAAAGGACGAACTGTGTCACGATGAATCCATTAAATAGTCAGTTACCGTTAATGAGCTCTTGCTCTGAAAATCTCGCTTCAGCACACCTTTTGAGGGGAGCCAGTCTTCAACAGCTAAGTGCAATTCTGTACATTTAACAACATGACTGCCACTGTGTGGTTAAGAGCAGGTCTAGGATTGTTGCTGGCGCTGTGGTTAACGCTGTTCAACTGTAGAAACCAGCTGCAACAGGGAGTTACGTGTTGCTCATAAAGGGCTAATTTTACTTCACGTGTGCATTTATGTTTGTAAAGGAAAAAAGCGTTAATATTAAATGAAGCATTTGCATGCGAGTGCAGTGATTTGTTATCAGTCTTTGCATCTGTACAGTCTGGGTTCAGTCTGATTAAGTTGTCACTATGGTGCTTTGAACCAGACCTCTGTAGTTTCTCTGTATCTCTGTAGTTTGAACATTTCTCTAATACAGCAGCTTAATAAGATTCTTTTTAACACTAACTAGCAGCATTAGACATGAGGTGTAGTCTAATATTGTGTAGTGTTGTATACATGTATAAATTGTCATTGTATAAATAAGGCTCCGTGAATACCAATTCTATCAATCACAGTTGAACCAAAGGAGCTTGTGATTAAGTCTCTTTACGTTCATACGTTGTGACTGAGCTCATCAGCTCCCCGTCTACTGTCATCACAGAATGTGTCATATCCCAGATTTTAGTTGTTTAAGTACACACTTAAAACCACTGCTACATCACATGACCTGTTAGTGTTTTCAGCTTTGGTGGTTACTTTTTTTTTTTTTTTTTAAACTGCCAACATAAGCACTTGTGCGGAAAAAGGGAAATGGCCCCAAAAATTGCACTAAAAAGTCAGTCTGCCTTGTTTTGTTTTTTTGTTCTCTCTTTCTTAAGGGGTCACAAGGTTTCTGTACAGGTTTGAGATGATAAATGAGTTATTTTTTCATTTGACAGGTTGTGATTTCAGAAGTTAAAAAGTACACAGAGAGCTAGAGTGATATTTCAAGTTCAACATGTTTAATCAACAAAATATTTTAAGATGTAAAAGAAGAAGTGGTATGAATGCATGGACATAAAACTACAGCACATAAAGGGAAGTCTGTTGTGTTGTTGATGACTAATCAAAGAGTAGTTTGTCAGTCTGAACTGTAGAGATACTCAACACCACCAGTTAGTGGTCCGGTGCATGTTTCTCTCACCTAATGTTCTTATTTTGACACTTCTCATACTGGACTCATCTGTAAACTCCACACTCTTTCCCCAAAGCTTTACAATGTTGTATTTAAGTTCATGTATATCATGTTAAACAGATGTTTCTTTGTCTAATGTTAAATATAAAGAGAACATTGTTCATACCAAAAGGTTGAATTTGCTTCATCTCTTATTTCAGATGTGTGGGTTTCAGTGGTATGTGAAGACTCCAACACAGCCTGGTTCAATGGTTCGATCCCCATGGCTACCAGCTGTGTGGTGTTACTGATGTGTTACCCGGTGCTGTTTTTCTGCCTACACGGGACCATCGGTCTGTTTCCATGCTGTCAGCAAACATCAGTCTTCTAATGAACATCTGAGTGCCTGCAGTGAGACTGAAGGTTCAGTCGTGTCATCAGTTGCAGCAGACGACTCAGACTGACACACCTGTTGTCTGCTCATTAATATCAGTCTGCATTTATTTCTACAAATGAATTATGTAAAGTCAGTTCACGGGCAAAAAAATGTTACACAACAAAACACTTTATTAGTATATGACATCGCAACAGCTTCCTCCCGCTGCAGTGCATTCTGGTTCGTGGTGGATCATATCCTCCTGGCTTTGCGAGGACGGCATCCGTTGTGGGGCACGGGTGTGTCGTCGGTGATCGATACCACCTCCAGGCCTCCCATCGTCAGGCCTTTGATTGCAGCCTGCACAACAGAGATAAAAGCATTCATTCATTAACAAAACAAATGGGAACTTATCAGAACATGTGAGGCTCGCTAAACAACCTTCATTTATCCTCATTTTTAAAAGTCTGATATGATGTAGAGGAGTCATTCCTCTGTGCAGTGACAGGTTTATTTGCCCACTATTGGATCATAAACATATTTCTCTCTCACTCTGATATATTATGACTCCACTGTGCCCCTTTACACTTTCTAAATCAAACAAACTTTGCAAATAAAATGAGAAGAAACGGACACAGAAGAGTGTGAACTGGGAGTTTTAAGCAGACATAAAAATGAATGGAATAAATAATTATCTGAGAAAAACAGTACCAGCATCACTGAATACCTTCAAGGCTTTGAAACAAGATTTACAGTAATTTAATGAGACTTTTCTGGGCTGTGCAGAAACACTCAGGTGGTCGCAAGGCAATACAAGTAACATTCTGATTTTTTTTTCTTCCTTGTACTCACCAAACGTCCAGGACCAAGACCTTTGACCACAACACGAACAAACTTAACTCCCTTCACTGTAGATTTCTGTTCAGAGTAGAGACACACTCAGAATTAATGTGCAGCATCAACCCGACTCCCCTGTTCATTCAGAGGAGTATCATAGGTTGGAACTCCAGCAGAGATTAATGATGTAGGGGACAGAGGTGAAGTCACTGAGGTTAATAAAATTTAATTAATAACCATAAATATTCATTAATATTTTGTCAGTTTCCCACAACTTACATACTAACATTTTCAGCTCTATACAGAGCAGGAATAATTTAAGCTCGTTGGTCACGGTGGCAGATGCATTCACTTTGTTTTTTTTCACTATTTCACCAACCACACAATGGTTAATTACACAGCTGAAACAATTAAGTCTGTTTGGGATAAACATGTGTTGTGAGGATGTGCTGTCCATGTCGTGTTTGAGTAAAGTGATAATCTTTTGAAAGCGGACTGTCAGCATCGAATAGATAATGAAGATAAGTGTTAGATGTGGGGCCTTTTTACAGTCTGTGCGAGGGAATAGCATGGCATAAAGGTTAATGTGTTACTTTTTAGGCAGAGAGACAATATTCATGTTAAATGGTATTTTCCAGTTGTAGTCAGAACAACAACACATTACTAGCTCTTTGTCAAACTTAATTTCTCCAGTGTGTTTACTGCAAGAAAAAAAAACTGTGACCCTCAATCAGCAGTCTTCATAAATCAGGTTAATATGAAGTCTAAATGAGATTTTAATACCAGCTGATGCACTCTGTCAGAGTAATTTACAACCAACAATTAATACTCAGTGTTCGCGCAATTAGACATGCTCTCCTTTAATATAAAAGACAAATCATCAGCGGTCACATACTTTGTTGTCCAAGTGTCCTTGAGCAGGACAGTGAGCCTCTACTCTGCTGTATCACTGTAAATTCCCAGCACAGGAAAACAATGTGAGAACTTACCGCAGCAGCAGAGATGCCTGCAGTCTGAGCAGCAATGGGTGTCGACTTCTTGATGTTTTTGAAGCCTTCTGTTCCGCAGGACGTCCTGATTATCGACTGTCCCGCGCTGTCTGTCAGCTGGATGTGTGTGCTGGTACAGAACAGTTCAGATTACAGAATCACTAACCCACAACCAACAGTATGTTACTGTAAATGGATATTTTTCAAAAACTATCACGCTGATGATAAGTTGTTTGTTCCAAATAAATGCCTTCATCTCAAAGCTCTGTATTATTTACACCAGATTTGTGTGAGTTGAGTTCTGTCCTACACATCAGTTTCAGCACAATGTAACACACAGACTCCTAAATAACCATCAATTGTTTGTATTTCACAAGGAACAGTGTATTAATAACTTGTAATTATGAAAAACCTTACCTTACATATTATATATCATAAGTTGTTCCCATATTTGAGTCAAAATGTGTTGAACCAATCCCCCTATATATGTTAAATATTACAAACCTGCTGAGTGTAGTTAACAGAATTACAATGTCCTAATGTTTCTATAACAAGTGAGTGACAGAGGTGAGAACTTGTTACATCAAATCTGTGACTTGTTACAGCCACACAGCGACTGTGCAATTTTAAAATTATACAGGTCCCACTTACTTGTTGTACGTGGCTTTAATATGAATGATTGGTAACTCGTCAAACTGCTTTCCATCCCATCTCAATGAAGTCTCCTGACCAGGCAGTGGAGGAAAATGACTGCGGGAAAAAACAAACAAAAACAGAATGATCCCATGAGCATTATTGTTATTATTCTACTGTTATGAGTAATGCGTCCACACAGACGTTTAACTGAAATATAAGAAATCTGACCTGAAGTTTTTGGAGGTTTTCTCAGAGACAGTGGCTGGTGCTGGGGTCTGTTGAAGTCTGAATGCACTGCTACATAATGTTCGCTGCAGGCTGCTGCTACCAAATCTACAGAGAGAGACGCACAAACACAGACAAACACACACACATACACATAGAGTTTACTTAGCAGCACAAGACTTTCACAAACTAAGGCGCATTCTCTGTTAGCCAGAAACTAACTTCAGCTCTAGGTATGACGTGCCATTAAAGACATGCGCCAGAACTGTCTGCAAACTGTGGGCTGATTTTATAACAACTAGCCCTTAGCTAACCGCGATGCTAGCAAAAACATACCAATAAAAACACTTACAGAAAGCTTCCGTTTGCATTTAGAGAGGCAGTCAGCTGTCGACATACAGTACTCACAGAATTAACTAATATACAATTAAATTTATACATGTTTGGTAGATTTATATATAAATGGTCAGTTAGACATTGGAGATTATCCTACACACCAAACGTGACATTGAAAATGCCGGATGTCTAGACCAAACCAGTAACAGCGTAATTTTTAAGGGGTGACAAAGTTCTAACAGCATTGTTATTATGAAAATCAATACAAAAAAAATCACAAAATCTATGTTATTTTTATTTTTATATTGTTAAATTTTAAAATTTAATTCTATAAGTACATAAAATTATGTGTTTTTGTTTTTATTTTGATTTAATGTCCCCCCGCTTTTATCATAATAGACTGTTCGCTTTTCTGCACAGGATTGTGGGTAAAAGTATGAAAATGCTGCTTTCAAAACCCTGCCAAACCCTCGTAAATATAATAATAACAACATGAACACTCGCTTAAAGAGCTTTTAAAAATCAGCCCGGACAAATAAAAAGAAAAAAACATTGTTTTATTTTTTTTTTGTAGTTGTCGTTTGCGGAAATCTGTTTGAAAATTACTCTTTCAGCGACCTTTTTTCAACGATCGCTAACTTAAGGATTTTTTTGAAAGCACATTGAACGTCTCAAAAGAAGATGGCAGCGCCGTGCAGGAGGATGGCGAGTTGGCCTCTGTTACAATTTCTGTCCCGTTTTAACAGGACGGCGGCAGGGAACACAAGTTTTCGTCAGTTTTCTAGCACTTCTCTTTGTCGGGCAATTTCAAAGACCAACAATGTGACAGAAAGAGCGAGTTCCCCGTGGACTTTGATGGCGGCCGTGTATCTGCAGAGGTTGCCGGTCATTTCAGCGGACAGAAACCCGATAGAGGAGCGGTTCGGTGAGATGATGCAGCAGGTGCGTTTGTTTGGGCTGATAAATAAAATAATTTCTAAGCTATACCTGGCCACAGTTTGCCAAGAGGTAGTAATGCCCTCATTTCTCATCTCAGTGTTACTGGGAGATCTATGACCCCGCAGTGTAGGTAATATAAATTGATAAATTCCACTGAAAACAAGACTTTATAGTCTTGTTTATAAGACTACATCAATAAAATGCAACTGTATTGAGTCCCAGGTTTACTACATGTCATTGCACATATTCAGATGTCTCAGCTGTGATTGGGTCTTATTATCCCTTCATGCCTTGTGATCCTGGTATTTTTAAAAGACATTAACGGGTTGGCTTGTCCTCATTTCCTAATATAACTGTATTGTACTAAACTGATTAAAGTTTAAATCGATTTAAAGCAAGACTAACAAAAACCTTGGACAATCTACAGCTTGTACTGGAAGGCAGCAACCAATGCTCTCATCTCATGTCTCATGTCTGACAATAATGATTCCTGATTATTTTCAGATATAGTATGAATGTCAGAAAGTAGTGGAAAAGTCATTTAGAATATTCAGGTCTTTTTCTCACCAACTACTAGAAAGGCAGAGTAGAGCCTTTCCGAATATGTTATCTCTGTGAAACATGCCTCATTCTGTAATGTTAATGAAAGTGATTTGCCAAAATTGTTGGATCCTCTTCTTTAACTGAGTCAGCACCAACATGTAATGAAGGTGAAGTTGCTTTGACAGGCATAAAAATGCTGAAACTAAAAATTATTCCCACTTTATCTTTGCATAATGAGTCACTTAATCTAAACTTTAAATCTATTAGTCATCAACATTGTTTACAAATTAAATGCCCAGCTCTAAACTAGTTGATTAATCAACTAATTACTCCAGCTCTGCAGGTAAAAACTTATGATAGTGATAGACAGTGGTGCTACTAGTCGATTAACAACAACCTCTTAACCCAGGAGGTTAATTGTGGAGGTCAGTTTAGATATGCTTTTAATAAATAATAAGTTAGATACTTTTAGTCTTGAGTTTAAATACTTTTGTTGCTTAAAGAAAAGTTAGTCTGACAGATTGAGATAATTCGAAATGTTTCAAAAACAGTTTAGTCATGCTTAAGAACATCAAAGACTTTATAGTAGTGACTGAAATCAGTACATACACACATAATAGTATTGTTCTATATTAATTATGCATTAATGTAAGATCATTTTGTCCATATTTTTTGTCACACTAACATTTTATGTTGCTGACTTTATATACCATATATGCTGACACCTTTTTATTTAGCATATTGTGACATCAGCTGTCATCAGTTAATGCTGCGCTAGGATATGCACTGAGGAGGGTGAGCGGTCAGTGTCAGCCGGATTTCACCACCACAACAATCAGATGACAGAACAGCGAGAATTTCCACACTGAAAAATGTGCCACAGTTTGACATGACGACCCGCCCCGACTGACCTGATTTCAGATAGAACTGGAGAAAAGCCTGCTGTCGGACCACGAGCTGCGCTTGCTGGACGACGCTGAGATGATCAGCCGTAAGCAGTCGGACAGCTACGACTCCGATGACGAGGGGGGGCGCAAGGACCAGGATATTGTGCTGGCTCAGGACCTCGAAGACTCCTGGGAGCAGATGTTGAAGAGATTCCAGCCTGCAGAGAGAGTCAGAGGTCAGTATGAGAAGTGTAATCTGTCCGTAGCAGGGTAAATTATCAAATATTACAAATATATCATCTATCATTACATGTAGCAAGACAAAAGGATTAATACTCAAAATATGTCTTGCGATCTTTAATCACAGGCAGAATGGGAATAAAATTCTATCATCAGAAGACAGCTCATACAGCTGAGTGTAAACTCAGTCACCAGTGAATGAACAGACTTTTTTTTTTACTCCCGCTGCAGTATTCGAATGTTTTTTGACATTCAGGAAATCTATTTGCTCCTGCGTTTCCAGTTTTCATTTTACTCTCCGTGACATTTTAAAAGTTTGCATACGTTTTGCTCGACAGTCTCAGAGAGACACAGCTGCTACGAAGCGGTTGACAGTTTCTGTCTCTTGTCTCCCGTTTAGCCGACGTAGATAAGGATTTGACCTCAGTGGAGCGCTGCCTGGCTGACTCGCTGGTTCTTCTGGCCGAGCAGCAGGTCGGAAGCGGGAAGCTGTGGCTGCTGCCTCAGACTCAGTGGCAGGAGGGAGAGACACTGCGACAGACGGCCGAGAGAGCGCTCGCCTCCCTGCCAGGTAAACATGATCATGTTTAGATGAAGATGTTTATATTTTGTGCTGAACTTTAGTTAACAGTTAACAGTGTATTTCAAATATTTTGTGTCTGATTTACTGGAAACTTAAGGTGAGATGCAGCTCCTTAATGCACAGACATCAAATTACTTCCTCAAATTTTCAAGGAAAAAGTAACAGCAGTGTCAGATTTTCCCGACTGTTTCTCTGTTGCTTTGCTCTGGAAGAAATGTCAGTTATTTTAGAGACCGATATCTGAAGCTGATATCAGATATTTAAAGCCCCCCGTGGAACATTTTTATGTGATTATACTCTTCAAATTAATATTAAATTAACTGTAATGCTTTCTACTGTAATGGTTTCTGTAAGTGTTTTTTAATGCTACCACCAGGAGCTATAAAGAAGTTTGCAAATTGTACAGTCGGGGTTCTCACTTACGTTTTTGCATTTATATAGATATAGCTAATAAATCACATAACACACACACACACACTCAGGGTAAAACTAGCTGAATGTCAAGACGGTAATGTATGCACACCTTTATAGTAACTTTACAAAGAGGCTGAAATAATATCCTTCAACTGTGTGTGTTAAGTTACTAACATAAACCTCATAATGCCGTGTAAAGCAAACAGTAATCCAAGTCTTTGTCACAGACTTATTAAGGCACAGTTCAGAGATCCATGACATGAACCCTTTTGAAGTGTACGTGCTGGCATTAGCTGTAATATTATTCTGAAAACCACTGCACATTTCACTGGTTTTTGTGATAAGACCCACCAGTTATTAACCGTGGGACATATTCAATTTAAAAAAGGAAGATTGTCCAGTTTTTCCAGTGTGTCCTTTAACTGTGGTTTGTAGAGACTGATGATACAACAACTGTAGAGCTTTTATGGGATTAGTTATTGTTCTAGATATTCAAACATACTTAAATCCCCAGCATAAAAATCTTAATTAACATCAGCAAACTGAGCTTTTTTTTTGTCTAAAAATAGTTCACAATTCACATTCTGTATTGTAATGCTCGATTCACTGGACCGTTATAGACTATTATAGTGATGGTTGCAGTAGTAGTGAATGTCAGCCATAATACATATACTTATAAATATAATACATAAAAAACAGGTCACTTCACTGAAGGAGTGAGCTGTGTGGACCTGTTTGGAGGCTTTGAAGGAAAATCTTTCTACAAGAAATAAAATACCCCTGATGATGTCATCAGTTGCATTATGGGTATGGTATATGAGTCAGCCTTTTGTGGAGGTTGACTCATACTACTGACTGAAAAGCAAAGGAAATCTCAGCCTGCGCTGCTTTAGTTTGACTGTCTCTTTCTTTATATAAATGCTGTAACGCCGCTTAAAGTCACATTAAATTGAGCCGACGGATTCCTAATATTGTATGAAGAATAAAACTCCTTCTTAAGTTTTATCATGAGAGCACTCTTCTTCACTGTCATAGCTTGAAATCTTCAGTCAATTCTTTTCATTTTCTAATAAAACATTAAGTATGACTTAAAATGTAGCAAGAAAGAAACAGCATCAAGACATTGAAGAGTGAAAACAACATGTGGAAACATTTCATAATATGCTTGAATTAACCCTACAACCACCGCTTGGGGGAGAATATAATCCATACAATAAATATAAGCTGTTATAGGTTGTACTGTTGTCAACACGCTTCATTTGCTGCATTCTCCCTGGATCTACATCCTAATCTCTTTTGCTGTAATGACCTAGTTTAAGGACCATTAAAGTTTGATGTGATCTTATTTAAAACAGCTCTGTGGTGCTTAAAGAACAATTGTATATATTATCTACAAGAAGAAAGGGTAAACCATCCTTAAACCTCCAACCCACAGCTCACACACACACACACACACACACACAGCATTTTTAGACCAATCACGTTCCACCAGTTTGTTCCAAGCTGTCACCTTCACTTAGACGTCCTCTGATGTCAGCTGTAGGTTAGACATCACTTCGTCATAAGACACTGACGGGATGAAGTTAAAGGTCAGAGGTCACAGCTCGCAAAAATGACTGAACAAATATTCTATCCCGCAGTGATACTGCACATAAGATATTTAACAGCAGCTGCAAAACTGGCTGCTTCTTCATGTTGTTTTATCTGCATGCGATGGGAGGAAGCCTTTAAGCTCTTAAAGATTTAAATAAAACACCAGTGATTGAGGATCTCAGACCGTTTCACAACATTGCTCATCAACTGTTAATGCGACATCTCCATCAATCACCTCACATTAAGACTTTCTACTTGACATAAACGTGCCATTTGGTGGAAGGTTTTCATCTGAAGTGTCTAACAGTAACAAGAGCTGATCCATTTTTAATATATCTTGACTCAGTTGGGAATTGAATCTCTAACATTGCCATGTTGGTGCATTACTATGCGTGTTGAGCCAAAAGATCACATGGGATTAGATTAAAACTTAATTGAGAGAAATGTGTTGTTGCAACACCACAGATTCAGAATTAGAAACCTATTATAACAGTCAAACACAGATAATGCAGCAAAATACAACTGCAGCATCAAATGATCTCTATAAAGGCTTAAAGTTTAGGAACATCTGCATTATAGCTCACTTTTTGTCTCAAACTATACGAACTCACAGCTTGTTTCTTTTCCAGCTGGTTTCAAGGCCACTTTTCTCAGCAACGCCCCCTGCGGAGTGTATAAGTATAAACTGCCCAAAGCTATGCGGACGGAGAGCTCCATTGGAGCAAAGGTGTTCTTCTTCAAGGCAATTCTATCAGACAGCGGCACCCCTGCAGCCCAAAACTCCTCGTTGATTTGGCTGAAGAAAAACGAATTGCAGGGCTACCTGAAACCAGCGTACCTGATGAAGGTAGACCGCTTCGTCATGGTCATGTGAAGCATAAACATAAAACGGTGGACACTGAACTTACAGAACAATATTATGTATTTATGAGGCTCAGAAAGTCACTTCACTTATCTGTTGTCTCGTATCATAGAAAGTTCTATTAGTCAATAATATGTGTATGTTCCATTGTATTAATAAACATTTTTTCCACACGTGATGTGAATCATGGCTGAAACTCTGACCTGTATCAGATATGATGATGGAATACCCACACCAGATTGTATGAAACATTTTCTGAGTGGCCCCAAACTTGTAAAGTGTTTTACGTAAAGGAGGTGAAAATTAATATATATATATATATATATATATATATATATATATATAATTTTAAATCATTTTAAGTTAATACATGTGGAGGTCCATGACATGAAGTTAACTGTAAAGTTAAATATTTATCATTTAAATTTCTCATTATTATGATTTGCTGTTCATTGTTATTCAAACTCACCACAATGATTGAATTTTGAAAGTTGATTGAAAATAATTATTATTGAACATGGTATTCATGACAAAAAAAATGTATGATTGATTAATAGTAGATGGGAAAAATCACACTGATGTGAATTTCTAATTGAATCATGCTGAGTCATTTGTTTCCTGAACACAACATGCAAGGTCACAATCCTCAGCATGAAAGATCTTCTAATTTATGACAAAGACAATTTAATTTTTTCATTAACCACATCCACGTTCATTATAAGAGAGAATATCATTTCTATTGTGTAGCTTATGAAACAAGAGTCTGGTGGGTTTAAAAGAGCAACTGAAGAAGGAAAAAAAAAAAAAATATTTGCATAAACAATTGTCACATTAGCATAGTTTAGCAGTTGTCTTTTCTCTTTAAGTGTTTTGTTGTTTTAGAACTGCAGCACTTAATGAGTCCACATCCAGCACGGGAAACTAAACACCAAATGTTGCTGCCGTTTTGAGCTCACACTGTGTGGGCAGACCTGCTGGAGGTGAACTGTTGAGCCTCAGCAGCAGGGCACAGGCTTTCATCTCAACAGTAGGTGGCAGTATTTGCACACCGGCCACAGAGTAACGCCGTGAGCAGCAGTGTAATTACGCCTGTGTGTGTGACCTCAGAGGGGGACTGCAGAGAGACCTTTCTGATCAACTTGGCTTCCTCTTACTCATACTGGAAATATCCATCATAGCAGGCTAATGTTCCTTTGGAATAGCTTTGATAATTCGTCTTAGGTAAGAGCATTCTGATGTTCCTGACCCATTCTCTGCCTGCAATCAGCCTGTTCTTTCTTTCTTTTATTTGTGTCTGCTGGGACAAGGAGTTATTAATGTTGTAGACATTGGCATTAGATTTTTCCATCTTTACTTTCAGGGACTGTTGAAAGCCAGTAGCTCAAGCTGTTTGTGAGATTGGCTGAGTGCAATGCAGCCCTGCTCTGACAGATGAGATGTGAAGGTCAGGGGGAGCTGATAAAGGCCATTTCTAACTGGCTGGACAGTTTGGGCACAGAAAAGACTTTACTGTTCTGCTGGCTGACAATGGCCTCCCGCAGCCCTCAGGCCAGTTCTGGTACCTGACGTAAAATCAAGGTGTAATCATTGGTACAAAAAAGAGCTACAGTCACTGCTTTCATCTCCAAGGACGTGCTGATCAAAGATTCTTTACCCAATTTGCAGTGAAAGGGCATTGGGATCATAGGATTGCCAGTATGAATCCTGAAACCATAAACTTTGCTGTTTATACCTTAAATTAGTAACTTAGAGCAAGGCAGTAAGCATGCATTTGTTGTTGAGGAACTGCTCAGTAGATATAGACAAGAGAAGTAGCTGTTCATGGTGACACTCCACAAATACAGGATATATAAACAATAAAGGAGCATTCCACCAATTTTACTTGTCAATTTGACAAGTCAATTTTGTAGTCATGGTGGGTGCTCCTGGAGCTTCTGTGGGTCTGGATTAGTTTTGTCGAATCTCAGAAAATAGCTCAAGACCTTATCAAGGTGCATTATGGGAAGGGCAGGAGAGGATATCTCAGGCTCTGCTGCAGCAGCTTTGATTTTGTTGATTCTTTTTTTAAAAATCTGTCTCACAACATTATGGAAGTGCAACACTAGATCTCAAGAGGACGACTCAGACTTTTCCACATGATGTTTACCAGCAGTCACTAAGAATCACTGCTCTGTTTATGAAAAAAAAAGTTTTAGAATGTCTTCCATGCCTCTGGAGAAGCTTTGTCAAGTCTCTGAAAAATAATCATGATAACTGATGAGGTAGAGTCTAACTAAAAACATGCCATCAAGTTGCATTCTGGGAAGTGTAAGAGCTAATAGTCAGGATATCTCATCCTCTGCTGCTTCAGTATTGACTGGTTCTTTTTTTCTCTTGTAAGTCATTGATCATTGTGGGAGGTACAAAACATTTAAGGAAAAAAAGTCTGAAAAGTTTCTCATACTATATATCTCACAAGTCAACAGCATCTTTCATTTTCATTCTTCAAACACCAGCCCCTGTTTGTCTGTTGCCCCGAGTCCAATGCGAGATGACATCACCATGACATCATCACGGTCACTTTCAAAAAGAGACAGACCAGATGTGCAGATGGGTAGCAGACCTCAAGATGAAAAAACTGATATGCAAATATGAAATTAATTAATTTTGTCTGAACAGTAATTAGCACACACAAATTTGAATATGTACAGTCGGTCCATTTGTTTCTATAATTATAAAAGGATTTTCCTGATTACTCCAACAAACATCATTTAGCTGTCATTTATCATATTTCACTCTATATCTATGCTTGACTGAACAAGACAGGGGCTGCATCTCACCTCCACGTCCTGCTGTGGTTGCTTTGGTCGTCCCACAGTCTAGGTCATCACCCAATTAGATCACAGATGACAGGGTCGAAGCAAATGTCTTATAGTTAAAACAAACCTGAGCTGAAAGATGAACGTTAAATTCTGAGGATGAGTTACCTGATGGCTGCTTTTCAACTTTGGAAACGGTTGCGTCACGTTGACCAGGGGATGTTACGACCACTGCTACTCAGTCACACTCACACTGGCCTCGTTCTCACTGGAGGATTTTAAACTGATTTTAAAGCAGCCCCTGAATTTTCTTAACCTTATTCTTGTGATCCTTTGAAGTTCAATACTCAGAGTGAGGCACTGCCAAGCTGAGGGGCCCAGCTCCATTGGGGTGACCCGTACTAATAATAGTACACTCTCTTATGGCACTGTCAGGCTCCATCAGGGGTAAAACACTCCACCAAACGCTAAGCTGTATCTCCTCTTCTCCTTGATGCAGCTGGTGGAGGCAACGCCATGTTTGTATGTATTTCATAACAATACTTATATAAATATCTATGAAAGTAGACAGTAGCGATCAAATCGTTACGCTTTGTAGTGGTTTGGCAGGGCAGCGAGAACGGGCTCAGAGCAACAGATCACACAGTCAAACTTCTCCACTTTGGCCTGTCAGCGTTGTCTGTAGTTAGAAACAAAGCCTGGCTCCAGAAGACAGCAACCATCTGTAGAAAACAGAGCAGCTCTGCTTGGAGTCAACCTGACTTAGTGAGAACAAAGGACTGCTCCACATCTCCGCTCACATAAAAAAAAAAAGAAAAAGAAAGAGAGAGTAAAAAAAGAAGAAAATATACAGACCCCCACCTAACATCCCCTCAAATGTGGTTACACACTGAAGCTTTTTTAAAAAGAAAAAAAAATGATTTTATGCAAATCTCAAATAAGCAGGACGGTCGTTCACAACAGCTTACCATAACATTTCATAAAGAAGCTTATTAGGACTCTTTATATTAATCACAATGAAGCACAAGAACATGCAGGTAAAGGAGTGAGTGAGTCCAACCGAGCCGGACGACTCTTAAGCTCCTTAACCACCACCCTCCTTAGTTCTACTCTCACACTCTCACACTATCTTTCTTACCCTTAATCATTCAGTGACAGTTGGCTAAGTGTGCACACGTTCAGCCCCATCCTGCCTGTTTGTCTTAACACAGCTACACACACTGAAACAGACATGTTGTGACAGTCGGCTGTGTTCCTACGACCTCAGCTCTATTCTCATTGCGCACATTTGAGAAGTGAAGCAGACATTGAAAATAGTGGCATATAAAGATGTATAGAAATGAACAGAAGTGCACAATACTATCCAAATGTGACCCACGCTAGCGACAACAGTACACCAGGTTTGTTCTATAACCAAGCACAGCAGTCTACAGAAAATGACTAGTTTCATATTTTCAGACAGTAGAAAGAAAGAAAACAAAACTTCATATCACTTCTTCCAGTGAACATGTAAAGCATGGGAATATCTGACTTTTATACTAGTAAAAAATAAAATAAATGAGCTATGATAATTCAGAAATTCAGCATACAAGCTGATTTTAAAATAAATGTTTTAATTCAGGACATTAGGAATTTAAATTATCATAGCTTATTATAAGAAACTGGGTAAGAAAATATGTCCCAGCTTAAGCAAGGACTACTGACTGAAAGGCCAACTAACTAAATGTTTCTTTAATTAAAATGAAATAAAATTAAATTAAATTAAATTTAAAATAAAAACAACAATACCCAAACAGCTAACATAATTCACAAACACACTATTCATAAACACGCTAACAAGAAGAAGGACATCTGGAATGCAATCGGGTTCACCCTCGGAGTCAGTCGTAAGTGTTTTCTGACACAGCTGGAGCACGCAGCAGAGGCTCGGCACCACTGTTTACATAGCGTTATCTGTCATCAGTGTGGATCCTCACATAGTTATTGTCATAGTTAATATTCATGGTGTGGACCTTTAAGTCTCTGTAACCATTAAAGAAGACACGACTAGCTTCACCAGGGTTTTTCAGTGCCACTTCTGAACCCAGTAGTGAGTAAAATAAAAACCAACAGAACCCACTGCCTTTCCACCAGTAGCCAGTTTTACAGCATCAGAGCCCAGTGTCTCTGTGCAGTGTGGTGGCAGAACGAATGCAACAAATGCAGTACCTGCTGCGTCGCTGAGGCTGGCAGACTGGAGGAGGAGGAGGTGTGTAGGTGGGAGGAGTAGCTGGAATGAGGTGTCCTACACTGTGATGGCTGGGATCTCTGACTGAGCGTGGTAAGGGTGAGGTGGGGGCTGGTGATATGAGCCATCTGAACTCATAGTCTACCATCCATCACGCCAGAGAGACACCAACAGGGGCAAGCAAACAGAGGAAAACAAATAAAAAATGTATTTTCGCAGCGACCCGTTTCTCTTGCTAAGGTTCGTCCTCTCTCAGAGATGTGATTTCTGTCTCTTCACCAGCTGGGAACACATCTTCATCTCCAAACTCCAGACAGACAGTCAAAGTGAGGTATATTTTCCTGGATGTAAAAGCTTCGGTGTCATTTGAGGAACAGTGGGCTGCAAATTGTTGTGAGGCAAGTCATAGGTTTCATCCGCAGAACAGAGTCAAAATTTTGTATATTTTATGTGTTGATGCTCTAAATTTTAGAAGTATATTTAATATAATTTCCAGTTTTATATATATACACATACACACACACACATATATATATATATATATATATATATATATATATATATATATATATATACACACACACACAAAATTATATACAACAATTCAATTCTGAAATAAAGAAAATTTAAAAAAATCCACTTTCCATAAGTTGTGCCTCTGATATTTCACCTACCAACCCAGTATAATATAACTGTTTTTCTCAAAGCACTGAAAAATTTAATTTAAAGTAACTGAATCGCAACATGTCTAATGTCCCAAACAGAACATTTCTTTAGGCCCTAACAAAACTCTTTACACTGAAAATTATCCAGCATAAGAACTGACTTTGTTTCTAAAATGTAAATGTAAATCTAAATATATATTTTTGTGTTTTCAGCAGTGCAAGCAAAATGCACTTTACCTGCATATTATTGTTGTAATGATTGTTTAGTTGAGAACGTTTAAGAGAAAGATAACTCAAAAATCCTCTACACATAAAAATGATGGATACCAGTGATGTTAAGTGAAATGTGTGACACTTTAATAAGTGACACATTATGTATCAGCTGAAAGGAGAAATGACACACTTCTCCTCTGACACATACATATCCGAATTCATAAGCGATTAGAATCTCTGCCAACCAGTTCTGTATCCGTCAGCATAAAATGTGTTCCATACAAATATAATAAATATATTATTCATTTTAAGAGATATATTTAAACAGAAGTGAATGTAGTTTCCTTCCAGCTGTACGTGAGATACTGCTTTCACAAGACCACAAATGATGTGTTTTGCAGGATGACAGTGACCTTGACAGGTGACCTTTAACAGCCGAGTTCTAATCACTTCATCAATGAGTCTGAGTGATATTTTTTTCCAGATATAATGATATTCCCTCCAAGTATTATAGGTATATTGCTTTGAGCTTGACCTTTGACATTTGATCGCCAATCATCTAAATAGACATGACAAATGTCACAATTTGTTTATAACAAATTTGTTGGCTTTTCTGCAAGGTGTTACTGAGATATTAAATTTACAGTTCATGGCCAAAATATAATCAGTTCATCTCTGATTCCAACTGAACGTTGGTGCCAAATTGGAAAGGATTCCCTTAAGGTCTTTCTGGTCTTGTGATACTGTGTTCACAGGAGTGGGACAAATGAACAACTTAAAAACATGATGACTCTATTGTTGTTGGCATGGAGGCGAAATAAAAACACACCTTTGCTCATGTCAGTATGCTCTAATGTTGACTAATGTTAGCTAAATGCTGTGTTGCTGCTGAGTAAATCCACTAATTTTAGGGTTCTGTTTTAATAGCACTGTATTTGTTGTGCTACATCAAATACAAATATATTGATGTCTTTAAACACTTGATAACTTTCTTGACATATGTGGCTACCGTGTTAACAAAAAGTAGTAGTAGTAGTAGTGGTAGTAGTATGTACACATCTATAGCAGACACAAAAGAATCATTAACATTCATCTGAGGTTGAATTGTGTGGCCACCAAATGAATGTAAGTCCAAACTTCTGGATCCTTTTAGCTTTGTTTTTAGTCTCTACCAAATCCTGATATATCTTTTTGTGCTCCAGCTAGTTTTTGACTTCATCTTTCTGCCAATTGGCGCTGGACAAGTTTTCAAACTTTGCCATCAATAACAGCTGCATCCAGCTGAATAGCTGGATGCAGCTGATCCCCACCACCCCACCCTCCACTCCCCCAGCCCCCACCATCCCTAAAAATTGCAGTTTCAGCAAAACCAAAACAGTGATTTAAAATAGCCTAAAATGCTCTGCTGAACGCTGGGCATCTAAAGTGTTGTGTAGTATTATCCAGGGGGTTTGTCACTATAGGCAGCCCTTTACACATCACTTGGTCTTTTGAATTATTGTTGATATAACAACATCATGTAAAGTCTATATGTACCTCTATATGTCTCAAGAAAGTCTTTATAAATGAAGAGGCAGAGGTTGATCAGAGGTTACAGCACTTGTTCTGAGGACATGTCATACACAGGCTAATATCAGTGACAAATGGATTTTTTTTCATTCTATAAAGTGCATATTTTTTCCAAATGGTTAAAGCTTAAAATGTAAATGTGTGAATTTATGCGTGAATGTGAATTTATGAGGGATGATTTACATGTGACAGAGTTAGCGTACTGTGATGCCATATCTTTACTCGAAGCAACGCAGAAAATCATCAAATTAAATGTTCATATTTCACTTTTGGCTGTTCCTGCTTTGTGTGAGTCCAGCTTGAGTTAATCTGCATGTATTAGGGAAAGAGCAGGAGATTGTGTGCGATGTTATTGGGAGGGAACAGTTGGAGATGGCAGACGCTCCTCCTGCTTCCTCCTGTCCCAGTCTCCACTCTGCAGGAGGAAGCTTTAGTCCTCCACACCTCCATCCATCCTTCCTTCTCTCGCCTTCCTCCTTCCCATCCCTCCATCCAAAGTTGTGTCTCACTCATAAATTTGCATTATGAATATATTGTGGAGTTTTTACATTTGTTTCTTTTGCTGAGATTTTGCAAAGCCTGCATATGTGATGAAACTGATCCGTTTTATTGCTTCTGCTGAGGAGGTTATGTTTTCACCTGTACTTGTTTGTTGGTTTGTTTGTGTATTTGTCAGCAGGATCAAGCAAAATAGTTCCAAACTGATTTGTGTCAATTTAACATATTTATGCTTTGATTTTATACAATTCAGCTCAGATTATCAAAATACTTCCTTCCCCCTGGTATTTTTCTCTCATGAGACGTGCAGGATGTTTGGCCTTGGTGTGTGAGGTGTGTGCTCTCGTCTTCATAGTTGAATATGTGTATGATATACATTTCTTCACGTTTTTTCTTTTCACTTATTTATTTCCTCTCTCATCTCCTCTGTCTTTCTCTCCATAAAATCCATCCAACCCGCCTCCTCCTCATCCCTCCCTTTCCTTCCTTATCCCATCCAACACCCACACTGGCATTTATGGGCACACACACGTGCAGATCCGTTCATACTGTGTCTGGCAGGCAGACCTCCGGCCCGCAGGGCGAGTCCTCCTCCCCTCCTCTGACTGTCTGGATCTGCCACCTCCTTTGCATCGCCCAGATCCTTCCCCCCTTACTCCTGCGAACTGTCAATCCAAAACACACTGTTGAGTGGGTTGAGTCGGGGGCAGGAGAGGATGGATGGATGGATGACAAATGCACTGTTGGGGTTGGGGGCGGTGTGAGGAAAAAGAGAGTGTGAATGGACAGCAGAGAGGTTAAGGTCATATTCTCACAACTCCCCCACTGACCCTGACTTCCTCCATCACTGTCATCTTCCCACACAACTCCTCCTCCTCTTCCTCTAGCCTGCAGGCCATCTGATTGGCTGCTGGGGTTAGCAGTTCACCACCAGCCACCAGCTGTACTGCAGCGTCATCACAGCTCCAGGTCACTGGCAGCATATGGAAGGAAGGCTGGAACACATTCACTGGTTCAACTCTGTATAATAATGTATAGAGAGAGATGGAGGTGTTTGATATTAATGTGATCAAAGGGCTACAAATGTGCAACAACTGTCAACACCAAACCGAATGAAGCAAAATGAAATCAGATAAATATAAAAAATGAAAACCTCCCACATAACTTACATCCACATGCAGAACATTCATTGATTGGTGTGGATATTTTGTTGGCACTGGCCTGTGAAGGGGCGAGTCCCCTTCCAAAGACCTTTCTGATGACGATCAATGGTCCCTGAGGGATTTCTGAATGGTTACACTTTGGCAGCAGTTCCTGTCCAACGTCCCCTGGGATCGCAGGGACAACAGCTGCTGCAGCAGGACCAAACATCTGGCAGAAAGGTAGGAAAGTCAAAGTCTTGTCCAAAAGGTTGTTAAGAGAGACAGTGGCTCAGAGGATCATGTTAGAAGGTGCTGTCATCGTTAACAGAGACTGCAAACAGCACGGCACACTACTCCCCTGACAGGAGAGTCATCTGTATCTTTCCTTCAAAGTGCTGTGGAACATTTCTGCAATGATAAGACACAGAGCTTTTGATAGGAAGGCCTCAGGGACTTTGTAATACTGTGCTGCATACTGCATGCATGGTGGCAGCCGGTGTAGAAGGCCCATTTTTAACTGCCTGCTGAACTGCTGCTGCACTTCAGCTTCTTCCCCAAGAGGGATCAGCAAGAAAATTTTGTTTCCGTTATTTTATTTTAACCCCTTGTGTGATGTTTACACCTCTCGGGTCACATGTAAATCGTTAATGTAATCATAGTCACAAAAAGAAAGATGTGATTTGTGGTGCATAAAAGAGAATATTTATGATGCACTTGATAGTCAAGAGAGACTAAGTTGAACTCCTGAGCATTTTTTTGACCACAAGGATAAATGCAATTGTTTTAAGTGCTTCAATTTCCTGATAAATATTGTCAAATATATGATGGCTTAGAAAGCCAGATTCACCACTTTTGTGTTTTAACATATTCAAAATAGATAAACACAAGCAATTTTTTTTAAAAAAAAGATCAATATACAATTGCACAATTGCAACGTTCATTCATTACGAAGTAAAACAAAAACATGGTTGCGAATATGAATGCAAATTTCCTGGAAAACTGCTGCACATTCCCTCGCTCTGGGTAGCAACAACCACCCTTTAAAAAACTACAGGAGATCCTGCAGGGACAGGCATGTTACTTTCACCGCAGCAAAACTTTAAATGCTCTGAAATGAGGTGTTGCCTCACTTCAGAGCATTTAAAGTTTTGCTCACCTCACCTCACCTCACCTGCAGTTTTGCTCACCTCACCTGCGAGACACCTGCCAACAAAAAAAACAGCCCGACTACGAAACAAGATCAACTCTAGGCATTTACTCCGCCTTCGATAATAATGTCAGATATCGTTTCTGGTGATGTCAGTGTCTCGTGGCTCTCATCCCATCAAGCACTATGCATTATTGTATCTTGTCAATGCATTTCCAGCCATTTTTATTTCATTTGCCCTTGTCAGTACTTACCCCCTCTTCACTCTGATGGTGAAGTTCCACAGGAGGTTGCTGAGCATACATTCTTAACAGAATCCCTTTTCAAATTAAATTTAAATGACCCCCTCAGCTCATAAGCAGAGGCTCTCCTGACAACTTAATTCATAATTCAGTGCTGAGCCAGGGCCTTGAGGACCATAATGACGGCCTAAATGGAGGGGAGATGCTACTAAATGGGCTGTTTGTTTGCACCTAAACCTCTTTACAGGCTGCAAGTCCACAGCTCAGCACTGTGGTGGTGAGGAGGAGAAGGGCTGATGTAGGTGGAGGGCTGAGACATTTTGCTGACCAGCCTCTTTCCTGTCTCGGGTCGCTGTGGGCTGCTTGACCACAGTCAGGTTTTAGGAGGTTTTGGTGTTTTAAAGAGCATCTCCATTTGTAAGTTACGCATGAGTTAATGTCTGTGGTTAATTTGTGAGTCGCCGCAGGCCAAGTCAGAGACTTACTCATGAGATATTTATGTCATGGAGAAGATGGCGTGAATGGTGACACAGTAAAGCAACCAAACGGGGCTGACAGTTACAAGGAGCAGTTAATGGGGAGGGGTCTTGTGACAGCTGAGCACAGTGCAATGTATAGATCTAAGAAGAAAGGAAGAAGGTGGAAGATGAGAAGGACACTATGGAAGAAGTGAATCTGGTGAAAAGGATGTAGAGGAGAATGCTGACAGAAGGATACAAACAAGAAAGATGGAAAACACTACAGCAAAGAGAGAATGCTGCTATCCTAGTTTTTTAATATAATAAAATAAATGTAAAAGTGAAGCTGTGCTGTAATGGGAGTAGACAATACAAACAATACACTGTGCACTTGTCTTTCTTTAAAAGATCTTCTTTATGAATGAGATGAAATTCAATACAATATTGAAACAGCATGGCCATGAAAAATATTTTTCTGTGATTTTCTGGCAGGTACACATAAGAATTTCACAACAGAGAACCTCATAATATGCGATCATGAACAAAAGTATAAAGTATAGTTTATATTGAATTATTATTAACTGTAACAACCAGGGCTCAAGTATCCCATAATAAAAAATTGGATTAGAGATGATGTAAATTAATTTTGGGATGAATTTAGAAAGAAAAAAAATGACAATCAAACTGACTTAATGTTTTGTGCAATAGATACTTCTCATTAAGCTTCCCTGATTATATAAATACAGGTACGTACAGACATCACCAGTGTGAGAATGGTGCCCCTGGTGGTTGGACACTGATTAATTAGAAAAGAAAAGCAGATACGGTTTGTTAGTTTTGTAAGATTGTCTCTGTTAATGTATGTACTTGCTTTCTAGTAAATGAGTCAGCAGCCAATGTTTGACGACTACCTCTAACTATGACATACCTGCTAGATAACGGCTAACACGGTAACATTAGTGACTGGAAAAACATTAAGGTTAATGTTAAGATTATTTGAGTTCAGCAAGTCAGTAGGTACTTTGTGTCAGTGTGTGTGACAGTAATGAAAAACTGGTCCCTGTCTGCTCTGAATCAGCTCAGTCTCATGCTCTGTGTAAAGAGGCTAACTCTCATGCTACATGTCCATTTTCTGGTGCTGTAAAAAGGATACTGAAAGCACACAGACCAGGCAAGACAGACCAGCAGAGTGTCCCCTTTCCTCTCATGCAGTTTCCATGGTTATGGATACGCCTTTTCATGATTCCCAATCAATTTAATGTTGATATCTATCCATTAGCTATACCACTTGTCCTTTGAGGGTCACGGGGGGGTGGAACCAATCCCATCTGACACTGGAGAAGGACACGCTTGCCAGTCTATCACAAAATTGACCTATAGAGACAAACACACATTCATGCTCACAATCACACCTAAGGGCAAATTAGTCATCAATTAAACTAACCTGCATGTCTTTGGACTGTGGGAGGAAACTGATTCCGAAGAAAACCCACACAAACACGGGAAGAACATGCATCTTATCTTTTAATCATTTAATAATTTCTACATCATTTAATTTTTTTCAAAGGTCACGTCAAATGATTTAGACTAAAAAGACCATAAATGTGGAGCAGATCATATCCAACTGACCTAACCATCAATTAAAAGGTCTACAAATCTACATAAAAAGTATCCAGTGTGATTCTTTTGTTTGTCTACTTATGTGCAGTGGCTTACTTGTGACTGGGTCAGTCACACCAATCTCATCATATATTTGCCCTCATATTAAATGCCTGTAAAAAGCTTGCTTCCCTGATGGTCATGCAGGCAATATTGTTGCCCAACTCTAAACTGAAGCTCTGGCATCCTGGGGGCCGAGTTGAGACAGACGTGTCTGCATTACAGCTGACATTAGGACAAATATAGTTAAGGCCATTTGACTAAACAAGTGGACCTGGCTGCAGTGCTTTAAGCAGCAGCTGCACTCAGCAGTTGGTAAGTGATCTTGTGCTTCATTGCCTCATTGCCAAATGTAGAGTAACAATGGTAATAAAATTTGAGAGAATATATTGCCGCAAAAAAGATAATACTTAAAAGCTAAATGCAATTCAGAAGTTAAATTATATTATATTCAATGTTATATCATCTCTGGAATATTTTACATTACTCATTTTAACTCAATATTGTTTTACATTTTTAATTTACCTTTATTTCTCGAGAAGCAGATGAAGACAAGAGGATGAAATGTGCTGTTGACATATGAGAAAAGATGGTGAATATGTTTACTTAAAGTGCTGGCATCTACGAAAAAGGCCTTAACTGTGCTGTACTGATGGCGTTCGCTGTCTCGCTCTCTGGTGAATCATATCTGAGCGTGTCCAACTGAGACAGAAGTCTGTGTCTTTATGACACAGGCCCTAAAAGAAAAGTCACCTCTCAAAAACAACACAAATACATCAGTCATGGAGTATCTTGATGAAAATGAGTGTTGACCCGACAAAGGACAAACCCACCTGCTGGTGCAGTATCGAGTGATCCACAATTTAGAGACACAATATATCAGGCCAGATAAGACTGAGGCCACCAAAATAAAAGCAGTCACTGAGATATAGAGGAGAAACGAGGCTTTTTCACCTCACAGTGTTCAGTCAGACAATCGGGACCAGAAGAACAAAGAGCTACTTTATGTCTAAGAGGAGGATGAAGTCACTGTACACTTTCCACAAGAAAACACTCTGCTGGACTTCAGGACACAGTGACATACCGAAGACTGACAGGCAGATTGGAAAGTAGTCACAGACTGCTGAACAAAAAGCTTTCAAAAAAGCATATGATATGTAGTGACAAAATTTCAGATTTTACTTCCTGATATTTTCTGATACACTGCTTTGCGGAAAGACTGCACACTGTTCCCATTTCAAGTGTTTCAAAATCTCTGATATGTGTCTCTTTTTCTTCTCCTCCTTTTATTCTCATTTATTCTCACTTGAAGGTTCCTGTAATGTAGCAAAAAAAAATGAAGTTTTGTTTTGTTTTTGCTTTGATATATAAATAAAATTCCTAATTTTACTTTGAATTTTACTCAGCAATCATGGTAATCTTTCATGCTATGAAGCTGCAAAAGGGAAATCTAGTGGGAACTGTCGGCATATTAGAGGTTCTTTCATCTGTTCTACCTGATTACACCTTGTTTTTGGTAGAAGTTAATTTGAGTTGTGATAGGAGTTTACTGACATTACCAAACTGCAACTTAATACTGTAATACATGCAGTTGTTGGGACTTAAGTCTGTTTACAGACATTATGGGAACTTGTCTTCCTTACAGAGACATGCTTTAAGGTTTGGTTGAGTTTGTAGATTAGGTTTATGTTAGGGTTTGACAAGTAGTCATTTTAATTGTGATAGTCTTGAGGAAATTAATGTAAATTGAAGGAATGTCCTCTGAAGTCATGAAAACCAGACAGTGTGTGTGTCTCCTGGGCATGATCTCCTGCCGCTTGCACACCCGAAGCTTATTCCACCACTCATCACCAGCAGTGCAAAGAGCTAGATCAGTCCTCCACTCCTCACCAGACGGCTCACCTTCCCTGTAGCTTCAAGTGTTGCTCCTCCACTCCATCACGCACAGCTCAGGCTGCTCAGCTCCCAGCTTCCCCACCAGGCCTTGCACAAAGCTTCTCCTCACCACTTGCACAATAATTCTGCTTTTGAACTACGTTATCCACAATTTTGACTTCTGTATCCGAGCCAAAATAGTCACTAGACCTAACAGACACAAAAATTTGAGAAATAGGCAGAACATCAATCATGCACAGTCTTTGTTGCAAAAACATTGTCCCGAGTAGAAAATTAAGTGAAAGCAGCAGTGTGGGTGTGTGGATTGATTAATGCTTTGAACAAATCTCTAGACTAAGACTGGACAAATTACACATAACCTGTTTCTACCTACTTGCATGCAGAGTTTTTTTCACAGTCAGAAAAGAATGAAAACCTTATGACTGAAAAATGCAACAACCATATTTCAGAGATAGAATATTGTAAAAAAAAAAAAAAAAAAAAACAAACAAACATGGATAGTAACCACAAACTTTCATTCTTTATATAGCATATGGTTATTAGAATATAAGAAGAGTGAACTGAGTGTAAAAATATTAACCAGACAGTACACAGGTAATGTTATCAGTTGCATATATATCAAACCTTTAAATAAAATATTGATGAGAATGACTGGCAGCGACTGCACCCTGAAGACTATCACATCTGCCAGCTGTCAAGTTAACTGACCCGCAATTAAACAAACCTGCTCACAGTAATTATATTCATAATCATTTGTAAGGGAATCCTCAGACTGAACATAAATATTAAGTAAAACTTTATTATGACCATTTTTTTTTCAATCCAGAATGACAAGAAAAATAATTAAATAAAGGAAAACAAAAGATGGGCTGCAGTAACTAAGTGAAGAGTGAGGTGGTTGAGCAGGTTCAGAGACAGCTGCAGTGCCTCCGGGCCAAGCCTCAACCAAATGAATCAGGGCACCACAGGGCAGACTCTCTTAAAATTCTTCTTTTACTCCCCCTTCATCCTATTGTGTACTTTGTATTCCTGGTTATGCTACGTGGACAGTGTGAAAGCAGTGATGACCACTACAATGACTACACCATCTTTAAATGTAAGCCCTGTAATGCATCACATTAACTCTTCATTTGACATTGATGAAGTTGCTCAACTGTTTGAGAGTAAGATCCCTAAATTCCCCATTAGAACAGCTCAATGGCAAGTAATATAACACTGGTTATATTGGTCAGTACTCCAAAATCAAAATGTGTATGTTTATTGCTTACAAAGTGTTGCCGGGTTCTATATTCACTCCAAAAGAATAAATGTTGTAGCTGCTTCTCTGACGATAGCGCTTCATGTGCTTTATGTTCTCAAAGTATCTTCTCAAAGTGCAGTGATGAAAAATATATACAAAATAGTCAGTGATCAATTAGAAAAGTATTTACAAAAGTATTTTATGTCATATTCACTGCAACTCTACACAAACACTCTGATGTCGAGGCAGCCATTTTATAGGACTTATATCCCTCCCACAGTAATGAAAACCAGCAAACTGATACTAGCTCAACAGAAGAATACCTAATTGTAATAATTAATATATATAAAATTGAGAAAAACACAACAGGTATATATATATATATATATATATATATATATATATATATATAGGTATATATATATATATATATATATATATATATATATATATATATATATATATATATAAAGACAATATTCCGCTGACGTCATTCGGGGGCGCCCCGCAATTGCGGCGTTTTAAGTGCGCCAACACCAAGCGCAATATTTGCCGAGCTGTGGCGCGGACCGTGGATGAATGGCCTGGTACTGGGGCGCAGTGGTGAGTAAACATGAAAGCTTGTAATGGTCAGAAGTGAGGTAGTTATTTAGAAAAAATGTGTAAATGCAATGACACTGAACCATTCACCAAAAACAAAACGACTGGTTAAAATTTAGGCTGGTGCTTAGGTGGCGGCGTCTCTGTGTGTATAAGTGTGTGTGTGCCCGCGCGTGAGCGTGCATGTTGGCCCCATGTCCCCCACACCTCGTCCCACATACCTACACATATTATATTTATTGTGATATATATTATGGCTTCTCCGCTGCATGCTGTAGAGAACTGTATGTTAAAATGCTATTATCTTGTCCAAGTGTGTTATTGTGTTGGTGTTTTGCGTTCATACACATACCCCTTATAATATCTCTACCTTCACCCTTTTCTACACTTCTTAGTAACATTGCCCAGCAAACTTAAATTAATTAATAAAAATGAAATTAGCCCTTATTTCTTAAAAAGTGGAAAGACATAGGTGACTAAGGTGTATACATTATTTACCTCAACTGAAGAAATTAAAAAAAAAATAGATTTTTTATTTTTTAACAACCAGTTTTATGTCTAATTTCCTGTTATTTTTTTTTTTTGTTTGTTTTTTGTCATCAAGCATTGTTCTTTTTTTTTTTTTTTTATCATACGTTAGTAATAAGCTCTCTCTGCTGTCTAATCTGATGCCCATCTGATGCCGTGATTTCCCATGTCAATTTGCTGTTTCTGTCATTTGCCCGCAGTATAAACTGAATAGAGCCGCTCTGTTTTATAATGAGCAACTTCACACTACACTTAAATAGCCCACTGAAATGTTCAAATGCATTCATATCCGCAAAATAAAACAAAGCAACAGAGGACAGCTGAGGTGTTTCATTGACAAAATGACTGCTGTGGGAATGTACTGCACATTGAATTAAGTATGACCTTATTATATTACAACTAAATTATATTTTATTTCCTTTTTGTTGGAATCACTCCCTAGACTACGATGGTGTATAAGACTAGACCTTAAATTAAATCTTAAATTTACTGTTGGTTTCAAAAGTCATGTTTATACATTTTTTTGCTACATTATAAAGGTATTGAAATGAAATGTATTATCATACAATATGATACATTAAGGTCTATCTATATACAAAAGTGTGTGTGTTGTTAAAGTGAAATTAATAACTTGTAAAAGCAGTAAAGAAGCAATAGAAAAAAAGATGAAAGCAAATTATAAAGAGAGTTTTTGTAAATTGTTATTTCAGCCTTTGGACAAAAGCGCTGATGTTGCAGCCTCAGCTTAATCCAGTCTCTACAATTACAGTGTCTCAAAGGACCCTATAACAAAAGCATTTGTCAGCAATGCAGCACATTGACATTTTTTACATGTATAGTGAGCGAGTTTATCACAAGTGACAAGGTAGAGTCTCACTTTACCCATAGACTTATTAGCTCTTCGAGGACTGAAGCTAAGAACTCGAGGATGCTGAAAGATCTTAGTCTAATTACTATACTGGCCTGCTGTCTCCCACAGTGTGTGAGAGCGTGCTGGAGACGAGGTCTAATACTCTCTCAATGTTAGTGAGGCACAGGAGTGAGTCCTCTTGTGTTGGAGGACAGATGTTGCTCTGTTTCGCTCAGATTATTGTTGCGGGGGAATAATCACACGCAGGCTATGACAAGCGACCTACCAATAATTACACATATGGTTTATTAATAGTATGTCTGTTATGTATATGATACTATTCTGAATAGTGACGAAGACACATGTTCAGTTGATAATTATAATGTCTAGATTGGTACACTAATGCTAAGAAAGCTGTGGATCTTTATATTTGAGAGTCTGTGTTCATGGTTACAGAAAATGTTAATCTTCCATACAGCTCCACACCCTATAGAGCAAACCACATGTGCTCTTTATAGAAGAGAACCATTGGCTTCATCAGCAGAGTCTGTGTTTGACTTCTCCATAAACCTTTATTGATATTTATATACAAGTCACATCACGACCAGACCTGAGGACTGTAAAGTGCAAATTACTTAATAATGGAAATGGCTTTAAGAACCAGTATATAGAATTTAGTGGTGTCTCCGGAGACGTTATAACTGAGAATGTTCTCCAAATGTACAGTCATCTTCACGTAACATGTAAATGCAAAAAGACCTCTACAGAACCATTATTTGGGCTGTTATAGTATCAAGTGCAATGGAATAGATACACTTTGCAGCAAACATACCTTCCACATTTTAAGGACTGACAAAAAGACCAATGTGACTGCTAATGAAAAATGTATTCCATTATTTTCAAAAAGAAGGGATGCAGTTTGTTTTCATTTGGGTTTGAAAATAGCGTCTTCCAAATTGTTGCCTCTATTCACATGTACTGTTGTAGTAGATTTCTGAAATTTCCCCTCAACCAAGTTCGAACTTAGGTCTTCCACATGGCTTTCTTCTTGGCACTGATCCCGTGGCCCTGAAATGTTCAACCCAAAGTAGTATGGATTTTCAATCTGCAAACAGCATCATTCCATTGTAACTTTAAATGAGTATGAAAAGCTCTCTGCGTTGCAGTCACAGATTCATCTTGATAAATGTTTTAGGAACAAACGTGTGGCATGCACTGGTCCAAAGCCATGATGGTAACGGTGAAAACGGTACCAGCTAATAGTAAGACATTAGTGAAAGTGATTACATTTGTCATTGAGCGCACAGCACACCAAGCACATAATGAAATTTGACCTCTACATTTAACCCATCACCAAGTGAGCAGGGGGCAGCTGGAGCATGTGTGGGGACGGTACCTTGCTCAAGGGTACCTCAGTGGGACCTTGGTAGTTGGTGGATTCAAACCTTAGACCTTCCGGACCCAAGTCTGCTTCCTTAGCCACCAGGCCACCTACATGAAGACACTATTACTACCTGCATAACTTTATCAGCGCCACACGAAGCGAAGTGACAGCGTGAATTATGCTAGGTTTTTCTGCTGCACCCTTTATTAAGTACTTACTCTGAGGTAACGATAAGACAACAATTCTTAGTTCCTTTCATATGTATTCCATCCCTGCCAAAAGATTCTCCCTAAATCCTACACACTGATCCTTTAATCCAAATAACCAGATGCCGACTTTCATATTTTCCTGCTTTTAATTTTGATTTTCTAAAAAAGTCTTGACAGTGTTGGAAGATCCTCAGACAAGTTGTTCTAAAGCCGAGGGTTCAAACAAGGTGTGGAACTGAGAACAGAATACTGAACACACATCTACAGAGCTGCTGTTACCTGAGGGGGCAGTTGCATTTAAAGAGCCCAGACCACCCATGTCCTGCTGTGCCATTACCTGCTTTAACAGCAGTGATTTGTCGGTGACTCTCGCTGGCACTCTGTGATGTAGGTTTGGGAGAGAGCTCTATTAAAAAGTCATTAAAGCAGAGAGAAAGCATGGTGGGCTCAACCCTCTTGGCAAAAGGCGCCTCTGGAAATTACTCCATCCATCATAATTACACCAACCGGACACTGCCTCACAGAGGCCAAGGGACACAGATCCTTCTATGACCTCACTGAACCAGACTGTGAGCATGTACTGTGGAAGGAAAGAATGGATAAATGGAGAGATGTTATTGGAGAAGAGAAGTGGAAGAAAGGAGAAAGAAAGAAAGAAATAGACTTGGGGTGAAGTATTAGCAGGATAAAGGAAGTGAAAGGAGCAGTAGGAAAGGAGGAACGCTGCAGGGAGTGATGAAAGAATAAAGAAAGGAAGGAGGAAGGAACATATGACCCTGTTTGAGTGCAGTTTAACTGTGAAGAAAGGCTCCTGTCATAAGATGGATGATAAAAGAAGGGGACATATTTCCTCTGTATCTGACTGTGGGCTCTGTTTCAGTGAATCAGTGGTGCAGGATGTGAGTGCACAGGGTGTGGCGGCTGATTTTTGGTCATTTTGTAGCCAGAGGCAAACAGTGCAGCTGGAAATTAGGTTGGATTTTGAGAAATACATTATCTGTGGATCTGGCTTCAGTCACGACCAATCAGATAAGCACTTTCCTTCTTCCTTTTTAAACATCGAAAATGTTATGATGTAATAGACCAGAACAGCATAAATGCCTTTCATGAAAGGAAGCTAATGTTCTTGTGTGCAAGATAGAGAATTGCTACAAGTGAACACAAGGTACCTTAAATAAACTACTAAGGCTGTTGATTGTATTTGTTTCTGTGGCTGTGGGGGAACAGTTGCCCTGTGCGGGAAATGACATTAGGAGAAGAGACAATCAAAGGTTGGCAGTAAATCACAGTGTTAACCCACACTATTGACTACAGACTGTTCCAGTGCACATAGTTTAGAGAAAATAAAACTAACCCCAATGACCTGTCAGTCCATTATGTGGCTAATACAGATAGATACGCATGCGCACGTGCATAGACACACACACACACACAAACAAACATATATATTTAAATCAAGGGAGAAATTACAGCATCCTCTGTAGAGCTGGGGTTTGATTTTATTGAATTCACTATGCAGTCCCTTATCGAATCCAATTAATTCATCATTTACAAGTAGCTAACCTTTAAATAACTAAAACTCAATAACGTATAATCAGCTTTTGCTGGCTGAGAAGGCACAAACACCACAGTTCAGACTTAATGTTGACTAGATGCAGCTATAACCTGATTTTATATCTTATTTTTCATCAGCTACCAATTCCAATACACATCAATGAAACTGTCCAGTTTAACATTCATATGACAAGCACAACAACAGAGAGGTGTTTGTTTTCACTGACAAACAGTGGCCTGCGGGCTTGTTGTTGTTACAGACTAATGTTAATAAGCAGCAGCTGATACAATCTGCCACTGGTAGTGCTTACAAGGAGAAGCCTGCTAATTGTGAACTGTATCTTTTGTACGTTGCTGAGACACACATACACACACACACACACACATACATAGAGGGAGAGAGAGAGAGAGCTACTCTCCCCCGCGGTGACTGTGCAAAGTCAGCACCATTAAACCGACCCACCGATTGTGGCACCACCTACTGTGGCGAGTACTGGTGCCAAGCCGGTGTGTCACCTGACAACGGTGATATATTGGGGTGTGACTTTTTTTCCACAAAATTCACAAATTGATTTGCGATCAGTGTGATGTGGTTGCATTGGTCAGTTTATTGAAGTTACAATTCAGCAAAAATATGAGCTGCCTGACTCATTCACTATTAGAAGCCAGAGTATTATAACTCACTAGAAAAGCAACATTCAAAGCAATAACCAGACACTGAAGATGTTATTCTACATCATCAGCCACCACATTGTGCAAATATTATCTGATTAAGCTTCTAGCAAATTGTCCAAATCACATCATGTGTCAATATGATACAATATAATTAATAGTTGCATCCATACATATTTTGATTATTTATTAGTTGTTAATTAGTTAGTTGGGTTGGATGTGATCTCCTTTAGGATTCTGAAGGCTTGCTCTGCTTGTTGCGTGCCTGTGTGCAGTGTGCTGTCTGGATTTAGAAACCTGTGTGTCTGGTCTGATCTAACTTCTCTATCTCTCTGTGCACCGGAGGCTCTGAGCCTGGCAGCGCTGCCAACGGGCTGGAGGAAACAGCAGCCTGGAGACAACGAAACAGGCAGCGAGAGGGACTGGGGTTATTAATGATGACCGCTGGAGCTCAGTAGAATGACAAAACAGGGGAACAAATAGCGTGTGAAATGCACACCTGTCTGCTGCAGTGGCAGGAGTCTCCGAGGAAGAGGTGAAGGAGAAGGTGAATACTATGAAGATGGACGAGGAGGCACGGGGCCCTGTAGAGACACAGGATAAGGTGGTGGTGCAGGAAATCAGAGCAGTTGTAGCGACCAAAAGACGGAGGAGGACAACAAGTAGGTGGTGAATGCTGCAACAGGGACAGGGTGCGTTAGAGAAGGTGGAATGAAACAGAGATGGAGCCACAGAACACTATAAAACAGATTTGAGGAGCTGGAGGGAGGAAATAAGTGTAAGAGGTGGTGTAAGTCTGTGGAGAAGGAGGGTGGGGTGTCGAAAACTACAGAGAACGAGAAGAGAGAGGTACAGGAAACAGAAGAAAGGGGAGGTGTGTAACTGTGTTGCAGAGGAGTAGGTGGAGGAAGAGAAAGCTGCAGAGGAGGCTCTTTTCAGTTGTTTTTGAGTCTGGAATAGAGTCACGTCTGTGGGGTCTGACAGGAAAAACAGACAGAGAGAGACAGAGAACGCAGAGGGAGAGGGAGAGATAGAGTGAGATGCTAACCCATATTTCTATTACTATGTGTCAGTGGTCAGTGTGTGAGGTTTCCTGTTGCTTAGTTACTGTATTGCAACAGCAGCGTCAGTGTCTGTGTTTATATGTGTCATCCTCCCACTGGTGGGTGTCTGCACGACTCCTCCACTCCTGCCGCCATGTCTGCCGCCTCGAAGCTGCTGTTAACAAGAATCAGTCTGTGACAGAGATCTTTCACCCCTGAAGCTGTTCCTATAGGTGATTTGACCGCCCTGCTGCATATTCTGCTCCAGACTGTCTGTACTGTAGAGGGAATAGCTGTGCCCAGCTGGCGCTGAGGAGCCAACGCGTTCCCCGGACGAGCCCGTGTGCATTGGCCCAGGTGCCCCGTCACAACCCCGCCCATCAATCACCATTGGCTGACAGCCACCGCCATTGCTACCACCCTAAGGAAACGTGAATCTCCTTTTTCCCCCCTTTCAGAATGATGGATGAGGATGGAGCGCAGGGCCCCAAGGGCTGGGGCTCTATGGAGTGTGACGCTGCATGGAGGTGTTTATGGTGGTGAGGGAGGGGGGGCTGAAAAAAAGAAGCAACCCAGGGAGAATTTACTGAAGAACAAACTGAGTCTTATTTTGACACTTGAAAGTGATATTTTTCTCTTAAAGTAAGTGAAAAATGTCAAGCCTCAGGGTGTAATGATTCCATCTCCCTCCAGGGCCCTAAAACACATGTCAATAATTTTCTACAACTGAGTGAAACAGAAAATCTCACACAAGTGTCATCTGACCCCAACTTTCTTGATATTAGCTAGTTCGAAATCAGCGCATCTCACGGCAGGTTTATCTCACTTAGAGGAAACTTGAATGAGAAGCGACAATGTGAGATAAAATTACTTCTTCAGTTGAATCGTTTTTGCATAATGAGGCTCTATAAGTGAGGACGCCGGAAGGAAAAGGTCTCGACACAACGCGACATATCTGATGAAACGTGCCTCTGAAAATGTGCCTGCTGTTTGATCTCAAACGTAATGGTTTCAGCAGCACAACCACAGTGCACACTCATGTACTGTACGCATGCTGCAGCTCTCCTGTATTAGTCTGTTTTTGAACATTACTAAGTGGAGACAAATAATGACACAGCACTCTGGTATCTTTAATCGTGACATCGTACAAGGCCGTTATTTGTCTGACTCTCAGTGACAAAGAACAGCTTGCATGAACTTCATTTTCATGGGTGATATTTTAAACACATTTTATTCTGGACAGAGCCAAAAAATAATCTGTGCCTCATGTTGCGTGTTTATATGTAAAAATGTAGAGAACATGGTATGTTTGTGGATACACTATGTGATTGTAAGAGTGCGTATGTGACTTTAATTTTTCTCATCTTCCTAAGATGTTCAGCTCACACTGAGACAAGACTCTACAGCCATGTCAGCTGCTCTGTGAGCCTGTACTTGGGCACAGCTGCTCTTTTGAGCCAAGTGCTAACGTCAGCACGCTAACATGCTCGCAATGACAACATTAACTTGCTGACGTTTAGCAGATACAACATTCACTGTGTTCACCACATTAATTGACGTGTCAGCATGCTAACATTTGCTAATTGCCACTAAACACAAAGTGTAGTCGAACACTTTAAATACACTCATATGCTCATCCCAGAAATACAATCTAAAGAAACACTGTTTTAAAAGAAACCCTAATAAAGCTTTTTACAATGGAAGTCTTTGAGAATATCCTCAGTCCAATGTCCTCTCCTCTGCTGTTGCTGCACTTTAAGTCTTACAATTAAAGTCTGATTTATGTACAGCACTTTTACAGGCCATCATGATAGTTGATGGACACACTGCCTCTCAAGAGCCAGCAGACGTTTCAGTTGCTGGAAGGGTTCAGGTTAGGGCTACGACAGCTACATAGTTTGGAAAAGTGTTCAAGTTGGGTTCAGTTTTAGGCCAAAATTCAAAATACTTGAGAGAAAACAGTTGGTGAGACCGCTGTGATGATGAACTAGGATGATAATTAATAGAATATTGGATGTTAAGTCTATAATTAATTAAAACTTCTTGCAATGTAACATTTGTCTGAGTCATAAGAAAGAACATCCAGCTCAGGCATCTGTTAGCTGCGTTAGTCTCTTCCAGCCTCTCTGCTTTGACACACACACACAGAGAGAGTGTTGGGTTGTACAAATCTTATCATGTCCACATTTAAACATTGCTTAGTGTGAAATGGTAAAAAGTCGAAGTTCACAAGTGAATCTAGTAACACACCTAATAAATTAAAGCCCCGATATTTCTCTCAGGGTGACAAAAATCAGTTAAACCTCGATATTTACTTCTAGTTACCAGTATTTTGTGTGTCGTTTCTGTTAACTAGCAACAGACACAAAGATTTAGCGGCTCTGCTAGCCAACTGGCTCTGTATTAATGTGGTTTGAACTTGTTCTTTTAACATGACACTATACACACAAGTATTTGTGTTAACATCCACTGTCAACATACAATTTGAATTGTAGCACAGTTGATTAATACACCAACTAAGTGCAAGGATGCATTCAATTATGTAAATGTGAGGACCACTCCAACATCATCTTGCTCCCTGTTGGACTCATGTAAATACCTAGATGCCCAGATATGCAGTGACTTCATAAACATTAAAGATCCAGATGGTGGGATTTGAGAGGTCTTTTGATAGAAATGCAATATAATATCCACAATACTGTTGGTGGGTTGTCTTCCACACAGCCCGCCATGTTTCTACAGTGTCCCATAACAGACAACACAAATACTAGCTCTGGAGAGGACACTGTAGTGTCTCCTACGCACTTGGATGTGAAGGGTGAAGGGTGAAGGGTGAAGGGTGAAGGTGAAGGTGGTCATTTAGTTGCAGCCTCAATCACAAAGGAGAACTCCAGTCATTTTGTGTGTCCTTGTGTGTTTACAGGTTTTCATTCTATTAGGGATTTTTTTGAGTGCTCTATCTAGTGAATGAATTTAAACACAAAAAATACAAAGGTGTTACTTAGAAAGGAGTGAATTTACCAGACCTCTATAGTCTGCTCATTTTTTGTTGTGACTGCTGCTTTTTGACTTAACCATGTCTGACATGACCGAACAAACAAATACACAGCACATCTCTGCCGCTCTGGAAAACAACAACGGACTCACTGACAGTTTTACATATAAACTACGCAGTCCATTGGTCACAGATATCATTTTCTGTTTCACCCCTGATGTACACTTTGTGTCTCTGGAAGGTGTTTTATGTCTTCGAGAAATTAGGACACCCCCGTGACAACACTAGCACTCCTGAGGGCCTTGTCTCACCTTCTCTGTAGGGTAGCCTTTACAGTGTGTCTGTGGTTTTTAATGGCCACTTGTTCTTAACACACTCATAAAACAACATATGATATCTCTCTCAGAAGACACAAGCGCTAAATGAACAGTGGCAGTTCTGTAGAACCAGTCATTCAAATAAATGTGAAAGAGATGAATAGATGATTTTTTTCCCCGCTGCTCCTCTGTTAGCAGAGCAGTGATGAGAGAAATTAAGGCTGTGTGAGTTGATGTTGTTGTGGGCCAGCTGCAGCACTGCTCAGATTATGCAAATGTGTTTAATGCCTTATCCTCTAAATAAATAGTCGCCGCCAATATTTTTTCCCCCCCAACTCATGTTGAGATGTGCTTGGAGCTGCAGCTTCACTTTATTCCACAGACTCCAGCTAAACACAGTGAATAGGATTTTTCCAATAGCATGTTGAAAAATGAGAAACACTGTCTCGAATAGTGTAATGACCATAAACACAAGTCCTACAAGTGGAGTTCTGCTGAACACATTAACTGCTTTGTAAATGAACAGACTTTATTTGGACCCTATTAGATACATCAGTGACATGATTTACATGGAGAGAAACTCTTAGTGAGTTTACTTAATGAGATCCTCATACAATGGTCTGCTTTGCATCTCCGACTGTCCCAGACAATGTAAAATATGGAGGCTCCTCGTCACAAAATGAAAGCTAATTGCTGTAGATTCATATGTAATACTTTAAGATTTTATGGGAGACATTTTCAGGCTCGGTATTATTTTGTGTAAGAGGCTAAAAATGTCAAATAGAGAAGGTTTTAGAGCATTTAAACATTTAATGAATTGTGAAAAATGGCTGTAACACTTTATCAAGGTGAAATTGGAACATTATTGTGTGTTTTACTGTCAGGCCTCAAGGATGGCATGTAAAATGAGTTGTTGCCCTGAGAGTCTTCCTCTGAGGTAATGTGAATAAATTAACAGCAGATAATGCCATTGACTTCAGCGATAACACTTACTACCTGCTTACAGTCATCCAGGTGTCTCTGGATGTTCCTTTTTGATTTCAATAAAAAGAACTAAACTAAATTCCATTTGATGAATAACTACCTCAACAATGAAACAGTTTAAAAAGTTTATTATTATTTGATGCAACTGTGTATGTATCCTTTTAAGTGTTCCCTAAAATGCCTTGCATCGATTTTTGGGGGATACAATTAACTTAAGTTCATTGTTCAGTGCATACTCCATCTTTTTGTCTCTTTTGTCCCTAAAAGATAGAGTATCCTATCAGTATAATAAACATAGTATTATTTTTAATATTGCCAACGAAGGACTTAACTATTATCCATCAAAGTACAAAAAGTAGTTTATTTTAATGCCTATGCTTTTCCTGTAGTTGATTTATTTGCCAAATAATAAAGTTTGAAATAAATTCCTCTAATAATTTCTCAGCCCTGAATTCTCCACTGATGCTGAGACTCCTTTACTGTTTGTGCGTGGAGAAAGATAAACAGTTTTTTTTTTTTTTATCCACTTCCACGAATCAGACAGTGTTAGAATCACTGTGACATGTATGGAGGATTCTTCATAATTATTTTAAGTGTGGCCGCATTAATTATACATTACATATTGTTTCCAGTGGACAACTCGAGATTTCTTTTTAAACGTGCTATTTGTCATTTGCCCTACGGCGCCTCTATCAGCTATTGAAAACACATTTAAAGCAGGGGAATGGCAAGAAAACAATGCGTCATGTTAAAGTAAAAGAAAAGGAAGTGAGTCAGCTCCTGTGACAACTGTTTTTGTCCTCCTACATATAATAATTAAATATCTTCTTCAGCTGTGGAAGGACGTAACACACAGTTATTAATAAAGGCTCTACTAATGGGCAGTACCTAATGTAACATGAAAGCTATCTTTAGAGTACAACGAGGCATTGGGAGTGGAGATGTTTAAATAACTTGCAACAGTTCATAGTTGCTTCTCAGAGGATGATCGGGCAGTGATACGGTCTGAAGTTCACACTGTGTATTCAAAGATAACACTGACCCCACATGTTGTTAATACATTTTCTAGCAAAAAATGTGTTGTAGCAGTGCTAATAAGCTATCATAGCTTTTATCTGTTACCTCAAAAGTCAGCACTGTCAGGACAGATTTGTGCAGCATAGTAGAATTTAACATTAAAGTTTTGCACTGATTTTACAGTGAATCCTGGTAGAGTATTCACAAAGTCACATTTCACATTCCAGATGTAGGTGACTAAACCTTAATAGTACAGTCAGACCCAATTTCACAGGACGACATGTACCCATGCTGTGGCAAAAAAGCAGGGCAGGAAACATGGGTATTAGTAATATTAGCTGGAGATAGCATGACTAGCATGCTAACAGCAGCACTGTACAAATTCTCTCTCTTAAGTGCACTGCCACATGCAGGTAAAGAAGGAGAAATGTCACAGGGGGCAAAGATTTGACAGAGCTGAAAGATAATTAAAGTACTTTATAACCCTTAGTGCCCAATTTGCACCAAAATCCATCTTCTTACTTCAAGTACACAGACCTGAACTAAAACTTATTTTTAGATGCAGTGTGACTTGTGAAGATGGAAACAAATATAGGTTAAGAAAAATGGCGTGAAGTTGTCTTGTCTTTTGTCAGAGGAAGCGCACAATGTCAGACTTAAAATACTAGGTCTACAACAAAAACTACTGCTCGGATTTTGTCGATTCCCTGTGGAGTAAAGGTAGATGTTTTCACGTTAGACTTAAATTTTCTTTGCTGAAGGTAATTTTCTTACCATTTGGGATTTGGCAGTGTTTTGTAGAGAGAAGATAACTAACCACTTTAAACAAAAAGTCTTACCTCTTCATATTTGAACCTGAAAATTGTCACTTACAACCAGTGAGCAAAATAATAGCTAATAGTTAGGATTTTCAAAGTAAATTAAAAGAACTGAATGGTCTAGAGAAAAAATAAATGTAATCAGCTCTTTTTTCAAGCCTTTTTTTTATCTTGCATATACAGAAATTGTCATCTTTTATAATCTTTTTTTTCAAACCATAGCGATACCCTGTACATACTAACCGTAGTTGTGCATATTGTTCATGAAACTGTGTTCTTCAACTCCTCCCTTTTGTATCTGTCTGCCCTGAGTGTGGATGCACAGAAATCTCTTTCTTCTTCACACTGGTTTAATATCTCATCCATCTTCAGCATCTGTCTGTTACAATTTAGGCCATGATACAATGCTTCTCTCCTGAGAGATGGACTGCGAATGAAAAGGAAGAGGATCTGTTTCTTGCTCTGAGTTACACTGACAGAACACGTGGCTATTTATGGAAACACTGGTTGCTGTAGGGGTCAAACCTGTGATGTTACAATTACAGTCGTTTGATCCACTTGGTCATATTGTTACCCAATATAAAGAGATCTGTATGCAGAGCTGACAGACCTGATTTGTTCTTGCTGCTGCAGTAATGTATTTTGGAATGTCCACCTAACACAGACGACTCAATCGCAGCGTGCCGGCTATGCTTCATTGCCTCATCTCATATCTCATCCCAACCAGCCTCTCCACTGCCGTTTTTTCCTCTCTCCTAGTTTTCTCATTACATTCCTGGCACTCCTAAGGAAATAATACAGAGCTTTTCTATTGGTCTCAGTGGAAAAATGTATTTCCTTTCATCTAGCCCTATGTGTGCGTGCAGAATCCACATACAGTACCTGTCTTATCAAAATGTGTATGCACCCCCCCTCTGACTCTTCAGGCTCTTTAAATAGGCTATTTTCTCCTCTAATGTTGTTTCCCTTCTTCTCTTCTTTTGTATTGATTGGACAAGCTTGCTGGATCAATAGATTGCTGTAGATCAGAGCGATTGCTGCTCAGGCGGCCTACCATCTCCCAGCATTCAACACGGTCCCTATAAACCACTCAGAGAGGCTCTCATTTCTGTGCTGAGGTTATGAAATAAAGGGCTGATAAAAGTTGACGGTGAGGCTTGTTTGTTTTGACCGATGAATAGGTTAACCGCTCTGGTATTGTAGCAAGCCTTCCATGAGCACTCTGGGCCTCACCTCATTGTGGAGCAAATTACCTTGAATCTATGGTCTCTTTATTGCACTCACAAATCCTGAAAGTTGTTAGTGCCACAGGGCTAACGAACAGAAGGGAAGATTGTATACTACTGACCCCATGATGCTTGTGTGTTTTTAATTTTTTGATTCAAATGACACATCAAACCATTAGTCATTGTGTTGTACTCTTAAACCTAGGTTCTTTCGTGCTATCACTTAACTTGCTGTTCTTTTATTTCACTTTTTTTGACATTTGGCTGACACTGCACCACAGGCAGACTGTTCCAGATAAGTACAAACCTTGCACTATCTCATCTTTAATAGCAAACATTTCCTTTGGGTATGTCACAGAAAAAACATCTCTAAAATATAATACTCATCATTTCCAGCAGACTTTATGCCCACTAAATTGACCTTTACTGGTTTTAGCCATGCTACTAGTATTGATTCCCAGGAGTTTTCAGTGTCGCTATGCCGATCATTTGTTCTACCACCTTGGTTTGGACTATTAAAACAGCTCGTAGATTATCTCAAGAGGATAAAGCCTTCCAACAACGATGTGCCCATGATTATCCTGAGGAACCACAATGAGGAACCAAATCAATTTTTTATGAAATGACAAATGTTTATGTTGTCCAGAAGATGAATTTTAATGATCTCCATTGACCCCCAGACTTGACCTTTCATAGTTTGTTGATGATGAACCCTATTGGCTTTCCCTGTCTTCCCTTTTTGTGCCATTGTAAGGTTAACAAATGTTTTGAATGAAATGTCATGGCAGCTACTGAGAGAACTGCATTAATCAGTGCTTTATTGTGACCACAGTTCAATTTCATTAATTGGTAAAGAGCAAAGGATGATGCAAGGTGATTGTTTAGTAGGAAGTTTAGAATACAGAATTGCAGCAGCCAGGAATCAAGGAATTTTAAGCTCATTACGGGATTCATTCATCAAAAAAGCATTTCAATAATAAATTCAGCATTTAAGGAGAATGGGGAGAAAGGAAAAATACACGTGGGTGAGTGTATTTGAACGAAAGCACAAATTTTAAGTTAAAACTCAGGATGTTATATTATAAGTGAAATTAGGTTTAAATCCCCATATTAGAGAAATAAGGTTTCCGATGAAACATCGACAAAACTAAAAAGAGAATGAACAAAGAAGCTCTTACCTGCATTACCACCCCATGCAAAGATATGGAAAGGAGGGGTGAAGGGGAGCGCAGTGAACTCAATGAGGTAAATGAGGAAATGATGGAAGGTGAAAACAAGAGCCAGGAATCAGGAATAAGGAGAAGAGAAAAAGGAAGTGAGGGAAAGGAAGTGATAGAAGTGAGGACAGAAATGTCAAAATAAAAGGGAAAATTAGGATCTTTGTTACAATGATGTAGTGTAAAGGGTGACAAAGCTCATGTTAGGTTGTGTATTGTGTGTTTCTGTATGCTGGTGTTGTTTTTACCTTTGCTATTAGCTGTAAAACAACTCAAGGGTTTGAAAAACTGAAACTTGAACCAGTTTTTTTTTTTTTTTATTTCATCCATTCATGTTCCATGTCTTTAACCAGGTTTAAACCATGTTTGTATTAATGTAACTCTGACAAATAACCCAAACCCAAAAGTAATTTTTGTATCTAAACCTAAGCAAACCGTGACAGCAAATGTCTGATATGCCATTAGAACTGTGTTTGTTGGTGTAACCATGATAATGAAGACCTTGTGCACTTGTTAGGTTGGAGTAATTGTAGTAGCTGTTGGATGGATTGGCACACAGTTTGGTATAAACAGACATTAATGTTACCTGCAGGATTGATGGGATAATGATACTGTGTGGGTTAAAATTTAAATTTGTTCAATTTAAATATTTTGTTTTATAACTGTGCCTTTGTGAAACTAATGCCATTCCCTCAGCTGCATCCTATGCTGACCAATTCACGTCAAGGAAGACTATAGTTATACTGTTGCTCAGGCGTTCAACTGAAGGCCATACCTGTATGGCTTGAAGGAAATTACTGTATTACCAGTTGCGCATTCTTTTCCTGAACATGCATCTCAGGTAGCTCTTACAGTTCTGCCAAACATAGACACAGTTCCACCCTTATCAGACCTCAGCAAACCCAACTGTAGAAACTGCCTCTTCACCTTTAGCCTCTAAAAGTCCTTCCCCGAGAAACAATTCTGGCCCCAATTCTTTCTCAATTCTAAAACATTCTTTCTCTGGAAACATCATTTGTAAACATACCATCAACTACTTTTCAGTGGATAGGTAGCAAATATCTAAAAACTAGCGACTCAGTAACCCATCTTCTTTGCTCTTTTAACACAAATAAGGAGACTTTTGGTAATACCCTATACTGAGCAGGTTGATAAAAATCTAACCTTGGTTTCAAATAAATTGGGTTGTTGTGCCTGCCGCTGAACTTTGAGACAGTTATTCACACTTTTCTCCAATCTTGTTTATACTACAGCAACAAGCTGCTCTCTGGATTAAATCAAAGATTGCTCCTCGTATTGCAGCGTGTGCAAAATGTAGGCAAGATGCAAGATTCTAAAAAAAATTTAAGAGACTTTGAGCACATTCCTGTTTGTAGCCTCTCCTCAGTGGCTCATGGCTTTAAAGGTTTCTTTTTTCTCTCTTTTTTTTTATTGAAAACAACTTTTACTTTAAGGAACAAGTAAATCCATAATGTCCAGTTTTATTCTTTTTGCCCGGTGTTTGCTTTTCAAGTCCTGTTCAATGATGGAGTCATTTTACTGCTATCAGTTGTAGCTGTTTTTTCTACACGGGTACTCTGAACTGAAGCCAAGTTTGAAACAAGAGGGATGGTTTAAGGGGGAGAATTGGGACAAAGCATTATTATTTGTATTATGACAGAGAATGGTCCATTTATTGTGGTCGCCGGCATATAGCAGACAAAGTCTTAATGAGGTCCCATCCATCTTTCTTGTTATGCAGCCTGCAACCACAGCATTCGGTGCTCCAATGGTGTGAACTGTATCTCTGTCCATTTTAAATAACTCCTCTTCACCTGTGCTGCATGGTCTGACACATTATGCAAATGTTGCATCCCCTCACCAGCAGACCCCACTGCTCTCTGTCTATAATCAGACGTGATTATTCACTGTTGGCTGCAAATGCATCTTCGGTAAATAAATTCACAATGACCATGATCGTACTCAGACCTGGTGGGACAAGGTGAGCACAGCAGGGTGGACAGGTATAGTGTATCCAAAGATGCACGTTACAATAGCTGCGTGTTTGGGGGTGTTTTGGTTATGGTGAGGAAGTGTCAAGTGACGGAATTAAACTAATGAGTGGGTTTGATCGTAGCCATGAATAAATGATGATTTACAAAAATGCTTCCATTTGGGAAAGGAAATCAAATTGCTATTAAGGCAAAGATTACTCAGCCATATAAGAGTGAAGAGTTTCCATTAGCTACAAAATCAGTAACAAGACCCCAGGGTGAACACACCTGCAAAGACCAGCAGCAATGGCAGCAGCATCAGACTGGCAACATATACTACAACGTATAAGAGCAGCACGCTCCATGAAGCTCTGTCAGGCTTGTGCTCCTGTCTTCATTGCACCATAGGAGGACTAACTCTGGCCTCATTACAGGGAACCGATTCTGCACTGATGAAAGCCTGTTGGCCATGCAAAATATCTGGTTCAATATTTCAATATTTCATCATGCCCTTACAGCAGAGAGAGTAAACAGTACTGTGCAAATCCCCTGAACTCCCAAACGCAGTCTCTTTTTCCTTGTCTATTCTCACATATCTGTATTTTTTCTTGTTTAGTCCATGCTAATCTTTCTAACATGCCTTTCCCCTTCCCTCCCTACTTTCATATCATTCTGTACTCTATGCCCTTACATTGTTTCTGTTTTTCTTGTTCCTTTCAAAATCAAGTATTGTTAAGTATGTGCACCACAGAGTGCAGAGTGCACAGCGGGTGGATCTGAACTCCACAGAGAGATTAGAGTTTTTGCAGTGAATGCACAGACTGTTGAGAAAGTTTCATACAGAATGTTTCTATAAAATAAGAACAACTACAACTTTAAGATCCCAAGATGTGTATTTGTTAACACATTGAGCTAAATCCTCGTGAAAAAACATGAGCTTTTCACTCACATTACTGTAACTGTAATACAGTAAATTAAAATGTATCTCTTAATGGTGGCTGGCGCTGCCTGGATAACATGCCATGTTGCTGTGAATTACTCCTGAGCCAGTGATTTACAAAAAGAAATCGGTTCCTATCAACCTTGAATCACTCATTATATCACTTATCTGCAGTGACACCTTGTTGTGTGTTTTTACGGACTCTCCCTGTTGATGTGCAGAAGATTACAATCCATCATGATGCATGTAATTAGAAAAATACCAGAAGCGAGACTGCACTTGTAGCTCACTCAAAATGGCTTTTTTTTTTTTTTTTATTTTGGTAAAAAAAACAACAACAGCAAAAAAAAAACATGACAGTTCTGTACAAAATACACGCATTCTAGTACAATAGCTGTGATAAGTAAATTGGTAGAGCACAGCTTTGACATGTAAATGTGCTCCCCTGACCAACAGCAAACTGTCGGATGGAGGCTTCAGTAATCCAGAAATCACAGGACTTCCAAAAGTTGTAGAACCCAGTGCTGCAATGTGTTGATAATCAATGTTCTAACGTTCATCATCGATGCGCAAGATGAATGATCAACCACTAAGAGATTGGTTTTGTTTAGCAGAAGCCAAAGTTAATAGATGAAGGAGGGTTTGTTTGAGGGTTTGAAATGGAAAACTCTTCGGGCGGCTGAGCTCTAAATGTGAAAAATTGCACAGCACACAGTAAAAAACTTTCAGGTAGCAACTTTCCAATTTCAAGCTGGCATTGATTGTCACTAGTGCCAGCTGAAATGCCAGCGTTAATTCCACAAGTAAGTTGAATAGTTAAAGTTGTCTATTGTCTGTCTGGTTGAAGTGTTTTTGTATTTAAATCCAAGATCTCCCACTCTGTGTGGTGGGACCACACCCACACCGGCGCTCAAACTGCAAAAGGTGCAGGAGTGGACAGAGGGGCATTACAAAGTAATTGTGCATAGGGCACCAAATCGTTATTGACAGGTCTGAGTCAAAGTAAGATGACTGAATATTTTGTATGTAAGGAAAATAAACAAGTCTTTATTTGACGTTTTTATTTCACTAAAATTAGATCTGGATTTTGTTGCTTCCTTTATCATTATTTTTGATTGATGTTGAGCTGACCACAAAAAGGATGAAAATAATTAGTTATAGGTGATTGTGCCTGTTTTGCAATCATGTCTTCATACTTGTTTTGCATCTTTTTGAGATCATTTTGTCTCTTTGCAGATGTTACTAGATCTCTGCCAGCCATTCACACAGGGCCTGCGGGCTGGAAGGAAAGAGGGGTTTGAGTAATCAGTGATAATTACTATAAACTGGACTTATCTGACTATTGAAGGACCCCTAAATAAAATATCTTGCATGTGTGTGTGTGTGCGCACGCACGCATGCGCATATGTGTCTCTGGTAAACCTTGTGTGTCTGTGGCTTTGCACATCTATCACAGCCCAGAGACAGAGAACATTATTACACTTACAACCCTGATAACTAGCTCTACAGTGTGACCAGTTTGGAGTCGGCCATAGTGTTGGTTGTCAGGGTGAATTGTTGAAACACATGCTGAAGTTCTTCCAAACTGGGTCAGCAAATCCAGTGAATCACCACACTGCATCTTATACCCCCACCCACATCCTCCTCCTTGTTTAAACTCACTGAAAAAATAGCCTTAGTACCTTTCTTCTTTGCTCTGCTCTCCATATATTTATAGATCATCTGTCCCAGGAATATTATCAGGCTACTTAGTGCCCTGAATTTCTTACTACTTGTAAAGTTAGTGATCTTAAATTTGATTCTCATGCGCTGTAATGCAGTTTGGTAAGAAACTAAATGCATAAAATACAAATATAAAGCTGTTGGCTCTAATTGTAGAGGCTCAGCAGGATTGTCACCCCTTACTCTGAAGGTTTTTGTGTTGTAGATTTCAAACAGGCTCTGAATGTCCTTCCCTGAGTGTGTAACAAAGAACCTGTAAAGTCAGACAACAATTTTCCGTTGCGCTGACCAACACAACATGCCTGTGGGGGGTGTAACAGGTGTGTAATCTACATAATGCAATCACCACATAATCACAGCAATTACATACACACTAAATTGTGGCTTGCATTAAAATCCACCAGGCACATTGCTTGTTTTGGTTTCAGGCCCCTGTGTGCCAAGACATTTTTGCGCTCACATTGAAAACATTTAGCTGAATTCCGCAACTAGTCCTACACAGTGCTACAGTGCAATAAACTAGAGGATGCTCAACAATGTGAGTGAGTAACATTAAAGTGATCAGGGATTAGGATCTGATGCTGAGAAAGTGACTGAACATTTACGGTAAACTCTAGATAAACTACACATATATAACATTTTTGTAGTTTTAACAGTCACTGAAAGTGCTTTATATCATGAGACACTTTCATCCATTCACATTCATACAAGGCTTCTCTATCACTATCAGGACCAATTTGGGATTCAGTATCTTACCCAAGGACACTACACCATGTGGACTGGGCGAACTGGGGATCGAACCCCCGTCTGTCTGATTAGTAGACAGCCCCGTTCCGCCTCTTGAGTCACAGCTGAGGGTATCGAAAGTGACAAACACTAAGTGTTAGATCAAAGAAATTGATTGCAAGAATTACCAAGGGCCACACAATGATACTGAGCAACTCAGAAGACAGAGAGCGAGTTTTACTTAATTTGCTTCATTGTTTTCCCACTAAGTTTCACCTTAATGACTAATTTGAATCTTTGGCATGTACTTTTCTTTATGAGTCACTGGTACCAGCTCAAAAGGTTTTTGTCTGTGCTTTCTCTTATTGCAGGTGTTTTAAATCCTTATCTTCCTGTTTTTTTTTTTTTTTTTTTCCTGCATATGCTTTTCTTTCTGCTTTGTTTTAACAGTACCACTGATGATAAGTAGCCATTACTACAGCATTTTGCAGTACACATCCCTGAGGTCACCTGCCAAACAAACAGTGTGGGCAGTGTTGTGTGCCTTTATCTGTGATATTTTTGTTTTGATGGATTTCTGTGGGTGCTACTGTTACCTTGATTGGGGAGTGGAGATATATTAAAAATATGATGTAAAATTGCTGCTGAATATTATATTGTGTTATAATCCTTTTGCATAGCTGAAACTATGGCCTTTTTAAAGATGTTATGTAGATGTGTTATTATTATTTTAAGCATGTAAATTTTTGATATTAACAAACCTCATAAAAAGACTAAAACAAACAACAGTGTTACTCATCAATGAGCTGCACCACTGCACTGTTCAAGTAATGGTTGCTAAAAGAATACTAATGGAAATTGGTTAGCCTTAAGAAAAATAACACAATATAGTTGAGACCATTTTTAAGATTTAATCAGCAAAAAGCACAGACTCTCACAGTGTAGGTTTGGACTAATTCCCTACCTGCTACTTAGTGAACTACGTTTAGTGCCATGGTATTTGAGATGCAAATATGAAAGTTTTCAGTATATTGTGTGCCCAAAAAATTCCTTGAATGTAATATAGAAAGGTAGATTCCACATCTCATGACTCGTTGTGCAGACCTTGTCATGTGATCTGCCCGGGCACTAAGTGATGTCAAGTATATACAGCCCTCATCCACAGCCAACTGGGATTGACTGACTCCCTAAGCATAAGTAGTATAGATAATAGATGGATGGATGTCTGTAGGGGCAGTAGTGAGTGAGTGAATGTGGTGGTGATATTGGAGGCAACCTTAGTCCTCTGGATTTGTTGATTAAAAAAAACAAAACTAGAGAGGCTTGTCCTGTATTGTGGGTTTGCGGAAGTAAAGGTTTGGGAAGTGAAACAGGAGGAAGAGGGGTCAAGTAGAAGAAGAAGAGGCAGTCAGGGCTGATAATTACATCCACTCAAGGTTTTAAACAGCAGGTCCGCAGGTTAAACAGCAGCCTCTCTCTGAAGGCTGTCAGGACAGTCAGGCAGTGCTGCAGATGATAGATGAACCAGCATATGGCTGTTGTTGGACCCATTAAAGAAAGCTCATCAGCAGCACATAGAGAACATTGTATTTTCAGAGCTATTTCTTTACTTGTACTGCTGATACAGCTAGTGTGAACACACAGCAGCCACAGACATTTGTTGCCATGAGAATGGCTAAAATGTTGACAAACGCTGGATGATTTTTTGGGTACGATCACACCAATTTGAAAGCTGCTTTCGATAAATCAACAGAGATGCTGGGAGGAGGCTGCCTTCATTTGTCCAAGTTGTCACTGACAAGAGTGATATCAGGAAAACAATCAATGATGGAAGATTTGTTAGCCTCATTTATTGCTAAGTCATCAGCAGCAGCCTCCAATCAGCCAGATCGTTCTTGTGACATCTTTTTTTTTTTTTTTTTCAGTGAAAGGAAGAAATTGTGTTCTTTTTTTGTTTTGTTTTGTTTGTTTACAGCTTTAAGGGATCTTTGTCAGTCTGTAAGTATGAGTGGAGTTCTACATGGATAAATATTACACTGTCACTGTAAAGGGCACAGGCTTATTTTGTTGAATAAATTGCAAAGAGGTTAAGATGAAACCAAACAGATGGTAACTGCAGAGCTCACTGGCCCAGAACAACACCTTTAGCTGTTTACAGCACAGACATGATTGATCTAGAAGATTTTTTTCTTCTGATTTTCAGGAAACACGTTAGGAAATGCTAAATAAGAGCAAAAATTCCCATATGGGTAAAATTTGTTTCAAGATGACATCTCTAGCGATCTCTGACATGATGGTGTTTAGATCATAACTTCGTATCTCAGCATCACACTTAGTTGTGCAGATGGGAATCTTTCATCATGTTAATGCTCATCATATTGGTGATAAGGGGTGTAGGGTACTCCAGCAGTGAAAGAGACAGACATCGGTCACAACAGCCTGGTCTTGATCAGATTTTGTGGGCTGAATTACACTTTCTAACAATAAAATATAATATCAAGCTACTGTTTTCTCGGACATTAAGCAAAGCACCGCTCTGCTGTTAAAAGATGAGAGTTTTTAGTATGTTGGATTTATTCTGCACTAGTCCCTCTTGTAATTAACTAAAATGGGATGTAAATGTAAACGATTGTGTGTATAGCATCACACTTGATGACAGACAGTCATCAAGGTGAAAAAAATGGACTGTGGCACAACACGTCATAAAGCACTTAATTTTAACCTAAAGGTAGAATTAAATTGAAGTCACGGAGAGTCAATGTAACATCTAATCCCATAGTTTAATCCCATCCTGAAGAGAACATCAAAATGCCAACAAACTAATGCTGTCATTCATAAAATGTCAGAGAACCGCTCAGAAGAAATGTGCATAACTCAGTATTAACAGAAATGTGAGGTGGCTGCAGGCAGAGATAATCCAACAGGCACCGTGCAGACGGATGCAGAGTTCGGGGCATGTGTTGATGGCATTTTCTCATGAGACATCACCGTCCTGTGGTCAGACAGGAAAGACAGGAAAAATGAATAGAATATTTAAGGAAATGACAATTATCCATGTGATATACAGAAAACTAAAATGCTTATTTCAAATGATATTATCATTTGTCATTGTAAAAAAATGCATTAACTACCTATTTTCTAAAAACCTTTGTGGTCTGAAGTCTGGGTGGTTAGATGAGTCAGTTAGACCTCCATTCCTTTTTGTCTCTGGTGTCTTCAGTCTGTGTGTGTGTGTGTCCGTGCATGCGTGTGCGCGCTTCCAGTCACCGTTGTCATCATCACTCATCACCAACAGTATAACAACCCCACTGCTCTAGTCACTTCTCACCAGATCGTCAGCTACACGTGTGTGGTGTTGCTCTCCGCTGGCTTATTTCTACACTGTACAATCTGATTTCTAGAATCTTCTCGTGTTGCCTTGTGTTCCTTTCTCGCTGCTGTCTTCCCTGTGATAGATACTTGTTCCTGCCAGCGCTGCATGATCTCAGCCCTGTTACTCCTGCCACGCCCTGCCCTCCTGCTCCACCACTGCTGTGCCAACCAGGCCACTGCCTCCTTCATCCATCCACTCCCCCGTGACGATAAATCTACTTACAAACTTTTTTTTCTTTCTTTCTTTTTTTTTTTACTACCTTTCTCCGAGTTCTGCTTCTTGGTTCAAAGAAAACCTTGGTGCCCATTTAGAAAACAGTCATATGAATCATCTTCGTAATGTTTTTGGAGGGTGTGTACAAATTATATTTTCCTGTTGATCCGAGCTTGATATCAAAAACTGCCAGGCCAGTAAGCGTGGGAATTGTGTTCATGTTGGGTGACTCCACAGCTCATGATTTATGGCGTGTGCCAACATTCAGTACAGATGCAGAAAGTAGTGTGTAAAAAAAGTAAAATTGTGGATGTTGGGTTGGTGTGTGGGTATGTATTTAACACATCCAGTATTTAAGACAAGAACAGTGACATAATTTGAACTTGTTAACATAGTTATTTACACATTCAAACAGTGACAGAACAATATTAACATTTGTTGGACTCTGTTTCTGTGTATTTATGGCCACCTGGTGAATGTAAAGGCCAACATTGACTATTTTACACACAATTTGAGCTGTTATTTGTCTCTACAACCTCTGAAGGGAAATGTTTAGCTCTTTAGCTTTTAAATGCTCCACTATGAGCAGCTGGTTGCTAAATATGCATTCCTGCCATGTGGTGCTGAGCAGATAGTGTACAGTGAAAACAGCTGCCTGCTGGGACTGAACATTATGCTATGTGAATGGCGAGATTGAAACAAAACAGTAAAGTTGTGAGCTGGACAGCAAAACAATGAGATAAAACTCACTATGTATCTAAAGGGAGCTGCAGATTTAGGTGATAATATTTTGTAGGCTCATCAATATGTGAGAAATGCAGATGTTGTACAAAACTAAAACTTGGCTGTGCTCTTTAAAGCGACAACGAACAGCAGCAACTACAATGATGTAATTGAACATATTATGGTGTTTCACAGAACTGTCCAACATCTACATTGTTGTGTGGCAACATGGTGGGACAATTTTGATGTGTGATTGTGAATTGAAAACAACATGTAGCCACTGCTGTGGTCAAATAGTTTGGAAGACCATGTATGTTTGTCACCCACAGGGAGTCACCATGGTGGCTTTGTGTACTGGACTCACATATCACATGTACTGTGTACTCTTTCTAACACACATGCTGTTTTCAGTTTCCGCAGGAAAAGCAACATATGCAGTTTAAAAAAAAAAAAAATCTATAGTCACACATCACACATAGTCACTACATCAAGGCATGACCAACATTAAAAATGTTATATTAAAGTTTGTCTGTTTCTGGATGATGCTACTTTTTCAAGGCAGACTAGATGCTATGTTTTTTTGTTATCAGAAAATGATGAAACACACTAGCTGGGTTGGGGCTAGCTGGTTAGCATGCTAATTTTAATAGAGGAAAAGGACTAACAGAAATCAAAGCAGAGCAACATTGTTGTTCTCCACCACAGGAGACGTTCTTGGCGTGTAACAGAATAAAGTGTCACGCTGAACTTGCAACATCCCATCTAAACTGGCAAGTGCACATCTGTTAATGCTACATCTTACTATGTAGCGATAGCAAAACTCATATATAGCACCTTTAATTAAACTAAACTTTCTATACCGTGACTGTGTATGGACTAACTTTAGTTGTGAACTTGAAATGAAGTCAAATAGCACAAGTGAAAAGTAGTAGTAGAAGAAAGTAGCTGTTAGTGACTATTAGTAAAGAAATCCCTCTTTTAATGTGTCAAAATAAAGTGTTTATTTCCAGTTCCAGTGTGAATATTTGGTCCACTCTTTCAAAGTGGTTCTGTCTTCACATTGAAGATAAAAGAGTCCCCACATGTTTCAGCAACATTTTAAGTCTGAGTTTTAGCCATTGTTAATTATTCCTGACAGTAAACATAGTAAATTCAAATGTTAATGATGTTTCTGTTTTTCACCCATGTCATTAGTTTGGCTGTGAAATAAAGAATTAGCAGCCCTGAACAGAAAATTACCCAAACTGGCAATTGACATTTCTGTAGCTGACCCTTAAAAAACAACCTGACAGCTTGTTTATCTTTTTGTTTTACTTATCAATTGTCATTTCCCAGATTTCTGCGGCACATTTTTTCCTTCATATAGGATAATTGGCAACCTGTTTTGAATTTGCATCAAGTCTCTCTAGGGCTCCTCTAAGGAATAGACAGGCTCTTGGTTTTTTGATTTGTTATTTCTTTTCTGAATGCTGACATTCCAGACAATATCTTTGAAAAAGAGACAATTCACTGATCTATGCAGAGCAATGTAACTATCACTTTTACTTCAAAACTAGACTAGAGTCAATGTGTGTTTACATTAAAAGCAGAGGAAGTCTACCTATCTGTCTGTCGGTCTGTCAGTCGGTCGGTCGGTCGACCTACCTTATTGACCCAAGTATAAGATGGTATTTTTTCCCTAGAAAAAAGTATGATAAAGACAGGTCGTCTTTATTCTTTCCTTCTATATTTAAGACAACCAATTTAGTTTATCATAAAAGAGTTCATCCAAGTTCACAGCTATGCAGCAGCTCAGTTCAGATCAAAAGCAAATTTTTCACACAGCATGATCACATACAAAGTCAAGGCAAACACACAAGGAGCAAATGAAAGTTGTATGAAGCAACTTCTGTGTTTTATAGAGACACTCAAAGTTAGAGGTAGTAGAGCTACCAGATAGAATAATATAGACAGATCATTCCAGCTGACGGCTCTAGATTACTAAAAATCAAGCACTAGCAGTAGCATTAACTGCCTTCCATAGTTAATTTACACATACAGCTTAGTTTTAATTTCGTCAGGCGAAAAAATATATATTTATAATATATATTTATATATATTTAACAATCTAAAGTGATTATTATTATTATTATTATTATAAAGACCAAAATGTTATAACTAAAACTAGACTAAAATACATTGATTTCTCTTTTAACTAAAACTAGACTAAAGCGACTTTTAGTCTACTAAAACTTGACAAAAAAAAATGTATGTGAATGACTAAATATGACAAAAACTAAAAATGACATTTTATCGCAAGACCAAGCCTAAATTAAAAAAATAGGCGACAAAAGTAATGCTAGTACAGCTGACTGTCCAAAAGGAGTACTCCCATCAGCTGTGAATAGTGAGTATTTGCTTTTTGATTTATGTTTGGTCTGAACACACAATGACACTACTGGATCACAGCAAAGATTTGAACTGAATGTTAACAGCAGCATGGTAATATGTTGATCAAAATGCCAAAATGCTGGTGTGTATAATGTTTGTCATGATCACCAGCTTAGCATGTTATGATCTTTTATTTTGCACAACATTACAGCTAGAGCTGGTGTGAAAGTCATTTGACCTGATCATATGGCAGCAAGAAAAGTTAAAAGGATAACAAATGTTGCCTCAATTCCTCCTGAGGGAGAAATGGATTTCTGTGGCAAACTGCTTAGTGAGCCATCCAATAGATGTTAAAACACTTTCTCAGACAGCACAAATGTATGTTTTCATCATGCTGGTGCTGGAGGAAAAGTCACAGGATCCTAAAAGTCGTCAGGATTCATAATCTGAATAATCTGAAGAATAACAACATCTGTGGAAAATTAAAATGATAATTTTCAAGATATTTAAGGGTTATGCTGCTAGTGTGGATAAAAATGAGTGTTACGAAGTGTTTTGAAAAGAGGTTAAAACCATAAACATAAACTTAATTAACCTCTGTCACTTTATAAAGCAATACTGAAGAGTTGAGACTAAAAATACTGTTCAACGTAAGTGATCACAACTCCCACTTTTCAACCTAAAGTTCTCAATCTCATGAAATATTTTTTTTTTTTTACTACTGTGGTGTATTTATGTATTTTATGCTTTTTTATGCCAAGCTTCAGCTCATTCTCATTCGCTGTTTGTTTTCTGGGGAAAAAATAGACTGATCCTGTCATTTATCTAATGTATTTTGTCACAGTGTGAAGAAAACAACATCCTTCTCTATGTTTACATGCACCAAAACCACTGAGTGATTATTGGCTTTCTGCACTAATCTGATGTAAATGAGAAACCTTTTTTTTTTTTATTTATTGGCCCTCTACACCTATATGGTCCACCCACACAGGTAATTTTAATTATGCTGCCTGATTAGACCTCTGACGACTGTGTGGGTGAGTGTAGACTCAAATCTCCCTGACCTCTAAACAAAGCTTTATCATTCCAGTTGACCCTGTTGTGTTCTCAGCAACACTGTTGTTTGGATATAAATTCCTGTCTACTCTGTAAGGAGATGGTAACGTGCTGCATTTTGTAGATTCTACTTGAGACGATTATAGCTATAATTTAATAGGAAGTATATGTTAGTGATTGACAAATACAAATCAAAAGTTAAAAATTTGCATCAAAGAAACATTCAGCTACAGCTGCATTTAAGGCTTTCATTTCTGAAAAAAACAACAGGATAAACAGGATGTACCAATGTTTGGACACTGACAGTAGTTTGATGGGGCGGAGTGTGTGTGTGTGGGGTACCACATGTCATCTTTACAAGATGCAACAACCTGGTATTGTTTTCATCTTGTGTGTGTGTGTGTTTTACCACGACAAAATGTGGTCCTGGAGACACCAGCTGTGGCAGGAACTACCACTGAGGTGATTTTCAGTGCAGTGGCAAGTATTTCTGAGGTTTTGTTATAACATCACAACTGTGCAAGACACAGACATGAAACTTTTCAGGTGTGTAGTTGAAATCAAAATTAAGACTAAGTTTAAAGAAGGGTGTGATCTGACCCATGCATTCTGATTACTCATATAAAAGAAAGGGAACTCATGAACTGATGTGATCCTATAGCAAGATAGTCTCCTGTTCTTGATTGATTTTTTTGTATGTGTGCATACGCAAGACAAAGACAGATGAGTAAGGGATCTACCAGGGTGACAGCAGTGTTATGAGATGAAAAGAAAGATCATTTATTTGAGCAGCAGTCTTATTTCTGAAATAATCAAATACAAAGCCCTACCACTCTGAAAATGAAAAAAAAATGAGGAGCAGTCTACAGTTTCTACAGCTGAGCAGTAGAGCATTTATAAAAACCAGACATGATGTACACTATAAGCTGTCTCACAATGGGGACTGTCCTCTCACTGGACTGTCAGTCCAAATGTTCCAAGAAAAAGGCAGCAGGCTCCTATCACTAATTCACTTGAAAGGAGACAGTCTGGGTTCAAAGTGTGGTGAGGGCACAATGGAGAGATGTGGTCACTGCCCAGCACACTATCCATTTATATATTTTCCCGCTTCCCATTAATATATAAAGTCTGGTTGACACTTTATCAGATAATTATGTGGTAGCCGATCATCATCTAACGGCCTTCTTAATTACATTAGCTGCACCAGTGCAAACTCCTGATGCTGATAACCAACCAGCAGCATCACAACTCCATTCAGAATCACAGTGGTGATAGTTATGTTGCTCACCAATTATGGAAAACAAAACTGATCATTATCCCCAGATGGCGTCTGCAGCAAAATCTAATCTTCATTTTTATCAGCAACACTTAATATAAGTAGACTGTTGTATCCAGAATGAACTCAAGATCGCACACTCTCACTGTGACAAATCGGTACTGACTGACTGTCAGCCTGACTTGGTGCATAAAAACAGTGACAAATAGGTGGGCAGACTCTTACTGCGCCCACATATACAAAATGAATTATATGTGACTGTCTATGAACAATACAACCACTCTTTAGGCAACAACAGCAGTTAACTGCAAATCATGTGGTAACAGGGTCCACTGTTTTCATGGGACAGTATCCTGAAATAGGTGAAATAATTTGGTTTTCACAAAGATTGCACATCTAGTACTTAAAAAAAGTCCCTGAAACCGCACAAAATGGAAGACATTTTGAAAAACATGTAAGTGTCTCACTCTATTTCACATTTCTTTTTTTCCCCTTTGAAATGCTTTTAGGAAAGAAAATAACACAGTAACTGATAGTTAAGAGTTTCCTTTTCACTGTGCAGAACATTACAGACTGTCATGCTGCAAAAAGGCTTCTGGTAAATCAACTACAAACCATATGGACTGTGAATTATCCGACCACAAAATGTCGACTGGTGCTAACTTTATTAAATTATCGCATTAATATTGAACTGTAACAGCACCTTGAGGCCTTAAACATCTCCTCATACAACTGGACTGCATTTTAGCCTCACAAATGACTCTATGATTAGACAAAACATGCTGATGTGCATTTTTGGGGGGAGTGTAGAATACCATTAGTGGTCTGGTATAGCTTGAGGGGAAGAGACATTGGTGATTTGCAATAATTACATTAAGAAAGTGATACTGGCTGACTTGAAATGGAATAAACATGAGTGCTTAATGCACCCTAAATTATTCTCCCCACCCCACCCCCCTCCGCATTGTTCTTAAGAAATTGGGCTTCTGAGAATTCATAATTATCTGTTTTATTCTTGGCTTAGCTTATGAAAGATTAAAATTATGTTTAAGGCAGGCTTCTCCCTGTGTTGTTGCAGGAATGCTTTTTTATGCCAATATCTGGGGTACTTATCACAGAAAGGGATATCTCATAAACGGATGCTTGTGGATCCTCATGGCCACTCTGCCAAATTTGTCAGCGTCAAATGTAAGATCTAAACTCTGTTCAGACATGCTCGGTGAGTGAAACCCAGAGGAGTTCTCTAAAGAGCAGATTGAAGGGACCAAACAGCAGAAAATAAACGGCGTAGAAAAACATGGGCTTATGATAAGTCTACAGAGAAATGGTTTGTTGGCCCTGTGCCTTTTGATATCAGTTTGAATTAGAATGATATTATTGATTTTTGCAAGAGGGGCCTGAAAATGCGCCTGTAGCCAGTCCTCGGAGAGCAAAGAGACAGAGGCAGAAAAAGGCGAAGGGACAGAGGGAGCAGGGAGGGAGATAGAGGAGCAGGCGAAGGAAGACTGATAGATGGAGGGAGGAAGGGCAAAGAATAGGCAGATAGAGGAAGGGTTGGGATAAAGGAAGAGCAAAAGGCAGACACATGAGTGAGGGTCTGCTTGCAGAAATAGAACGACTCCCCAATCAATTGTGCGTCGGTGGCCCTGCTGTGAGACTGCAGGGGATCCCTCTGCAGGAACACATAAAGGAGAGGTCGTAATAGGCCAATACATTAGATAAATGGCATTTACTGCTATGGAAACGACTCCAACCTGGCTGGAGGTTGCCCACCGTGCTGGCAGCAGCTTTGTATTTATAGTCCTCTCCTGCACCTCGCTGTGCAATTTCTCTGACACCTTACCACCACCATCACACGCACACACACACACACTCACATATGCTCCACCAAGCTCTCCTCCTCTTCATCCCTGTCTCTTCCATCGTTCTTCACTTCTCTTGGTCTTAGTAATCCTACATCTGATATCCTGCCACCCACATACCCAAGTACCCCTCCCTTTCCTGCAAATGGTTCCTGGTGTCTATGGTGTTCCGGGATAGCGCTGCTGGCGACTTGCTGCTTCCTGCCAGTTCATGAACTGCTGGCGCACTAAGTGCTGCCCAGGGAACACCAGAGGGAAGGAGCAGTCATGAGGAGCGAAGATCAAACAAGCCATGATTGTGTTTGGCGCTGTGGCAAATTTGTGATCACGACAGACATAATTACGGAGCGTTACTAATTTAGGAATACTTTATTATTTAGTGATTAGTTGATCAGACTGAGATTTGAGCACAGATGTCTTGAACATTCATCTGGTTTTAAAACAATATTTTACTTTATGGCAACATTGTGTCAAATGTCCACATGAAACCGATATTATTGTGTGAAAAGGGTCAGAAAAGCAAGTTTCAGCTCATTGTTTATCTGTTCAAACTACTTTTTTTTTATTTTAGTTCACTATCACTGATCTCATAGAACTGTTTGTACCTGCAGCTGGAAACTGTTCTCAGGGGGAAATAAAGCTCTAAAAACCTACTATAAACCACCAAGACTGACACAGCTAACAACTAGCTGCTGTGCATATTGAGCATTTAGCAGCAAAAAGTCAGATATTTCCCCCAAAATGTGGTGGAGACCAAAAACAAAGCTAAAAGTGAAGTAAATGTAGCACTTACATTAATTTTGTTTCATGAAACAGGACTCAACATGAATTTTAATGCTGCTTCCTATTTGTTGTGTGGTTTGACAACTCAACTAAATTATCACAACCTGACTGATTAATTTAAAAAAAATCAGCATATGAGCCAAACCGATTTGTCAATGCCATGGAGTGTAGTGTGTTTTTAAAAGTGTAGAGATTTATAAAGGTAAATGGTCTTACAGGCAGACCCCTGGACATATACAGCTCCATGAATCCATGGCAAAATAAATAAAAAAGGAAGACTGCCACTGGCCTCTTGGGCTTCTGCTGAAATAAATCATGTTGTAAACAGCCAACAGGAGAGACAGGGGGCTGATCTACTATTGATTATTGTTACAGGGGGAGATGATAGCATTTCTAATTTCCATGGCTGCCTTTGATGCTGTTACTGAAATCAGAAATACGAGGGCATTTTCTGATAGAATATGTATATGTTTTTGTCTGTTTTCATGTTCCTATTTATCCTGATGCCTTTACTTTACTGACACCTAAAAGATTTCACGATCTATTGTGTACAAAAACACCCCTCTTTTCTTCGACACTCTTTATCTCTCAATGGCAGATGAATAATTAATTACTTATTCAAAGGAAAAGGGCAAGCAGACTCACAATATTGTCTGTGAGCGAGTACTTATAACCCACAGACCATTGTCACATTCATGTCTCCCAGGGGAGCAATTCCAACACAATTTACTGAGCATGAACATTAGACAGCCAGAACCAGGCCAGAGCCCATGCCTTACCAGCACAACAACTCTGGTCAACTAATGCATAGGAGAGGAAAAGACATAGAGGAAAGCTTCGCTCTCAGGTAATGGCTCTTAGAGATGCTTATTCATTAAACAGAGTGTCTGAGCAATAGAGCTCTACGTAATGCATCTGCTTTACACATCCTGCATTATTTATGAGCAGAGAACAGCTTTATATTCAGAATGGGTTAAAAGCTTAAAGGTTGTTGAGTGACTTGTTTTTATTCAACTTGGAGCATTCAGTGTAATGGTGAAATTCTAAAGGGACGCTGATTAAAAGCTACAATAACCAACAACTCATAGTAAAACAACAATAAATTAATAATGTATACAGATGTGCAATCTGTGCCTGCCTGTGTTCAAACCTAAACCTAAATGTGTCAATATGCTTATGTATGACATGTTATTCAACCACATATGAAGGCAAACATGTTTTTATAGCTTCTTCTAGTACTAAGAGATGAGTATCATTATACTGTGGTATATCATGTTCTGGACTTCTAAATGTATTGAATATATTGGACAGGAGTACAGAGCACACCAACTAGATGCTCATACTAAACAATATGCCTTTTTATATTCCCAAAGAATATGGGATTTCATAAATTAGGCTATAAACTTGTGCTCTTACTTAATTTATTGTGAGAATTATGCTTAAGTTATGTGTGCTATTTATTTTGTATTTTTATTCTTTGACGTACAGGCTGTATTCTGCTCAAACAGGAAGTGTAGATGGCAGCCACACCAGGCAGAGTCACATATACAGGTTTGTTGTACTGAAAGGTGTCAGCAGCGGCGTACACAGCTACGGTGCTAAGTCCTTAAACATTTACCAGTGAGACACCAACCACATCCACCAACCTGTTTAAAGAAGCACAACTTTGTCTCATACTATTCAAGTTCAAGTATTCAGCTATTCAAGTAACACATCTTTACACATTTGATGTAAAGATACTTCCATTTTTATATGGTTAGCTGTTGTGATACGTGAAAAGGAAAGAGATTTTGTTGTTGGACTTTTGGAGTGTGAGCATATGGCTATTTCCTGGAGGCAGTACATACCAGTGTAGTCTCAGTACATTCTGAACTCTCAATAATACATGTAGGGAAGATTCATTATTTTTTGGCAGGCACTATCTGTTTTGAATGGCTACACTCGGGTGAAAAGCCTGCTGTCAAAGAGAGGGTGAAACACAATAATTATTCAAATGGGAATAACAGCGCACAGTTAAATTAAAAAAAAAAGACATTGAAGGTTGAAACTCTCACCTCTGCACTGCTTCCTGCCCAAATACTAGTAATGTGCTATTTAGATCTTTGGAGGGATTCAGAGTCACTCACTGATATGAGCAGGGTTTGCCTGTCACTTGAGTCACTTGACCCAAAATGACCCAATTGTGAAATAAAGTGTTTCAAGTGTTAGCACGGACCTTGGTACATTCACTCGAGACATAATAAAGCATATACACTTATTATTATTATTATTAAGAAGAGGGTCTAGTATGATAGCATAAAAACTTATGAGTAACCTATCATTGAAAATTAAGTAGCTTACATAAGCCTAAACCTAAAGCTCAAAATTAGGAGTGTATAAAATGAATGAGGACTGTGTCACAACTATGAAAAAATATTTTGATTTCTTGTGGCCTAAAATGTATGTGGAGTGGATCAGCAGAGTATTTATTCACGCACAATGTGGGCAGCAAGTTTATACAGCAGTCATAGAAGTCAAAAACATGAATGCCTGTGTGCGAGACTGCGAGTGGATATGCAGGGGATTCACTGAGCCTAGGCTACAAGCAGGGATCAATGAGTAACGAGTCCTCTGACGGTTACGAGTTATCTGGCGGCAGTCGTGAGGTGGGTAAGTTTTGTTTCTCTGCTGAGTGAGTGGCTGAGTGCCTATAGTTTGCGCTGCTTGCTTGGATCAACTAGTAGTGGTCAAGTCGGTTCGTTCCTCTGTCAAGTGAGATGTAAGATGTTTGAATGGTGCCATTTATTGATTATATCAATCAAATGTGGTAGGACTCAACTGACCCGGTTAAATAGACATCTAGATCCATGACTTGTGATTTTAGAGAGTCGGGTTAATGATTCGGATCCCAAATCTCTTTCCCACTACTACCAAATACTGTGTTAAGAGTGGAAGATTTTCTTGATTGTTGGCTTTCCAGACATTGTTGAGTGCAGCCCACTTGATTAACAATTTCATAAGCTATTTGAGTGACAGACAAATGCAGCAGTGTAACTCAACAACTCAAATCATTTGCCATTTACCACAATACATTCATTATTATGCAACAAACAAGGAAACCTACAAAAAGTACCAAAGACATAGACAATCTGTTTAAAAGCCTTTTGAACTTACTCATCCTAATCCCACACTGTTACAAAAACAAGAATACAACATTACAAACAGAAAGCAACTTTGGAAGGCTAAGTCAGAGAAGAGGTCCTCAACAGAAGGATGAATAAGAAGGATACAAAACAGTAAAAGTGACATGAAGATTAATGGAAGGCAGTGATGGAACTTATTTACTCAAAAGTCGAATAAAGCTCAACAGGACTTTACAAAAATCCATCAATTTCCTTCTGCTTATCTGGGGTTGAATGGCAGCACCAGCATGCTTAGCAGGGTACTCCAGGTACCTCCTCCCTTCACAGCAATGTTTTTCAGCTCCTCTTGGGACCTGGTGCAAAGAAGCAGTGGTTCTATTCCCAGATTTCTACGGGCGAAGAAGTTACAATCAGCAAGCAACAGCCTGTTGCACAAGCTCATCAATCCACCCACCCGCCTGTCCGTCCGTATCACACTAACTAACTAACTGTAAAATACTGAAACATGCAGCAATGTAACCAATGATTTTATTCCACCCGTAGTGACTGTATGTGTACAGTCATACTTACCAGGAAAGAGATTTAAAAAATAATGTGAATCAGTTTCCTGTCTTTGTTCAAGATGAAAGCAAAAAAGAAAGTAATTGACAGAAAATTAGTTTTGGTAGCCAAACTACATTGAAGAGACCTCTGAGCAACTGTTTACTCTTATTTCTAAGTGAGTTTGCTGAACAAAACCAACTTGAACCAACTGAAACCTGATCAATACATTAAAAACAAGAAACCAAAATAATCAAACAGACCAAACTGGTGTTAAGTGATCTCACATTGTGTGTATTAATAGTCCAGAAATATGAGATTTAGCTGTGTGGAATATTAGCCATGTTTATAACGTGGCTATACATGAATGGATTGCAATGACATTTTGAGCTGACCAATCACAGTAGCTGGCATCTCTTTGGTGCTGACATGAAGTTAAATTTCAAAGGCAGTTCACGTCAACCTTGGAGCCTCCACATGTAGCCTCTGTAACACCCTGACGCACATGTATAAATCTGGCCTCACACACACATACACATTCACATATGGTACATGCAAAAAAATTCATGCACGCCAAGACACACAGAGCTGGCGTCTTGTCCTGTTTTCTCAGTACAGATGGGGATGTAGGAGTGATTTAATGAGGTGTGTGTGTATGTGTTAGAGAGGCGATAGTGGAGGTAATCGTCAGCCTGCTGGTAAATCCTGTCCTCTGAAACCTTTCACTTCCACCTATATCATCACCTCTCAGCTTCCAGCTGAGTGTGTACATGTATGTGTTTTATAGTGTCGATAAAATGTCACACACTTTCTGCATATTGTATTATATGGAGCCCCATGAGGGTCAGCTCAGAAAAGAAAATGTGTAAATCTGTGTTCTCTGATTCATAATCGGTGTGCACAGATTGTAAACACCTATTGTTTTGCATTCTGTGTGTTTGAAAAACTGTGTAAAGATGCATATAAATCTACCCTTAAGTCGATATAAATTAGACGCAAATGCTTCATTCCTTGTTCTCTGACAGAAGTCCTTTGCAAATTGTGTGCATGGATGTGCACAGAGTAGTGTGCAAATCTGTGGGCATGGATTGCAAAACAGTTTTTTTTTCTTAGCTGACCCTAGGGGGGCTTTCTTGCATCGCCATTCACACAGAGAAAAAACAAAAGAAAACCAAGTTGCTGTAGATGTATTGAGATTTCGATAAACAGCATGCACACTAATTGTTTGTTTGTGCATATGTATGAATGCATCAAGGAATTTTTTGCTTCTTTAAAACTTAAATAGCTCGAACCTCTTTAACGCTTGATACCTTTTTTTGTCTGACAGCCAATTAATCACACAACACAATAGACGAAGAGAGTAAAAGAATAACATGGCAAACTAACTTGCAGAGTCTTAGCTGAAAATGGGTCAAATCATTTGATAAAGTGTACGTGGGATTCATCATTTTGGGAGAATATCATGTTGACAAGATGAAACATCCGCTACAAGTTACATCTGTAAGACTAAAAACACCAATTCAATAAAAAAATCTCTCTCCAAAATCTGTAAATTAAGAAATAAAATATATGCAAGTGTGACTTTGTTAATTGGTGTTAAAAAGGTGTGATATATGTGAATATGAATGTGCCCTGAAGTGATGAAATCTTTGAATTGTCATTTGAGGTGTTTAGACAGTAGGACTCACACTGGTTTTGCTTGTTTATTAGGGGTCCATGCAACGGAGTTGCAGGAACCCTGTTGATATTATCAGGATTTTTGTTATTATTCCACTAACACAAAAGTATCTGCCTAGGGCAAACCGCAAGAGCGACAGGCACCAAACTTGGTAACTTGGTCTGGCATTGCAGTTTGCCAAGGTGTCATGACACATGCCTACTGCTAGGTGGCGCTATAAATCAATTTACACTTTGGCTCACATCTCAAGAACCGAGTGTCGCAGAAAAAAAAACCTTTCGTCCTCTGTTTCCTTGGATAGCCCTGATTCAAATGCACTAGGCCACGCCAATTTCCGTCTGCCATTCTTTTCCACCATTTTGAAAAAGTTGGAAATCAAAGAATTATACGTTCTCCTAGCCCGTTCATCAGATTCCCACCAAACTTGGGATATTTCATCTATGGACACAAATGATTACAATGTATTTGACTGGACTTTAAATTTTTATCATCAATTACAAAGTTAATGCCAATGATTCTTAAGGGTGTGGCCCAGTGTGACTGCAAGGGCCATAGCTCATGAGGTATTTACCCAAACTTCATGAAACTTTAAATCTTTGATGGCAATATGATTCTGTACGAGCACCCCAACTTTCGTGACCCTTGGTCTCTAGGGGGCATAACAAAAGCAACATTCTGTATCTTAGAAATGGTGACAGCCACCGTCATGAAACTTGGCATGCACAGTCGCTACATCATTGTGTAGTAGCCCAACAAGTTGTGTGACAGAACATCCATAGGGGGCGCTAAAAGGTCACACAGACCGTTCTATATGACTTTACCTATAACTTCTTAAGGATTCACTCTATCCTTATGAAACTCAGCAAATGTCATTATCGTGTGTTTGCCTACAAATGTGCCAAGTTTCGTGAAATTGGGACAATATGGGGCGCTGCAACAACAATATATATGTCATTATCTGAAAAACCAACACAGCTGGAGTTGGTCCCCTTTGCAGATGCCAGGGCGAATATATATATATATATATATATATATATATATATATATATATATATATATATATATATATATATATATATATATATATATATATATATATATATATATATATATATGTGTGTGTGCTCAAGGGTACCTCAGTGGGACCGGGTAGCTGGTGGATTCCGGACCCAAGTCCGCTTCCTTAGCTGCTTCCTTAGCCACCAGGCCACCACAGCCATATATATATATATATACTGCCATACACATATACTGCCCTACACACACACACACACATATTTAAATATGTATATAAGGGCATGGACCCCTTTGTGATCGCTTGCGATCATCTAGTTATATTATATATTTATGTCTTATGTATTTACTGCAGTGTTACTGCAGTGTTTTTTGAAGCAATAGACTTATTTATAGTCATATTCAGAAAATCTCTGAAAATCAGATCTAAATTACATTACAGTCACACCTTTTTCTCTCTGCGTGTCTGTGTCTATAAGTGAATTATCTGATGTATAATATAAAGCAATCACTGGTCTTAAACACTAAACTTTACTGAGAAAAAAATCTACTCTTTTCTTCTCTGTCTTGTTGAACTCTGAAAGGAACGGTTACTTCTTGGCCCCATCCCAGTGAAGGTTGGCCTCAGTGTGAACTCCTACCTGATGTGATATCAAGGGATTACTGAACACAGTCTCTTATCCATCACTACCAACAAAGCAATGGTGGGAGTAAAGAGAAACATTTACTCTCTTTACTCTAACAATCATGTTTAAAACAATTGTGTTTTGTTTCTTTAAAAATCAGTAATTTCACTCTCTTTTTTTCACTAGAGCATTTTCCTTCACTACAATTAAGGTCGGTTGGACCTTAATTGTGGGAGAACGCAACAAATGAAAAGAAATGTATCAGCAGCTGCTGGTACCACCACCCAACCTCAGCAAATGTCTCACCTTAAACACACCTGCAATGATGCATGAACAACAGGTGCATGTTGGGTCTGGCTAAATACTAAATAGCTAGATGCTAAATCCCTGACGATGGATCCTTTAGCTGTGTTTTCTGTGTTCACTTCTAAGTAGTAATTAGTAGTTACACATTTATTTCACACAATGCATCCAGATTTGACAACTACATTCTCCTGGAATATATGGTAAAGCATGGAATCACTCTGTCAGTGACAATGCGCGGTAGTAGAGTCATTTTAATGTATGACAAACCGTACCAGCAGCGGTGGATAGACTCGTTTAGTTTTTTACCCATGCGTCTGTCAAAAACACCTGCAGCTTTGGGCTTTCAGGATCTGGAGAAGGGCTATTTTCCTCACAAATTCAACACACGTGAGAATGAGTTCTGTTGGTAAATATCCTGAACCTGCCTTTTATGGGTATGACTATATGTGACAGCTAAAAAATCAAATTCATGAAGTGGTATGACACAGTCCGGGAAAAAACCTTTGATTTTCAGGTTTTTCAGATTCGACACTATTGTGTCAATGATGTAGAGGTGTTGCGCAAGGCATGTGCAGTTTACTGAGACACATTTCTGGAGTGCACAAAATTTGCCCCGTATGCCTTTACAACGCTGGCATCTAGCTGCATGGGTGTGTACAAAACACTCTTCCTACCAAAAAACACAGTGGCTCTAACGTACAAAGGCACATACACCAGACAAAATAAAACATACTCGAATGTGTCTATGCAATGGCTCAAGTATGTTGCCACCACAGAGGGCATTAAGATAAAACATGCTCTCAATGGTGGTGAGCATGGCATAAGACCATACTTTGTAGACGGTTATAATCCACTTACAAACACCTGTTACGAATTCGCAGGATGTTTTTACCATGACTGTGTCAAATGCTACTTGCAATCAGATGTTAATCCTGTCACAAAAGTCACATTTGGACATCTCTATGGCTTGTTTACTGAGAAAATTACAAATCTAAAGTTGGTGCACAAACAGAACGTTGTTGTGATGTGGGAATGTGAATGGGGGCGGTTGACTAAATCAGACCCCGCAGTCCAAGTGTTTTTGTCGCTGTACAGGAAACTGGAACACCCAGACCCCTGTGAGGCTCTCTTTGGCGGGCGTACAAATAGACACATGCTGTATGACCTGTTAGACAAGTTGCATGACCGTGTGTTGTACTGTGACACAGACAGCATCGTTTTTACTTCACATCCCGGTGACTGGGTCCCTCCTTTAGGCTCTTACCTGGGGGACCTGACCGACGAAATAAATGACGGTGACGTCCTTAACAAACTTACTTTGTTAAGGATGTTATTGAAAACACATCAACACTTATTTCACACCCTATTGACAACATAGTGTACATTTATTCATGCTGGCAACCCTTGTATAATCAACTTCTTAAAACGCGTGATATTAATTTTGTAAACGGCTTACCAGAGTCTTTGTGTGATGATACATTGCTTCCTTCTGACAAAATCTTTTAATTATAGATGATTTAATGAATGATGCAAGTAACAATATTGAAATGCAAAATGTGTTTACTAAATATGTTCATCATAGAAATCTAAGTTGTATATACCTAGTGCAAAAATTTTTTATTCAAGGAAAAGCTAGTCACACCATTAGTTTAAACACTAATTATCTATTGTTGTTTAAAAATCATAGAGATAAATACCAGGTTACTTTACTTGGTAGACAGATGTTTCCAGGTAACTGCAAATATTTTTTAGAATCATTCAATGATGCCACGCCTACAGCTATTTACTTATCGATTATAAAGCGACAACATCCGATCATTTGAGACTCAGAACAAATTTGCTATCGGATCATTCTGTTGTGTATGTCCCGAAAAAACATCACAGGGGGTAGCAATGTCGATACGTATGCAAAGAAACCTGGCTTTGCTGGAGTTGTTATATAAATCCAAGCCCAGCATGCAACGTGTTATCGTATGTAACGCCAGTACTGACCAGACAGGTGGTTTTTTGTTGCCTTTATTAGGCGCAGTTATCCCGTTTATTACAGGTCTACTGAGCAGGGGGTAAAGACAGCAGAATGGATCATGCTCAAAAGATGTTTCTTGTGCCGCAACACCAGCTGGATCTTTTAAAGCATCAGCAGCAACATGTGCCGGAACAAAACAGTGGGTCGGTTAGACAGTTGGCGCAAAATGAATTAGACAAGGCTATGCTAGACATGCTCAATATGTCCAGCATAGATGAGTATGAAAAAGCAAAAAAATATGCACACATTCTGCAGCGTTACCTCTCTCTAGTTAAGCAGAAAGAGCGTGAAAAAGCTGTACTAACTTTAACTCTACCTGATAGCAACACTGATAATGCACCAGCTAATAGATATAACCCACATAAAGCGTCTGAACACGGTGGGGGTGCCAGAGAGGTATTGGAAGAAGTTTTAAGGCACATGCCTTAAAGAAGTAAAAGAAACGCTGAACACATTTTTTTTTTTTAATGAAAGATTATGGTTTTGTGACTAAAATCTTGTAGTCTTGTAATGAATAACCCTGTCTTTTTTTTATGGACTATAAAACTTTAACGAAAACAAACAACAACAACAAAAAAAAAAAGTGATTTATCACGTTTAAGTTGTTATACAATGTGTATGTAAATTAAAAACGCTGTTGGATTATAACATGAGGTCTCACACTGTTTTTTATTTGTAATGTTATAATGTTTTTCAAATCATTTTTCACATTGCACAAAAGTAAAAATGTGGTCTTTACACGCACCGGGTGTTATTCTATTATTAAAGCAGCATACCATAGCATCATTATTAACAAGATTAGATCCATACATCTTAATCACCTTAGCATAAGGTAATCCTTTTTGGATGTGATATAAAAAGAGAATACAATGCTGACCACATGCCGTTGTAAAGTCATTTTGAACTTGTTTTGTTGAATACAATACATTTACACAATTCTTTACTAAAAAAATCATTTATCGATGTTGGGAATTTGTCACAATTGGGGGGGTTACCGAAACTGTCAAAAAAATAGCTTAAAATAATAACATGGCGGGTTAATAGTGCGGCTTGATCGGACTCGGGTTGCTATTACTTTTACCATCAAAATATCGAAATGTGCTCTGTGCTCACAGCCACAAATTTCACTTTACACATATAATATTCTCCAAAATTGTAGTCACACTCGTCCTGATTCCCACAATGTGTTTACCTAAACGATAGCTTTTACAGTTTTTGAAGCCTAGAAGTGACAAGTGGTCACATGAACTGCTCCATTCAATCCCATGTAAATCCAGCGAAGCTTTCAAGCAGAAAATCACAAATGTGATAAAGTTAAACTCGCTCTAATGTCCACATTTTTGACACTAGGAAGAAAAAAAACACATCTATGTGTTCACGAAAGCCTTGCAGCTGCGAATCTAAAAAAAATTTTGGGATATCTGCTTTACTTTTTGAAAAAAAACGCAGTAGTTTGAGGTGTTGTTTTGAGCGTCTTCTCCGATCTTTTGCCGCCTCTCAAGCACCTGTGAAGCACCGTCACCACGGCAACCGGTGTCAGTTAGGCAGCAGAGGGGGAGGGGCGCGCGTGTGTTTGTGTGTGTGTCGTTAGTGAAGCAGCTGCTTCAGCAGCTACTTTGAACGTTAATAACTTCATGACAGTTGATCACACATAGACAAATGATATATCAAAACGTGCATCTTGGCCAGACTATTACTTTTTTAAATCCAAAACTGATTAGCATCGCCAATCATTTCCCTCCTTCCTTTCTTTTCCTTCCTTTTGTTAGCATAATGAAATGATTCCTGATGCTCGTCGCAAATCATTTCATTATGGTATGAGGGAAATCATTTCCCTCATATGATCATTTCCCTCATATGATGATTGGTGAAATGTTTCCCTTCCTTTCCTACCACAATGAAATGAACAAATAAGGATAAGATGAGTTGAAAAAGGAAATTGTAGCACCATCGCATCTTAGCGTAGACTGCTACGGCGCACAGCCCCACTCTCACTATTCCCCACAGGGGAATTGTCCAGTTTACAAATCTTGTTCTCAGGGAGCATATCAGAGGCTAAAACTCCAACAAAATCATTTATCTTTAACGGTTATTTTTTTAAATTACACCTGTCATCTCTATAGTATTCATAGTTTTCCTCTTCCTTTAGTAAATAGTCAAGAAGTATCTGCCTCTTGTTCGATATCTCAATTACAGAATCAAAAACAGCATAACACACAAGAGTAACAGTATGGGGGTAGCGGTGTTCTAAAACGAACCTCCAATCTCACATTACCCGTTTTGATCAGTGATACATTTCCTGAACAACCCTCGTCGGGTTCCAGGTTAAAACAAAATAAGCTGTAGCCGGTACCAAAATCCTGTCGTGCGATCTGTCTTTTAAGTGTCGTCCTGTGGTTTGTATTAGCTGATGATATTCTCTTGTGTATTGTCCTCTAGAAAAATATGGTTGAAAAGGTTTTGCCGGAAAAGGTTGACCGTCAGCGTACACACTTATAAACTCTGTGTCGTAATGTCCGAAAGTAAAGGGGTTATGCGCATAATTTCCTGTTTACACTTCGTTATCTACAAATCCTATTACCAGAAATTTGGGTATTTGTCCGATGTAAAGATTTTTCTTGATTGCACACTCTTGTCCCAGCAGGAATAGAAAAGGTACGGTACGGTACCGTGAACAGATCCAGCTCCGTTTTCACACATTCTGCCGAGTGGGAATGGATGAGGGCCATTTCGGCGGGTTTTTATTTGAGACCTATTTTACACTTAAAATATGTCTTTTGGTGAAAAAGCCACAGAGCTTCTTTTCTTTGTTCTAACACTGGTGGTGTTTGTTTCCTTTTTGGTCACTTTGCCCCTTTTAACGGCTGTTTTACGTCTTTTTGATTGTTGTGGGTTACGCCCCAACCAGAGGGCAGTCTTTTCGAGAAGCCGCGTCTCACTACACACACACCGTGCCCCTCCTGTTGACCAGATACAGTACTGCGGGCTATGTTGGACACAACATCACCCATAATATTGGTTGCGGCCGTTTTTAAATGGGGTTTAGCAATACTAAAACCTCGTTTTAACAACGGTATGGCCATTCTAAACAAGTTGCGGAAAATTCCTCCTAAACCATGTCCATATTGTGTACTACACTGGCACCTGGATGAGATAGAAGGGGACATGATCGCCAGAGCAGGTCCAGGTGAAGAAGGTGAAGAAGGCGGAGACAATGGAGAGAGCGGCTCCTCTGTATTCATGTTGTCCCCCGGTCAGCATTGTAGCGGCGGCGGTGGTGGTTGGTCTAGAGGTTAAAAGACACACAGTTGCTCCAAATCGAGATGATGGTTCTGTCCACAAGCTTGAGCACAACCACTTATATCCTCTACGCATCTTAAAACACGGCTGTTTAAGGAGGAGTTTACTTATTCATTTGTTTTATTACACTCACCACACACATGCACGCACCTGTCAATCACACATGTATGCCCGATTTTTCCCCATGTCACAAACCCAAACCCAAACATACATTCTTATTACTACTCTTCTACCGTCAGTGAGCTGTGCTCCAACTTCCCGCTGTTTCTGCTGATAATTCCTGTTGAGCTTGTTCAGCTCAGTGTTTGAAAACCTGGAGGAGCAGTGAGACAGAGAGCCTGAGTGGATTGCTTCTAATTTGCACCAAGAGTGAACGGGCAGAGAAGCTGGATTTAAGGGAGATTGTGACGATCTTTGCATAAAACTCAGAGTCACATTCAGACACACGTGTACAGGAAACAACCAATGTAATGTTATTATTCACAGCACAGAGGAGACCATCAGCAGCCATTTTGTCTGGTTCTACAGCTTCAATATCTGCCTATTCTGCTGTTAATTGTTTAAGAAGTGTCTGTCATATGATTAATAATATATGTGTTGTAATAATCAGCTTTATGAAGAGACTGCAATGAGTCTGACTAAGCCTAAAGATTTGATTTATCATATAGCATTATCACCATATAGCATTTTTAGCCTTCGGCTTCCCCCCAAGAAAAATATAATGCAGTTATCTCTAACTCACTTACTTCTCTGAGTACGTTAAAAAATATATTTTTACTTTATCTTTACATGAGTCAAATTTCTTTAAAGTCACAGCACTTACTTACTTGAGTACAGTTTTCCAGTACTCTTTCAACTCCTCCATGAACCTCCACGCTGAACGTAGTGTTGGTGGTTCCTCCCAGGAAAACCGCACTGAGCCATTCTGATCATATGTGGATCACAGCCTGTAACATGACAAGTTGTCCATGTGTCATGAATGCCATGGTAAAGGGTGCTGTGTTCCTCGATGACATGTTTGGAGGCTTGTGCTGTGTCATGACTGCACATGCTGTTTGCAGCTCTTCATCTTGTTGTTTATTCCCTGTCCCACACAACATTTAATTCCAAAAACTCTCCTCTACTCCTTTTATACCACTCAAAGAGCTTAAAAACTCCTGTTGCCTTGCACTTTGTGTCTTTACCCACATGGCATCAATTAAATAATTTGCTTGTTAAGTGCCTGGGGATAGATGGGCAAGAAGATTGGGCCTGAAACTGTGTATTTTGTAACTTAACAGAACAAAATCCAGGACCTCCCAGAACAGGGAATGGTGTGTTTTTCACTGGATATGGCACCTCTTCTGTCACTATCAAAATCTGTAAATAAATGTTGTGCTCTTTATAATCCGTTTAGTCTGTTCTGTCACTCCCTTATTTCGCATCAAAGTTATGAGTAAATCACTTGTTTGCCTGTTTTGGATGCATTGTATTGAAATGATTTAAAGGAAGTGAGAGGGAGAGATGTCAGTCACTTGGGTCATGCAGCGACGCCTGAGGCGTTTGAGTGGTGCGCCGTTTGTTCTGCGTAGCTGTCCTGCTGTGATAGTGCTTAAATGAAGTGGAGGAGAGTAACAACCAGACAGTTCGGTTTCTTAGTGTGCTTGCTTTTCATGGTTGTAAATGGGATGTTTGGCCGTAATTCATTCCACCACCCCCTCCCCATCACCCTCCATTCAGCAATTAATCCAGAGACAGAAGGGAAACGACAGAGAAGTGAAGGGATAGTCAACGAGAGACGGAGAGCTACAAGCCGTAAATAGCTGTTTCTGCCTCCCCCTGTCATTTTGGGTGTTTTTTGTTTATGCTCCGATTTTTTAAAAATATTTTCGATGGCAGTTCTGTTTAACAGCTAAAATTAGTGCTTATCCAGCATACTCAGGACACCAAAGTTGAACTAGCCTTTGGAGCAGTGAGCCAATGGACTATCAAGGAATGGTTTTTCCAGGAGGTTTTTTTCCTGTTAAAAGGCTGCTATTGCCAAATGCTGTTCACAGTGGGAACTCTTGGATTGCCTTTTTAATATCATAAGGTGTTGACCTGTCTATATAAAGTACCTTGAGACAAATGCATTATGTGATTTGGTGCTATACAAATATATGAAACTGAATTAATGAAAATAGTTGTGTGATCCCAGTAAGTCATGAATATGGATCTCTTGGGCTGCTTTCAGTGTCAGTGGTGCTCAAACTTGAAAAAGTAAAACTTGCAATAACCATAAATCTACAACAGCCAGCCAGTTAAGTTAGCATAGAACAAAGACCAATGGATGCTGGAAAAGAAACAACTCTTAAGTGTGCTGATAGACAATCGTGACCAGCTTGTTTAAGAAGCTGCTGCTGGGCACAATGTTTTGGAAGCAAGTTAGCTTCAACACATTTTATGAAAACTTCAACAGATTTAGTGTTGAAAAAGCTTCATGTTAACCCAACATCACTGAAGGTAAAAGATTTGACAGCGGGCAGAATTATTTTAGATGTCGGAACTTTCTTTTTTTTATTGAACATGACACCACAGGCCTCATACATGGAGACTTGTGTGGTGCTGGGTCTTCCTCATGTGAAAATGATTATGTGATGCCAGGAAGTCATGAATATGGATCATTCTCTTGGGCTGCTTTCAGGGTCAGTGGCTCTCAAACCTGAAAAAGTAAAAACAGGCATTAACAATAAATCTACAACCTCCAGCCAGTTAGCTTAGCATAGCTATGCTAAGTTAAGAAAACCACCTGCTGGCTCCAGATACATATTTTCTGTGACAGTGTTCACGTCTACTCTTCTAGAGACTTACCCAGCATAAAACACAGGAAATGACTTTTGCTCCAACTTGTCCTCATCATCTGGTCAGGATCTTCTTTGTACATCCAGGAAACCCTGCATGTAACAACAACAAAAATAGTGAAAAAAAACAGCAGAAAAATATTTAAAGTCACTTCTGGGTCTGGGTGTTGTCGTCTACAAAAGACAGAAAAAAAAGACAGAAAGAAGGCTGCTGATGATGTCATCTGAGCTGATGGACCAGGAGGTCTGGGTGTTGTTGTCTACAACGGATCCAAGATCCTCCTTGAGCAGCTGCTCAAAAGAACAAGAACCTGTAGGAACCGGAAAGACAGAAGAATCAGCTTCAGATGAGATAACTCTTTTAATTTTATCCATCTCATCTGAGCGGAAGAACCAAGAGGTCTCCTCATCCTGGCTAAGAGGTGAGCTGCGTTTCTGTGTCCTCCTCCTCAGAAAGAGTCTCCTCCACCTGAGTAGAAGGACACTCCTCTGGACTAGAAGGAATCTCCACCACCTCAGTGGGAAAACTCTCTTCTTGAGGAGGAGGAGACGGAGAACCACAGCACACACAGTCAACACAGGGAGAAGAAACACGAAAAGATATACAAGCCGCAGATATCTATGTTGAAAAATTAGATATTTACTGCATGTACAGAACGATTTTGTACTGTAAATGTACATGTATGTACCTTAACAGATTATTTCCGAACAGTGCCTTTTAACACGGCAGCAACTTTGCTGATTAAAACAGAACAGAAAACGGTTTCACAAAAACCGGCTGCATGCGAAAAGCATCCTTTTCTGATGTCTGTCAGTGGATCCTAACAGCGTGGAGTGCTGTGAAAGAATCCACCATCAGCAACGGGTTCTAAAAGGCTGGACTGCTACGCGAAGAGAGCGGCGCACCTTTAGAGCCAACTTCACGGAGGATGACAGTGACACGGAGAACGAGACTGATGGAGACAGATGTGACGAAGCACTTCTGAGGCTGTTCAACTCCGACACTGAAGAAGAGCGACTTCATGGGTTTCAGTGAAGATGATTAAAGTGACTTGTGGTTTCAAACACAGGAGAAATGAAGGTATATAAATACCGGTTATTTTCTCTTGGTTCTGTTCCGTTTAATCAGCAAAGTTGCTGCCAGTAAAAATCCACAGAATAGCCGCACCTTTGTATAAGCCGCATGGTTCAAAACCTAGGAAAAAGTAGCGGCTCATAGTCCACAAAATACGGTAATTGGCAGTTGTCTTACCGTGCGTCGTTGAACGCTGAACGATTCATGGTCCAGATGCAGGTTAAGGTCAATTCCTCAGTCAAAGTGTTAATCCGAGAGTTAATCCGGTAGTTGTGTGGCGGATGGTGGTGAGGAGAAGGAGAGTTGCTTTCGATGCCACCTGGGGAATTACACCCCAGGAAATACACTCTTGACCCTGTACCGGGTCAACAAGGCCACACAGATTTGTTACACTAACTTTAGAGGGGACAAGAGACGGATTTCAAAATAACAAATTAATATTTATTTATCACAGCAAACTTAAGGGAGTGCGAAGGGAACCACCACCAGGGGAAGCCTGCCGCCTGCTGCACCAGCTCCTGTATGGGAAACAAAAGAAACAGAATTTAAACCCCATGGTGGTGCGACACTCAGTTGTTGCCCAGGGAACAGGACAGTGTTGACCTCGCCAGACGCAAACGTCAAATGCCAGGAGAAAGAAAAAAAAGTCGATCCAACCGCCACGGAAAACTTCACTGCTCAACACAGTATATTCTCAACAAATAACAATAACAATGAGAACAAGAAAATAATAAACATCCTCCAGAGCAAGAAGCTAGCTGCGGAGTCACTGGCTCTGCCAGATGCCAGGCTCTGTAGGCAATCACTCAGTGAATTCAACACCTACGCTTACGCTTGGGACTAACCTCCTCTCCCTCGTCATGCTCGTCCCGGCCTCTTCTTCTGGAGCAGCTGGTCCTCTCCAGAAGGTCGGGGAAGGGGAGCACGTCGTCCTCCAAGGAAAGAAGGCTGCTGATGATGTCATCTGAGCTGATGGACCAGGAGGTCTGGGTGTTGTCGTCTACAACGGATCCAAGATCCTCCTTGAGCAGCTGCTCAAAAGAACAAGAACCTGTAGAAACAGGAAAGACAGAAGAATCAGCTTCAGATAAGATAATTCTTTCAATCTTATCCATCTCATCTGAGCTGAACAACCAAGAGGTCTCCTCATCCTGGCTAAGAGGTGAGCTGCGTTCCTCTGTGTCCTCCTCCTCAGAAAGAGTCTCCTCCACGGAGTAGAAGGACACTCCTCTGGACTAGAAGGAATCTCCACCACCTCAGTGGGAAAACTCTCTTCTTGAGGAGGAGGAGACGGAGAACCACAGCACACACAGTCAACACAGGGAGAAGAAACACGAAAAGATATACAAGCCGCAGATATCTATGTTGAAAAATTAGATATTTACTGCATGTACAGAACGATTTTGTACTGTAAATGTACATGTATGTACCTTAACAGATTATTTCCGAACAGTGCCTTTTAACACGGCAGCAACTTTGCTGATTAAAACAGAACAGAAAACGGTTTCACAAAAACCGGCTGCATGCGAAAAGCATCCTTTTCTGATGTCTGTCAGTGGATCCTAACAGCGTGGAGTGCTGTGAAAGAATCCACCATCAGCAACGGGTTCTAAAAGGCTGGACTGCTACGCGAAGAGAGCGGCGCACCTTTAGAGCCAACTTCACCGGAGGATGACAGTGACACGGAGAACGAGACTGATGGAGACAGATGTGACGAAGCACTTCTGAGGCTGTTCAACTCCGACACTGAAGAAGACGACTTCATGGGTTTCAGTGAAGATGATTAAAGTGACTTGTGGTTTCAAACACAGGAGAAATGAAGGTATATAAATACCGGTTATTTTCTCTTGGTTCTGTTCCGTTTAATCAGCAAAGTTGCTGCCAGTAAAAATCCACAGAATAGCCGCACCTTTGTATAAGCCGCATGGTTCAAAACCTAGGAAAAAAGTAGCGGCTCATAGTCCACAAAATACGGTAATTGGCAGTTGTCTTACCGTCGTCGTTGAACGCTGAACGATTCATGGTCCAGATGCAGGTTAAGGTCAATTCCTCAGTCAAAGTGTTAATCCGAGAGTTAATCCGGTAGTTGTGTGGCGGATGGTGGTGAGGAGAAGGGAGAGTTGCTCGATGCCACCTGGGGAATTACACCCCAGGAAATACACTCTTGACCCTGTACCGGGTCAACAAGGCCACACAGATTTGTTACACTAACTTTAGAGGGGACAAGAGACGGATTTCAAAAGAACAAATTAATATTTATTTATTTGTCATAAATTACCAGATTTAAAAAGAAGCTTCGGTACTACAACCGAGGACAACTGGAGCGTAAGTCACAAACCACAATCACAGTAAAAAAAAAAAAAAAAAAACAACTACGCAAGACTAGGCCATAGCAAGGTGGTCAGACTAAAACTACTCAAATAACAAACCAAAAGAAAAGAAACACTACCAACCAAACCGCCACAACGTGTCACAGCAAACTTAAGGGAGTGCGAAGGGAACCACCACCAGGGGAAGCCTGCCGCCTGCTGCACCAGCTCCTGTATGGGAAACAAAAGAAACAGAATTTAAACCCCGTGGTGGTGCGACACTCAGTTGTTGCCCAGGGAACAGGACAGTGTTGACCTCGCCAGACGCAAACGTCAAATGCCAGGAGAAAGGAAAAAAAGTCGATCCAACCGCCACGGAAAACTTCACTGCTCAACACAGTATATTCTCAACAAATAACAATAACAATGAGAACAAGAAAATAATAAACATCCTCCAGAGCAAGACGCTAGCTGCGGAGTCACTGGCTCTGCCAGATGCCAGGCTCTGTAGGCAATCACTCAGTGAATTCAACACCTACGCTTACGCTTGGGACTAACCTCCTCTCCCTCGTCGTGCTCGTCCCGGCCTCTTCTTCTGGAGCAGCTGGTCCTCTCCAGAAGGTCGGGGAAGGGGAGCACGTCGTCCTCCAAGGAAAGAAGGCTGTTGATGATGTCATCTGAGCTGATGGACCAGGAGGTCTGGGTGTTGTCGTCTACAACGGATCCAAGATCCTCCTTGAGCAGCTGCTCAAAAGAACAAGAACCTGTAGGAACAGGAAAGACAGAAGAATCAGCTTCAGATAAGATAATTCTTTCAATCTTATCCATCTCATCTGAGCTGAACAACCAAGAGGTCTCCTCATCCTGGCTAAGAGGTGAGCTGCGTTCCTCTGTGTCCTCCTCCTCAGAAAGAGTCTCCTCCACCGGAGTAGAAGGACACTCCTCTGGACTAGAAGGAATCTCCACCACCTCAGTGGGAAAACTCTCTTCTTGAGGAGGAGGAGACGGAGAACCACAGCACACACAGTCAACACAGGGAGAAGAAACACGATGGCGAGAAGTAAAAGCAGGAGAGGCAGGTCTAGAACGAGCAGCAGCAGAAGGGGCAGGAGGACCAGCAAAAGTTGGACTCCTAACCAGAATTATAGGAGCACCACGAGGAGCGGTGCCAGGAAAAAGGGAAAGGTGGAACATTAGGAACAAAGATGGGAGCACCATTAGGACGGACCAACGGAAATGGGAATGGTGCAGTGCCAGGAAGAAACATAGGAGCACCATGGGGACGAACCCCATGGAAAGGATAAGAAGCAGCGTTAGGTAGAAAGACAGGAGCGTGAGGAGCACTGCGAGGATGGAAGAAGTGAAAAGGGGCAGCATTAGCAACTGGAGTGTTACCGCCCTGATGTGTCTGGTTGCCTCCTTGGGTGAAGATCCAGTAGACCCCTGAGGAAAAAAAGGATTAAAAATGTTACATTTCCACAAAACAGGCTTAAACACAAGATGTCATCCAAACAGTCATCCAGTAATCAGAAGGTCTGTGTTACGATTCCTGTTTTTAATCACAGTTCATATTTTAAACCCAATATTTTGTACCGAATGTGCCAACGAATGCACATTTGTACGAATGTGCCACAGACCAGTATGTGTCAGGGGCCGGTGTATGGAAAGAAACTCTATGGACGGCTGACAGCCGTAGACCGAGCAGCTGTTCCGGACTTTTCCAGAGCTCACAGATTCCCAGTCTGCCCCTGAACACATCATATAACCTAAAAACAGTAAACTAACTTGTCTGCATTAGGTTGCTCCATCTGTTTTGAGTATATGAACATATCAGAATTGGCATATTTCAATGTTTCAGCCTAATAATCGTTATATAACTGCAGGCGCACCCGTCTGCAACAATGGCAGCATTCTTCAGATACACCTGGACCACACTGGATGTTGAGCCTCCTCAATCATCCAAACGCAAAAATGATATTAAGTTAATAGTCTATACTTGTCTTTGCCGCAAAGCTGAGCTCCTGTGTTCAGTCTCGCTCTGTGCGAGGACATGCACAGGGTGGATTTTCCGTCAGAGCCGACAGACTCAAGTGTGTACAACAGATCTATCTATCTATCTATCTATCTATCTATCTATCTATCTATCTATCTATCTATCTATCTATCTATCTATCTATCTATCTATCTATCTATCTATCTGTCTATCTATCTATCTATCTATCTATCTATCTATCTATCTATTGTTGTTGTTGATGTGTTATTTTTGTTATCATTATTATCTTTTTTATTTGGTATCATTTGTTGTCTTTTAAAGTAGTAGTAAATTTAGTAGCTGATTATGCCAGAGTATCAGTTTATGATCTATAATAATACTCATCCATCCCACACAGTTATTACACAAATAAAATGTGTACATATTTACATTTTTTACTTAACAAAATTTAGTGCCAACTTAATTTTCCACTGTAAATTACATTATATAAATTATGCCTTTTTATAAATTTGTTTAAAAATATTGAAAGTATAAGAGAAAAAAATCACACTCAAACTCACTCTGATTTTTTGGCACTTTCGGCACTAATATTTTGGAGCTTGATCTCTGTGAGATGCCTTCAACACGTCCTTCAATCAGTCCTTACCTTTAATTAGCCCTTCCATCCTAGATCTGATCACTCGGCTGACGCTACAGCTACCTGTGAACTCTGTCATGTCCCGGCTGAAAACATCGCACCCACAAGCCTTCCTCCTCATCTCTGGCTCTCTAGTAAATTAAAGACCCATGTTCAACATATCTTTTAATTCCAAATCCATCCATGATGAAAAGTCAAATTGAATTTTTGTCAGGGTTTAGAGAACTTGATAGCACAAAAACAGTGCTGGTGACTTGCCTCCATTTGTGTTCTGATGGATCTTAGTGCTGTATTTCATACCAACAAGAGGAAGAAAGACCTGGTCTTTCTCTCCTCCTTTTTCTGTAACTCTGTTTTCTCTTCTTCAACCAAACTGGTAGAGGCATACGACCGCCAACCGCTCTCTGTGGGAAGGTGCTGGATGATTTCTATAATATCATAAGGTGTCGACCTCGTTACGTCAGGTGCCTTAAGACAAATGCATTTTGTGATTGAAATTCTTCCTTTAATTAGCGCCCAAAAGTGGTGCATTTACATGGATCAACTTGAATGAAAAATCTGGAGCTTTTATTTATATTTTTAGTAAATCTAATTAAATACTAAAACAATAGTATTGTACAACCTACAGATGCCATTTGCAGACAAAAGTATAAGGAAAAGAACCAACTCCAAGTGTGAGATAGACAATCAGGACCAGCTTATTGAAGAAGCTGCTGCTGGGCTCATTGTTTTGGAAGCAATTTAGCTTCAACACCTTTTATGAAAACTTCAACAGATTTAGTGTCGAAAAAGTAAACCCAACATCTCTGAAGGCAAAAGATATGACAGAGACAGAATTATTTTAGATGTCTGACATTTTCTTTTTTATTGAATTCAATGAATTCAATGAATTCAATATGAAACCAGAGGCTTCATACATGGAGTCTTGTGTGGTGCTGGGTTTTCCTCAAGTGGATGTCGGAAGTGTAATGCTGGTTCTGTGTGGATCCCAGGAAGTCATGAATATGGATCCTTTTCTTAGGCAGCTTTCAGTGTCAGTGGCTCTCAATCTTGAAAAAGCAAAAACCTGCAATTAATATAAATCTACAACCTCCAGCCAGTTAGCTTAGCATAGAACAAAGACTTAGAAAAGGAGCAAACACTCCAGTCTTTATGCTAAGTTAAGAAAACCACCTGCTGGCTCCAGATACAGACATTTTGTGTGACAGAGTGTTCACATTTACTCTTCTAGAGACTTACCCAGCATAAAACACAGGAAATGACTTTTGCTCCAACTTGTCCTCATCATCTGGTCAGGATCTTCTTTGTACATCTAGGAAATCCTGCATGTAACAACAACAAAAATAACGATGATAATTGTTAGTTGTTGGATTGTTAGTTAAGTAATACACTGCATTGCTTAATGTACAAGTCGTTTAGTTTACAAATGAAGTAGTTTACAAATGTTCTAACCCTTTCCAACATTGTGTGAACAGTGATAGTTTAGGTGGTGCAATAATAACTAATAATGACTTAATATTCAAGGTTTTTAAGGATATTTCAGGCTGATTAAAGTCACTTTATTTACAAGTAAAGAAACTGATACTCACCTTTTTCCACAGAGTAGAGCAGTGGCAGCAGATCAGAGGAATGACGAGGCAGCAATCAAAGTCCCTGGTCCGCACATGGTTAATCTGTAGTATTCAGTCATAAATGCATAAATAAATCTAATTATACAAATTAAAGAGTGGAGCAAACATCATGTAACAAATATACTCACTTGGTTTATCCAAAATGGTGAGCAGCAGCTCAGGTGGAGGAGTAAGAGGAAAAAAAGATGTGTAATGGTCATTATTTAAAAAAAAACAAAACAACTATATTACTAAATATTATTCATGAATAAATCTAATTATAACAAATGTAAAGTGAAGCTAGGAAGTGAGGAAGAAATAAATGTAATTATTAGTTAAGTTAGTTAATTATTAGTTAGTTATATAATAGAAATGTAGAAACAGGAATGTACTCACTTTAATTGTGCTCAGGTGGTGGAGAAAGAGGAGAAAAATATATGTATTGGTTATTAAAACAGACATGAAACATTTGTCAGTGATTAAGTATTATTGATAAATAAACATTATCGTGAGACATGAAAGATAAATACATGTACATTTGCATACATTGTATAAGTAATATACTCACTTTCTTTGTCTGTGATGGGGAGTCATGGCTTGGTCAGTGGAGTAAGAGGGGAGAATGATGAATAATGGTTAGTAAAACATTAGACATGTTTTGAATGGATCAATATCATCATGAGTCTAATCTAATTTAATCATACAAATTGAAATGTGGAAAAATGTATGTGAAATAAACATCATGTAATAAATATCCTTACCTTCTTCACAGGAAACAGACATCTCAGGTGGTGGAGTAAGAGGAGAAAAAGACATGTAATGGTCAGTAAAAATGACATTAACCTTTTTAAAATTACAAAATATATTTCATAACTAAGTCTAATCATAAGAATTAACACAAGAAGCACACATTATGTGACAAATATACTTACTTTCTTCGTCCACAGGAACAGAAGTGGCTCAGATGGTGGCATGAAAGGAGAAAAAGAGAAATAACAGTCAGCAAAACACATTACACCTTTTCAAAATTATTTATAAATAATTGTAACTGTAAAAATTAATAGGAAAAGCACACATAATGTGACAAATATACTGACTTTCTTCGTCCAAAATGGTGACCAGCAGCTCAGGTGGTGGAGTAAGAGGAGAAAAAGTGTGCTGGTCAGGTGGTAATATATTCTTTGTCTTTAGGGGTCAGAGGACAAAATAAATGGTTAGTAAATCAAGTAATATTTCACTTAATGGCTGGGCAAAAGTATATGAATAAATTTCTACATAATAATAATAATAATAATAATATATTAATCTATTCTGAATGTGTAATTTGACATATCAGATACATACCCTTTTTCATCCTCATGAGGTGAAGAGCCATAGAGGACCGGTCCTTTATGGCAGATATCTGATGTTTGTATATGAAAGGAAAAACTTGTGAATTGTGTCTGTTGTGTAAATGATGTTTGTTGTGTAAACAGTGTCTGTTGTGTGCGTTGTCTGTGCTATGTAAATGTTGTCTGTTGTATACAATGTGTTTGCTGTGTAAATGCTGTGTTTTTTGTAATATTATGTGAAATCGTGTCTGTGGTGTAAATCGTGTCTGTGGTGTAAATCGTGTCTGTGGTGTAAATTGTATCTGTGGTGTAAATCGTGTCTGTGGTGTAAATTGTGTCTGTGGTGTAAATCGTGTCTGTGGTGTAAATTATGTCTGTGGTGTAAATTGTGTCTGTGGTGTAAATCGTGTCTGTGGTGTAAATCGTGTCTGTGGTGTAAATCGTGTCTGTGGTGTAAATCGTGTCTGTGGTGTAAATCGTGTCTGTGGTGTAAATTGTGTCTGTGGTGTAAATCGTGTCTGTGGTGTAAATTGTGTGTGCTGTGGGTCACACCACAAGCTGTGGTCTTCAGTGTCGACAGCCCTGCTAGATGCGAGGGCTACCTGGGACATTACTCACCCTGCCAGATGCAAAGGTCAGAAGCCAGGAGAAAGAAAAGTCGATCCACTGTGGAAGACTGGACAACTCAACACAAGTTTAACAACAATTAACATACTGGACAATCCCCAGTGCAAGACGCTAGCTGGGGTGTCACAGGACTACATCCATGGGGTGTCGACAGCCCTGCGTGGGCTACCTGGGACAGTGTTGACCTCGCCAGATGCAAAGGTCAAATGCCAGGAGAAAGAAAGAAAAGTCGATCCAACCGCCACGGAAAACTTCACTGCTCAACAAATCTCAACAAATAACAATGAGAACAAGAAAATAATAAACATCCTCCAGAGCAAGACGCTAGCTGCGGTGTCACTGGCCCTGCCAGATGCCAGGCTCTGTAGGCAATCACTCAGTGAATTCAACACCTACGCTTACGCTTGGGACTAACCTCCTCTCCCTCGTCGTGCTCGTCCCGGCCTCTTCTTCTGGAGCAGCTGGTCCTCTCCAGAAGGTCGGGGAAGGGGAGCACGTCGTCCTCCAAGGAAAGAAGGCTGCTGATGATGTCATCTGAGCTGATGGACCAGGAGGTCTGGGTGTTGTCGTCTACAACAGATTCAAGATCCTCCTTGAGCAGCTGCTCAAAAGGACAAGAACCTGTAGGAACAGGAAAGAAAGAAGAATCAGCTTCAGATGAGATAATTCTTTCAATCTTATCCATCTCATCTGAGCTGAACAACCAAGAGGTCTCCTCATCCTGGCTAAGAGGTGAGCTGCGTTCCTCTGTGTCCTCCTCCTCAGAAAGAGTCTCCTCCACCGGAGTAGAAGGACACTCCTCTGGACTAGAAGGAATCTCCACCACCTCAGTGGGAAAACTCTCTTCTTGAGGAGGAGGAGACGGAGAACCACAGCACACACAGTCAACACAGGGAGAAGAAACACGATGGCGAGAAGTAAAAGCAGGAGAGGCAGGTCTAGAACGAGCAGCAGCAGAAGGGGCAGGAGGACCAGCAAAAGTTGGACTCCTAACCAGAATTATAGGAGCACCACGAGGAGCGGTGCCAGGAAAAGGGAAAGGTGGAACAAAGATGGGAGCACCATTAGGACGGACCAACGGGAAACGGGAATGGTGCAGAGCCAGGAAGAAACCTAGGAGCACCATGGGGACGAACCCCACGGAAAGGATAAGAAGCAGCGTTAGGTAGAAAGACAGGAGCGTGAGGAGCACTGCGAGGATGGAAGAAGTGAAAAGGGGCAGCATTAGCAACTGGAGTGTTACCGCCCTGATGTGTCTGGTTGCCTCCTTGGGTGAAGATCCAGTAGACCCCTGAGGAAAAAAAGGATTAAAAATGTTACATTTCCACAAAACAGGCTTAAACACAAGGTGTCATCCAAACAGTCATCCAGTAATCAGAAGGTCTGTGTTACGATTCCTGTTTCCTCCAAGTTTGCATGTTGAAGTGGCCTTGGGTGAGACACTGAACCCCAAGTTGCCCAGAATAATAGTGTGAATGTAATTACCGAAAAAGAAAAAAATACACAATGTATCGAGAGGCAATGTGTGAATGGATGTGAATGGTTCACTTTTAGTATAAAACTGTGGGTGGTCATCAGAAAAGCCCTATATGAATGCAGTCCATTTACCATTACATTTAACAATGTTGTTGTAAACTGCAAGTGTCCCCCTGTGTTGTGTAGTAGACTATAGACTGTTGCAATGGCAACAATCCCATCAGTGGCAATTTTGGGAAGGAGGGCATAGCCAGCCCATGAATTTTGACTGGCCTCCCTTTGACCTGATGGCCCTTTGACCTGGCTCATCAACACAAAAACCAAGAAAAATGTCTTTCAATCAACAATAATACATCAAGGGATCTGTACATTTGAGCCCACCGGTCCTATCTTGTCAGCTGGTTATACATTTGTCAGTAAACTGACAGTAAACTGTCAGTAAAGGTGGCACTTAGGTTTTGAGCTGATTTCTGGTGAGCGGGATGTAAACTTGTTTTCATTAGTGGTGTTTGGATATTATACATTAGCTTCAGAACAGGATTTAAATTCCAAAACTCATATGTTGGGTTTTATTGGTTAACAACAACACTAGACTAGTAAAATCTTTGAACATCTTTAAAGTATTTATGTTTAACCCGACAGTTTAAATCTACATATGATATTAAACTACATGCAGTTCTGCCATGATGATGATCATTTGCACGGCACTGACATTGATGTAACATTTAAAGCTATACTAAAAATATCACTCTATATACATAGCATCATAATAACAACATAATCACGTTTTAAAACAGTATGAAAATGATGAAAACAGAAACATGTCAAATAACAAACTGTAAGAGTGATGAATACAACAGGTCTGTCAATAGCTTCAATAACAACCAAGACTCTTTCACAATTAACTGTCTAATAATAATACAGATCTACAATGTTTTTGAAAATAAGTGAATAAAATCCCCAAACTTTAAACCCAGAACGAGCTCTCAGCACAGAATCACAGCCTTTGCTTTGTTTACACCTGCACGTGCTGACGCGACCTCGTGCCGTCAGCTCCTAAAGTTCCATCATCTCCATAGTAACAGTACTTGTTTTTCTCTAACGTTTTTCTAAAAACGAAAAAAAAACAACAAAAAACTAAAATGCTATGCTACGTGCTAAAATAGGTGCTAAAATAACAGAAAAATAACATTTCTTTCAATAATTACACCATCCTTAAGGCATTTTACACGTCCCGCCAGTATCCATGTCTTTTTACAGTCTAATATTACATATAAGTGTAAATCAACATAGAAATAAAAAATGTTTTCACTCACAGTTCATGTTTTGAATCGAATATTTTGTACCGGAGAGCGTTTTTTAAGGTTTCCCACAGACAAATAATCTTAGCAGATGTCTATCACATTAATAACAGACAGTTCATTCAATTAAATATGTAATTGGCAGTTGTCTTACCGTCCTCGTTGAACGCTGAACGATTCATGGTCCAGATGCAGGTCAAGGTGAATTCCTCAGTCAAAGTGTTAATCCGACAGTTAATCCAGTAGTTGCTTTGCAGCAATTAATCCAGTAGTTTTCGATAGAGTTTTGCAGGTTGATCGGTCGCCAAAAATAATCCTTCAGTGGTCACTTCGGGAGTTTGGTAAAGATCCAGGTGCAAAAGAGAAATGTGAAATTGTGCAGCCTCTATATATGTACATCACCTGGGTTACGTCACCTTCTGTTTCCAAGGATGCTCATGACGCTCGTCAAGTACGTCCCACTGGAGCGTCTTTGTCCAGAAACTTCTTATTTTCTGTGACAAAAATAGGCACAAAACACAACGAGTGAGAAATACAGCTGCTTGTTTTCATTTTAAACATACTTTGCCAACTTCTTTATTATTTCACGATCCGTGCAAACTGCAGGTATACGGGGCTAATACATTAGGTTTATTTGTGAATGCACCTGCTCACACGATGATAGGTTCACTGCGTTTTACCTGAGGCGCAAAAAACCTCTGAAAACGTGTTGCACCAGCAGCAGGGAAATGGTTGTTTCAGTTGCAGTTTGCGGTTTTGACGCACAGTTTTTATACACAAGTAGCAGAGCGCATGCTTTACACATCCACTGTATCTCCACATCAGCTCCACAGACAACCGGGTTACTGAGGATGTATTGAGTGGCTTCACAAGGGATGTCCTCCTGTATATGATAGAACAGGAAAATGGAGGCAATTGTGGTTAGAAATAATAAATTAGAAGCAGTTAACTCATTTGAAATAATCATTAAACACTGTTTAGATGATGTTGAATTCAAATTTGATCTACAAATATTCAAGCTGGTGATGGTAAAGTATTTGTAGAACATAAGTGGAGACGGCTGTACTCCACAGATTATGCAGGTTAAATACCTCACTCTCTTGACACACAGTCTTATGAGTTTGTAACACTGGAGCACATTTAATATTGTAAATGTATTGAATGTAAAATCACTGAAACATTTTCATTTAGTTCTTATGAATATATGGATCATCGCTCCATTCATTTGTTTATTCTTCTTTCTTACATTAAACTTAACTTTAACACAGATTTTCTTTAACTGTATCATTAAAACATCTCAACTTAAATGCTTTGGTTTTGGGAACAGATAAATACTGTGTCAATGCTTAAACATAATTTGTTATTCATAATGAGCTGTAAGAGTATGCAGGGTGTAACGTGGAGTTGGCGGGAAGCCTAGCCGCAAATGTTAGCTTCAGCATAGGGGATATCTTCGGAGTGGGTAAAACAGTGAGGCAGGAGTTCGACATGAAGGGATTTCACTATACATTTATTTGTCACAGTTAAAGACCATATAAAGGCAGGTCTCACGGCAAACTAAGACAAACATACTCCGCAAAAACAGTTACCACTCGTATCCATCACCAACTATCCATGTCCTTTCTTAGAAGAAGAAACCAGGAAGTAACAATAATAAAATACAAGAGTGACCCACTGGTAGTGATCTATGTCATACTCTGGCTGTTACATATTCCCCCCTGGTAATATCAAGGCTGTCCTCAGATGTACACAGCTGAAGAAGCAACCAAGCTACACTTAACGCGTTGTCATACATGAACTCAGTAAAAAAGTTAGCCCATACGCACAGAGAAAGACATAATGACCAGCATACTGACATACATGTGAATGAACAGAGTACACAGAGAAATACTGTTTAACACATCAGGTGAATAAGTATAGTGAAAAATCCCATTTCTATAGTTATCAGCTGTCTTCTCACATTGTGTCATGAAGAGAATCAGAACCACACAACAATGTCGAGGAGATAACGATGTCAACAAACCCCTGTAATGAAATTTGTACCATTGAGGCAGGATACACCACATAAACAAAACATGTAGAACATTCTATAACTCAGAACTGTAAAAAAAAAAAATGCAATGTATTTAAATTTTCAACGCATATTCCACATAATGAGTTAACTGCCTATTTTAGGTCAAGTCTGTCGGTATGGTAAGAGTTTGTCCATCTGTTGGCTGACCAACCCGATGTGATCCTGGGGTGATTTCTCGTTCTGAGGTCACATCGGTCAGTGTGATCAGGGTTTCGGTCAGACACACTCATAGCTGAGCGGTCCTCAGTGTCACAGTCCATGACAGGCACTGGGCCAGAGTTAGTGTCATGCTGCGAAACGTTAGCAGTTACCAAGACTGTTGTGGTCTGTGAAAATGGTCACACGACACCCTCTACATAAGGTCTGAAGTGTTCAAGAGCCCAAATCACTGCCAAACACTCCTTTTCTAGGGTGGAGTATGGCTTTTCAGCTTTGTGAAGAGAGCAACTAGCATAAGCCACAACAATTTCTCGTCCGTCCGAGTCTTTCTGCATCAATGCTGCACCCAGCCCAAGGTCACAGGCGTCAGTGTGAATGAAGAAAGGGCTTGTGAAGTCAGGAAATCTTAAGATTGGTGCAGATGTGACACTCTCTTTCAAAATGTCCATGGATTCCTGACATTTGTCATTCCAATGAAAGACTGCATCTTTCCTCGTGAGTGCGTGGAGGGGCTCTGCATGTTTTGGGATAAAACGTCGGTAATATCCAGTGAGTCTGAGGAACTGTCTGACATGTTTCACGGTGGACGGGGTCTGGAACTCCATCACGGCTTTTATTTTGTCATCAGTACGTAGTAAGGGATATGAGTCTTTTTGTGTGATCTGGTTGACCCCTCTGTAGTCCACACAGAACCTTGGGTCAGAGCCAGGTCTGTTAACAATAGCGACAGGAGCAGCCCATGGGCCGGCCGATGGCTCGATGATGCCATCCTGCAACATCTGTTCAACCTGTTCCTCTATGATTCACTTTTTTGTTGGGGATGTGCGATAAGGAAGAAGGTTTATGGGCTTTGCATCCCCTGTATTAATGTGGTGTTCAGTCATTGAAGTGTGTCCTAGATGACCATCAAACATGTCGCCGAACCGGGTGAGGAGACTGAGCATGGCTGCTTTTTGTTCATCCTTGAGGCTTGCTTCTGCGACTTTGGACATGACATTGGATCGTAAGGCATCTAGTGACATGATGGCTCCTCCTGTAAAGGATGATTCATCCGCATAGTCCTCTTCGTCCACCACAGGGCCAGGGATGTCATCCATTAGGACAGTTCTGGAGGGGATATGGATGGACAGGGAGGCACGAATCATGAAATCCATACCTAGGATGAAAGGGGAGGACAGGTTTGGGATGATGGCGAAACGTTGGTAGAGGCTTACTTAGCGTCTGGAGGGAGGGTTGCCTCTGCGGAATGTCCTCCCTCCCCTGAAGTTTCCTGAATGTCTGGTGTGAAGTGGGGTGTCTGTCTCCACACGTGGCTCACCTACATCTGGAGACACAGTTGTTGGGGATGAGCGAATTGTCGTGGTCTGTGACTTAGGGGCTGGTGGTGCCTGAGATGCTGTGTTGCAGGTGGGGCAAGTGCGCGAGGTAAACCAAGGGCGAGAGCATTTATAACAATGGGGCTCACTGTTCTGATTTCTCTGCGAATGTGAAGGAGGAGACTGGTGTCCACTCGGTCCGAGGACCGCGTGGATTTTATGAGCCCACAGCAACAAGTCCATTACTGAGGAGATAGGGGTGCCATAAATTGCAACTCTGTATTTTTCCAGGGGAATGCTTGCATATCAGTTCAATCTGCTCTTGCGTAGGTGGTGGGCTCTTCAGTTTATTAAACTCCCCCAGCATGTGAGCCACAAATGTTGGGAGAGGCTCCTGTGGTGCTTGGACGCGGTCGAGAATGCCTCTCATGACACGCTCTTGGAGGTCAGATGGCAGAAAAACTGTTTTGAAGAGCTGGCAGAATTGGGCCCATGAGATGACATGTGAACTCAGGGCTTTAAACCATTTACCAGGCTCCTTTGCGAGGAAACGTGTCAGTTCGTGCAGTATCTGTATGTCAGTCAGGTTCAATGTAGGTGTCGACAGCTTGCAACCAGTCCTCAGGAGGCACCCTACTATCACCAGTAAACACAGGGGGCTCGAGCTTGGCATGATGCAATGCTGCAGCGATCACTCTAGATGTGTTGTTTTGCTCCAGTGAATAGGGTTGTGGAAAAGAATCTGGGTATCCAGCATAAGCACTGGGATATGATGTGGGGTCTGGTTTAGTCATAGCGGGTGGGAATGGGGTTGAAGTGGCCATGGGGATTGGGTTTGGTTGTTGGGCACCGGGACTATTAGAGTGTTTTTTTATCAGACTGTTCCAAGCGTTTGAGTACGCTGCGTTGTAGTTCCAGGGAGTCATGCAGACACTCTCGTCTCTAGTCTTCCAACCTCCATCTGCAGGTCCTGAACCTGTTCTTCAAGGCCCGTAGTAGTACGGTGAGGAACAGTGTGCCCAGTCAGATATGCAAGGTCTATGTCAGAGTCACAGTCAGAGTTGTCAGTTTGTGAGTTTGAGTAAGTTGCCATTATCTACTAATGCTTTAACTTAAATACACATGAAATCAGCTCTAATGCCGACTATGAGCAAAAGTAAACTAACTGTTAACACTGTGGTCAAATAATAATAGCTCTTGCAAAATACACCTATCACTGTACATGAATTCCACGTGTAGAAAACACAGAACCATGCAAAAGGTAGGGTAACGTAAGCAAAGACCTTGCTGAAAATGTCCCAGTACAGTAAGGCACAACACAGGCAAATCAAAACTTCAATTACATTTTCTCCAGTTTCTGTTTTCAATGTTCTCATCAACAATATTAATATTATTTGTTGTTTTTTTTTGTTTTTTTTGCAACAGTCACAGTCTTCTGAGATACTCACACAGTTCAAGTCCAAGGAAGACAAGTCCGATCACTTTACAATGAATCAGTCCATAATCCACGGAGAGAAAAAGGAAGGGTTGGAGGTTTGAAAACACTTAATCCAACAGAAGAAGGTTCGTCTTTAATCCACTGAGTGAGACGTTTATAAGGTACCTTATATAAGCCACCTTGTGGCGTTAACTGCTAGTGATCTATGTAATACTCTGGCTGTTACAGGGGACGTAGATTTTTGCTGTACACACTTACACATTCAAGTATAAGTGATGTACACTGAAGTCAGTAAGTCAACAACTTTTCTTATAGACCCTATTCATGAACATTTTACCTTTAATTAACTCCTCCATCCCACATCTGATCACTTCATGTGAGACATTTGAGATTTATTAACAGGATATATACCACAGGTTTTAAAAATTGCAAAAATTAAGGTTTTCTAGTTGAAAACAGATCCTGATTTGTATCTAAGTGTGCTGGCCTATTACAGACCCATATTCAACCTTTCTTTTATTTCTGAAAACCTTGAAAATGTTATTGCTGACCAATATTTTGGTTCTTCATATAGGAATAGTAAGTTTAAAGATTTTTTGTCAGGGTTTAGAGACCTTCATAGCACAAGACATCTTGATGATAACTTGTCCACCAACACCTGTCCTGGTGGATCTTAATGCTGAATTTGATACCATCAAAAGAAAACGAGACACCTTGTCTTTCTCTCTACCTCCTACTTTTTTTTCTGTACCTCGGTTTTCTCTTTTTCAACCAAACCAAACCGCCAGATGTCCACCCACTCTGAGTCTGGTTTGCTGAAGGTTTCTTCCTGACTTTTCTTCTCATCTGTTGCCTACTACTGCTCACTGTGGGAAGGTGTTGGATGTTTTCTATAATATCATAAGGTGTCGACCTGGTTATGCCAAGCAGTGCTGTAATCTCCCAGTTGACTGGTCGATTTGTTGGTCGATGCGTTCTGGTTCGACCAAAATTCTGATCAGTCGATTTTTTTGGTGTGTCAGTTTCATATAATTTCAATACGAATGTGCCACAGACAAGTATGTGTCAGGGGCCGGTGTATGGAAACAAACTCTATGGACGGCTGACAGCCGTAGACCGAGCAGCTGTTCCGGACTTTTCCAGAGCTCACAGATTCCCAGTCCGTCCCTGAACACATCATATAACCTAAAAACAGTAAACTAACTTGTCTGCATTAGGTTGCTCCATCCGTTCTGAGTATATGAACATATCAGAATTGGCATATGTCATTGTTTCAGCCTAATAATCGTTATATAACTGCAGGTGCACCTGTCTGCAAAAATGGCAGCATTCTTCAGATACACCTGGACCACACTGGATGTTGAGCCTCCTCAATCATCCAAACGCAAAAATGATATTAAGTTAATAGTCTATACTTGTCTTTGCCACGAAGCTGAGCTCCTGTGTTCAGTCTCGCTCTGCGCGAGGACATGCACAGGGTGGATTTTCCGTCAGAGCCGACAGACTCAAGTGTGTAATTAATTTTAGGGCAAAACAATTAGGTCCACCCTCATTCCCCCACACAACCCCGCAGTTAATTGATTTTTAGTCGAAATTTCAGGGCTTCAGTCGACCAAGAATTTCTTTGGTTGATTACAGCCCTAATGCCAAGTGCCTTAAGACACAAGCATTATGTGATTGAAATTTTTTCCTTAATTAGTCCCCAGTGATACTGATACAGTGATATATTTACATGGACAAATTTGGATGAAAATTCAGAAACTTTTATTTACATTATAAGTAAAGCTCACAACATGGCAGCATCCTCATCCATGGACGCTGCCATTTGTAGATTAAATATAAGCAAAAGAATAAACTGTAAGAGTGCTGGTAGATAAGCAGGACTAGCTTGTTGAAGAAGCCGCTGCTGGGGAACATTGTTTTGGAAGCAGTTTCACTCCAACACATTTTATGAAAACTTTTCAGTGTTTCAACACAGATTTAGTGTTGAAAAAGATTCATGTTAACCTGACACCTCTGAAGGTAAAAGATCTGACAGAAGACAGAACTATTTCCTCTCTCTTTAAAATTTAATTCAACATGAAATGTTGTAGATGTGATGTTGGGTCTTCCTCCCCTCAAACGGTTGTTTGATGCTGGTTCTGAGTGGATCCCAGGAAGTCATGAACAGTGATGGGAATAACAGCATTAAAAATAAACGGCATTACTATCTTGATGTTATTTTTTTCACTAACGGGTAATCTAATTAATTACAATATCAATTGTTACTATGGTGTTACCATTACTAATAATAATTTGAAGCTGCAAAGTTTTATTTTTCATTTCTGAAGCAAGCGGTAAGGGAGAGGGAGAGGTGAACCTGCATGCTGATTGGCTAAGGTAGTAGCTGGGTGCACGTAGGCGCACACACACACACACACACACACACACACACACAGTCGGATACAACAACCAGACACAGACAGCACAGCGAGCTCGAAAGTAGCGTTTTTATATTGGAAGTACAATCATTACTTTAACTTAATTGAGGTAAAGGGCAAAAATGAGTATAATCCAAATTATTTATATATTTCAACGTTTTAAAAAGTAATGCAATAGTTATTTTCACTGGTAATTTGTTACTTTTACAAAGCAGTACTAAGTTACTATTTGGAATAAGTAACTAGCAACTGTAACTTATTACTTACAAATACTAATAACTTGCTAAGTAACTGGCTAGAGGTGGGCAATATGGCCTAAAATTTATATTGTGGTATAATTTGAACCATAGCCGGTAGACGTACATATTGTGTTATACTTTGGAATGGAAATTTCAATATAACCGTTTCTGAATGAGTATCAAAGTAAAGGCAGTCTAGTGGGAAGTTGTTATCTCAACTTTTAATTAACATAAAAATGAAACTTTGCGAGTAACTTCTATAAGCAGTCTAAAATTAGAACAAGACAATGTAAATTTTAAAATGAAAGATCATTGTAGTGCCACGCACTACTTTCCCCGTTAAAAAACACAAAATATAACCATGCAGATGTTTAAAGAATAAATGCCTGAAGCATAACTCAGCCTTTATGCTTCTCTGACTGAGTACTGCACGACCACACAGTCTTTCAGAGTTCTCCATCAGCTAGTGGATGTCGTAAAGCAATTCACCACCAGAACAGTAGGGGGCGATACATTTATTTCCATTACAGTTATCGACTATTGCTGTTCATTTACCACCTGGCCTTGTTCCTCCACACACAATGAACAATGGAAACCGAGAGAAAATGTTTGTAGGAATTGGAACTGCTCAACATTGAACAACAAATCATTTCATTCATTATATATATATATATATATATATATATATATATATATATATATCCTCCACTTGGGCCTCACTTAGGCTGCTTTCAGTGTCAGTTCTCAAACTTAAAATGATAAAACATGAAGGGATATGGCTTCTGTTACCTGAATGAGAAGAACAAGGTACATCATATCTAGCATGGGATATCACGCCCCTGCGTGATCTGAATGTAGACGCCTCTATTCACGCCTTAAAGGCAGATGACCTGTGACAATTTTTGTGAAGCGCCACATGCACATACATATATCTGTTACACAGTCATCCTTCAGTTCGACAGCTGTTCTTCACAGAGCCCAGTTGTGTGGCTGGGCAATAAAGTCTGGTACCTCGTTTCTCTCCTTCAGGGAACAGAAGTTACAGTCATAACATTTTGTTCTTGTTCTTTCAGCTGATTCACTTAGAACAACACACAAACTATAGGACACATGAACACGTCCCAAAGAGCAGCCACCAAGCCAGGATTACCAGCAATCTGGTGCATCCCAAACCCTGCATAAAGACATTATGAGCCACAGAAGAAGCAGTTAGGTCCAGACAGTAAAACTGAACAAATGTAAATATGAACTACCTGCAGCGCGTCATCACATGTCATCCACAGTCAGCCCTTTGAGCAATGCCCATAACTTTGCCATAACCCTGATCAAATGTGCCCTCACATCTTGAAGCACTGGGAGGCCTCTGTTGTTGTAAGCTTGTGAAATAGCTTCCACAATTTGATAACCGCTGTTTAGACAGTGCTTTATCTGTGGCTGCATTGGTAAACCAGACAAACAACTGATCACATATAAATGCATACTCTGAGTGTGGTCAGTGTAGGCACACAGGTCATGCTTTTTGCATTTGCTGGAGCAGGAAAAAGCTCAAGGGCTCAAAGGTCATAGGGCTATGAGCGGCTGGGGTAACCTTTGGCAAATACAGTGTATTTGAATATAATTCGACCCTGGATCTGTCTGAGGAGAACTGGGTTCACGAAAGATCTACAGACAACATCTAGAAATTGCCTGCCCACTTTGCAGAAGTCAACATGAGGAGCAGCGCAGGCTTATATGAAGCAGACTAAACATGCTCAAATAGGGAACTATTTAGACCCCAAAGTACCAATATCAAATCCCAAAAATGGAATACTAAACTTAACCACAGACCTTAACTGTTATAACCCCTTGAAGAAGCGTGTGGCAAAAGGTGGGGCACCCTGTGTCACATCATTAAAATTAATACGACAAGCAGAAGTTTCAAAATGTCCACAATGGAGCATTGAAAAAGGAGCCCACTAGGGTCCTGGTCCTACTTTATAGGGAAATGGGCCTTTGGTGAATAATATCCTTGCAGTCTGGTTGACACCAGACCCCTAACCCCTACATAAGCATGGAACTGTCACATTTCTGGATGGTGAATGAAACAGCTCCTGTCCTGCCTGAGCCACCAACAGGTGGTGCACCCTCCACTCTCACAAGAGGACACCTTGAGGGAAGGTACCATCCCTCGGTTCAAGTAGCTGGGAACATGGGTGGCTCTGACTGATAGAAAATGAACACTACACAGCAACAGAGTCTGAGACAACTTTATCATGGGAAGATATTGACCCCTTCCCTAACTATTTATATAAGTAACCTCTGTTGAATTGTTTGTCCTGACCAGAACATGCTGGCTTGTTAGAAAGAAATGCAAGTGTCTCAGAGCTAGGAAAGTTGCAGACAGCTCACCAACAGGTTGGTGTGCAACTGTTGTTGTACAGGTGATTAGACCATTCTCACTGTCTCGCAATTATACAGTTTCCCGACACCCTTGCAGAAGCATCTGTGGATGCTACTTTGCAAAAGGACACCACCCTTATGGGGGAACCTTGAACAGGGACAGCCAACATGCAGGAAAAAGTTTCTATCAGGCACCTTTGGAGGTGACATGACGCATACATTCAGTGAAACTGAGTTCAATGTTGAAAGGCTTCCATGGGAAACAACTGGTACTCCACTACTTTGTGTTGGTCCTTGTTGTGAAGAAACATAAAGCACAAAATTAGCACTACATGGGCAACCACACTCACCTAATGTGTGAGCAATGACTGACACCAATAGGGGCAGAAGCCTGAAGAAACTAATTAGCAGCAACCCAGGTAGAGTGAGGTGAAGCATAAAAACTGAAAGATGGCAGTTATATTTTGTGCAGGTGGAGCTTCAAACACATCATCACAGATCACTGCTTTTAAGGCGTGAATAGAGGTGTCTTCAGTCAGGTCATGCAGGGAATGATATTCCATACATCATGTGTGAGCTGAGAGAATTGACTGAAGGGAAACCTGCTTTAATATAAATCTACAGCCTCCAGCTAGTTAGCTTAGCCACAGTTAGGTCCCCACAACACCTCTCACGGCCTTTGTTGGGGCAATGTAGTAGTCCAGTTGAAACATGAAGTTCTGTTCCACCAAAGTAGTTGTAGTTATTCTCCTGAATTCCTCTTTGATCCAAAATGACAAAAGACAAACAGGTGCAACATCAGGAAGTGAGACAAACAGTCTGATTTGAAAGGAAGGGGCATTAATTCTGTATAAGATGTTTTAAAACATAAAATTCTTTGTGAAATAAACAAACAAAGAACTCAAAAAGTTTCAAATGTGTGTTTGTTTATATATTTAGTCAGATATAATACTCATTGGGCCAAGAGGCTAATAATGGCAGCGATATTGAGGTGGTACTGAGGTAGGTACTGTTCTCCCTCCTATGTTTTTGACTAACTTACATCTCTGTGGCAGCTTTTAAACCTTAAGGGTTATAGAAATTAACCACTTCCTCTTTCTCTCCTCTCTTCCCCACACTCCATGCCATAATATTACTATACTGCATTATTATATCTATCTATCTATCTATCTATCTATCTATCTATCTATCTATCTATCTATCTATCTATCTATCTATCTATCTATCCATCCATCCATCCATCCATCCATCCATCCATCCATCCATCCATCCATCCATCCATCCATCCATCCATCCATCCATCCATCCATCCATCCATCCATCCATCCATCCATCCATCCATCCATCCATCCATCCATCCATCCATCCATCCATCCATCCATCTATCTATTGTTGTTGTTGATGTGTTATTTTTGTTATCATTATTATCATTTTTATTTGGTATCATTTGTTGTCTTTTAAAGTAGTAGTAAATTTAGTAGCTGATTATGCCAGAGTATCAGTTTATGATCTATAATAATACTCATCCATCCCACACAGTTAATTTATTACACAAATAAAATGTGTACATATTTACATTTCTTACTTAACAAAATTTAGTGCCAACTTAATTTTCCACTGTAAATTACATTATATAAATTATGCCTTTTTATAGATTTGTTTAAAAATATTGAAAGTATAAGAGAAAAATTTTGATTTTTTTGGCACTTTCGGCACTAATATTTTGGAGCTTGATCTCTGTGAGATGCCTTCAACACGTCCTTCAATCAGGCCTTACCTTTAATTAGCCCTTCCATCCTAGATTTGATCACTCGGCTGACGCTACAGCTACCTGTGAACTCTGTCATGTCCCGGCTGAAAACATCGCACCCACAAGCCTTCCTCCTCATCTCTGGCTCTCTAGTAAATTAAAGACCCATGTTCAACATATCTTTTAATTCCAAATCCATCCATAATGAAAAGTCAAATTGAATTTTTGTCAGGGTTTAGAGACCTTGATAGCACAAAAACAGTGCTGGTGACTTGCCTCCATTTGTGTTCTGATGGATCTTAGTGCTGTATTTCATACCATCAAGAGGAAGAAAGACCTGGTCTTTCTCTCCTCCTTTTTCTGTAACTCTGTTTTCTCTTCTTCAACCAAACTGGTAGAGGCATACGACCGCCAACCGCTCTCTGTGGGAAGGTGCTGGATGATTTCTATAATATCATAAGGTGTCGACCTCGTTACGTCAAGTGCCTTAAGACAAATGCATTTTGTGATTGAAATTCTTCCTTTAATTAGCGCCCAAAAGTGGTGCATTTACATGGATCAACTTGAATGAAAAATCTGGAGCTTTTATTTATATTTTTAGTAAATCTAATTAAATACTAAAACAATAGTATTGTACAACCTACAGATGCCATTTGCAGACAAAAGTATAAGGAAAAGAACCAACTCCAAGTGTGAGATAGACAATCAGGACCAGCTTATTGAAGAAGCTGCTGCTGGGCTCATTGTTTTGGAAGCAATTTAGCTTCAACACCTTTTATGAAAACTTCAACAGATTTAGTGTCGAAAAAAGTAAACCCAACATCTCTGAAGGCAAAAGATATGACAGAGACAGAATTATTTTAGATGTCTGACATTTTCTTTTTTATTGAATTCAATGAATTCAATGAATTCAATATGAAACCAGAGGCTTCATACATGGAGTCTTGTGTGGTGCTGGGTTTTCCTCAAGTGGATGTCGGAAGTGTAATGCTGGTTCTGTGTGGATCCCAGGAAGTCATGAATATGGATCCTTTTCTTAGGCAGCTTTCAGTGTCAGTGGCTCTCAATCTTGAAAAAGCAAAAACCTGCAATTAATATAAATCTACAACCTCCAGCCAGTTAGCTTAGCATAGAACAAAGACTTAGAAAAGGAGCAAACACTCCAGTCTTTATGCTAAGTTAAGAAAACCACCTGCTGGCTCCAGATACAGACATTTTGTGTGACAGAGTGTTCACATTTACTCTTCTAGAGACTTACCCAGCATAAAACACAGGAAATGACTTTTGCTCCAACTTGTCCTCATCATCTGGTCAGGATCTTCTTTGTACATCCAGGAAATCCTGCATGTAACAACAACAAAAATAACGATGATAATTGTTAGTTGTTGGATTGTTAGTAAAGTAATACACTGCATTGCTTAATGTACAAGTCGTTTAGTTTACAAATGAAGTAGTTTACAAATGTTCTAACCCTTTCCAACATTGTGTGAACAGTGATAGTTTAGGTGGTGCAATAATAACTAATAATGACTTAATATTCAAGGTTTTTAAGGATATTTCAGGCTGATTAAAGTCACTTTATTTACAAGTAAAGAAACTGATACTCACCTTTTTCCACAGAGTAGAGCAGTGGCAGCAGATCAGAGGAATGACGAGGCAGCAATCAAAGTCCCTGGTCCGCACATGGTTAATCTGTAGTATTCAGTCATAAATGCATAAATAAGTCTAATTATACAAATTAAAGAGTGGAGCAAACATCATGTAACAAATATACTCACTTGGTTTATCCAAAATGGTGAGCAGCAGCTCAGGTGGAGGAGTAAGAGGAAAAAAAGATGTGTAATGGTCATTATTTAAAAAAAAAAAAAACTATATTACTAAATATTATTCATGAATAAATCTAATTATAACAAATGTAAAGTGACGCTAGGAAGTGAGGAAGAAATAAATGTAATTATTAGTTAAGTTAGTTAATTATTAGTTAGTTAGTTATATAATAGAAATGTAGAAACAGGAATGTACTCACTTTAATTGTGCTCAGGTGGTGGAGAAAGAGGAGAAAAATATATGTATTGGTTATTAAAACAGACATGAAACATTTGTCAGTGATTAAGTATTATTGATAAATAAACATTATCGTGAGACATGAAAGATAAATACATGTACATTTGCATACATTGTATAAGTAATATACTCACTTTCTTTGTCTGTGATGGGGAGTCATGGCTTGGTCAGTGGAGTAAGAGGGGAGAATGATGAATAATGGTTAGTAAAACATTAGACATGTTTTGAATGGATCAATATTATCATAAGTCTAATCTAATTTAATCATACAAATTGAAATGTGGAAAAATGTATGTGAAATAAACATCATGTAATAAATATCCTTACCTTCTTCACAGGAAACAGACATCTCAGGTGGTGGAGTAAGAGGAGAAAAAGACATAATGGTCAGTAAAAATGACATTAACCTTTTTAAAATTACAAAATATATTTCATAACTAAGTCTAATCATAAGAATTAACACAAGAAGCACACATTATGTGACAAATATACTTACTTTCTTCGTTCACAGGAACAGAAGTGGCTCAGATGATGGCATGAAAGGAGAAAAAGAGAAATAACAGTCAGCAAAACACATTACACCTTTTCAAAATTATTTATAAATAATTGTAACTGTAAAAATTAATAGGAAAAGCACACATAATGTGACAAATATACTTACTTTCTTCGTCCATAATGGTGACCAGCAGCTCAGGTGGTGGAGTAAGAGGAGAAAAAGACATGTAATGGTCAGTAAAAATGACATTAACCTTTTTAAAATTACAAAATATATTTCATAACTAAGTCTAATCATAAGAATTAACACAATGAGCACACATTATGTGACAAATATACTTACTTTCTTCGTCCAAAATGGTGACCAGCAGCTCAGGTGGTGGAGTAAGAGGAGAAAAAGTGTGCTGGTCAGGTGGTAATATATTCTTTGTCTTTAGGGGTCAGAGGACAAAATAAATGGTTAGTAAATCAAGTAATATTTCACTTAATGGCTGGGCAAAAGTATATGAATAAATTTCTACATAATAATAATAATAATAATAATATATTAATCTATTCTGAATGTGTAATTTGACATATCAGATACATACCCTTTTTCATCCTCATGAGGTGAAGAGCCATAGAGGACCGGTCCTTTATGGCAGATATCTGATGTTTGTATATGAAAGGAAAAACTTGTGAATTGTGTCTGTTGTGTAAATGATGTTTGTTGTGTAAACAGTGTCTGTTGTGTGCGTTGTCTGTGCTATGTAAATGTTGTCTGTTGTATACAATGTGTTTGCTGTGTAAATGCTGTGTTTTTTGTAATATTATGTGAAATCGTGACTGTGGTGTAAATTGTGACTGTGGTGTAAATTGTGTCTGTGGTGTAAATTGTGTCTGTGGTGTAAATCGTGTCTGTGGTGTAAATTGTGTATGTGGTGTAAATCGTGTCTGTGGTGTAAATTGTGTATGTGGTGTAAATCGTGTCTGTGGTGTAAATTGTGTATGTGGTGTAAATCGTGTCTGTGGTGTAAATTGTGTCTGTGGTGTAAATTGTGTCTGTGGTTAAATCGTGTCTGTGGTGTAAATCGTGTCTGTGGTGTAAATCGTGTCTGTGGTGTAAATTGTGTGTGCTGTGGGTCACACCACAAGCTGTGGTCTTCAGTGTCGACAGCCCTGCTAGATGCGAGGGCTACCTGGGACATTACTCACCCTGCCAGATGCAAAGGTCAGAAGCCAGGAGAAAGAAAAGTCGATCCACTGTGGAAGACTGGACAACTCAACACAAGTTTAACAACAATTAACATACTGGACAATCCCCAGTGCAAGACGCTAGCTGGGGTGTCACAGGACTACATCCATGGGGTGTCGACAGCCCTGCGTGGGCTACCTGGGACAGTGTTGACCTCGCCAGATGCAAAGGTCAAATGCCAGGAGAAAGTGAAAAGAAAAGTCGATCCAACCGCCACGGAAAACTTCACTGCTCAACAAATCTCAACAAATAACAATGAGAACAAGAAAATAATAAACATCCTCCAGAGCAAGAAGCTAGCTGCGGTGTCACTGGCCCTGCCAGATGCCAGGCTCTGTAGGCAATCACTCAGTGAATTCAACACCTACGCTTACGCTTGGGACTAACCTCCTCTCCCTCGTCGTGCTCGTCCCGGCCTCTTCTTCTGGAGCAGCTGGTCCTCTCCAGAAGGTCGGGGAAGGGGAGCACGTCGTCCTCCAAGGAAAGAAGGCTGCTGATGATGTCATCTGAGCTGATGGACCAGGAGGTCTGGGTGTTGTCGTCTACAACAGATTCAAGATCCTCCTTGAGCAGCTGCTCAAAAGAACAAGAACCTGTAAGAACAGGAAAGACAGAAGAATCAGCTTCAGATGAGATAATTCTTTCAATCTTATCCATCTCATCTGAGCTGAACAACCAAGAGGTCTCCTCATCCTGGCTAAGAGGTGAGCTGCGTTCCTCTGTGTCCTCCTCCTCAGAAAGAGTCTCCTCCACCGGAGTAGAAGGACACTCCTCTGGACTAGAAGGAATCTCCACCACCTCAGTGGGAAAACTCTCTTCTTGAGGAGGAGGAGACGGAGAACCACAGCACACACAGTCAACACAGGGAGAAGAAACACGATGGCGAGAAGTAAAAGCAGGAGAGGCAGGTCTAGAACGAGCAGCAGCAGAAGGGGCAGGAGGACCAGCAAAAGTTGGACTCCTAACCAGAATTATAGGAGCACCACGAGGAGCGGTGCCAGGAAAAGGGAAAGGTGGAACAAAGATGGGAGCACCATTAGGACGGACCAACGGAAACGGGAATGGTGCAGAGCCAGGAAGAAACCTAGGAGCACCATGGGGACGAACCCCACGGAAAGGATAAGAAGCAGCGTTAGGTAGAAAGACAGGAGCGTGAGGAGCACTGCGAGGATGGAAGAAGTGAAAAGGGGCAGCATTAGCAACTGGAGTGTTACCGCCCTGATGTGTCTGGTTGCCTCCTTGGGTGAAGATCCAGTAGACCCCTGAGGAAAAAAAGGATTAAAAATGTTACATTTCCACAAAACAGGCTTAAACACAAGGTGTCATCCAAACAGTCATCCAGTAATCAGAAGGTCTGTGTTACGATTCCTGTTTCCTCCAAGTTTGCATGTTGAAGTGGCCTTGGGTGAGACACTGAACCCCAAGTTGCCCAGAATAATAGTGTGAATGTAATTACGAAAAAAAAAAAAAATACACAATGTATCGAGAGGCAATGTGTGAATGGATGTGAATGGTTCACTTTTAGTATAAAACTGTGGGTGGTCATCAGAAAAGCCCTATATGAATGCAGTCCATTTACCATTACATTTAACAATGTTGTTGTAAACTGCAAGTGTCCCCCTGTGTTGTGTAGTAGACTATAGACTGTTGCAATGGCAACAATCCCATCAGTGGCAATTTTGGGAAGGAGGGCATAGCCAGCCCATGAATTTTGACTGGCCTCCCTTTGACCTGATGGCCCTTTGACCTGGCTCATCAACACAAAAACCAAGAAAAATGTCTTTCAATCAACAATAATACATCAAGGGATCTGTACATTTGAGCCCACCGGTCCTATCTTGTCAGCTGGTTATACATTTGTCAGTAAACTGACAGTAAACTGTCAGTAAAGGTGGCACTTAGGTTTTGAGCTGATTTCTGGTGAGCGGGGATGTAAACTTGTTTTCATTAGTGGTGTTTGGATATTATACATTAGCTTCAGAACAGGATTTAAATTCCAAAACTCATATGTTGGGTTTTATTGGTTAACAACAACACTAGACTAGTAAAATCTTTGAACATCTTTAAAGTATTTATGTTTAACCCGACAGTTTAAATCTACATATGATATTAAACTACATGCAGTTCTGCCATGATGATGATCATTTGCACGGCACTGACATTGATGTAACATTTAAAGCTATACTAAAAATATCACTCTATATACATAGCATCATAATAACAACATAATCACGTTTTAAAACAGTATGAAAATGATGAAAACAGAAACATGTCAAATAACAAACTGTAAGAGTGATGAATACAACAGGTCTGTCAATAGCTTCAATAACAACCAAGACTCTTTCACAATTAACTGTCTAATAATAATACAGATCTACAATGTTTTTGAAAATAAGTGAATAAAATCCCCAAACTTTAAACCCAGAACGAGCTCTCAGCACAGAATCACAGCCTTTGCTTTGTTTACACCTGCACGTGCTGACGCGACCTCGTGCCGCCAGCTCCTAAAGTTCCATCATCTCCATAGTAACAGTACTTGTTTTTCTCTAACGTTTTTCTAAAAACGAAAAAAAACAACAAAAAACTAAAATGCTATGCTACGTGCTAAAATAGGTGCTAAAATAACAGAAAAATAACATTTCTTTCAATAATTACACCATCCTTAAGGCATTTTACACGTCCCGCCAGTATCCATGTCTTTTTACAGTCTAATATTACATATAAGTGTAAATCAACATAGAAATAAAAAATGTTTTCACTCACAGTTCATGTTTTGAATCGAATATTTTGTACCGGAGAGCGTTTTTTAAGGTTTCCCACAGACAAATAATCTTAGCAGATGTCTATCAAATTAATAACAGACAGTTCATTCAATTAAATATGTAATTGGCAGTTGTCTTACCGTCCTCGTTGAACGCTGAACGATTCATGGTCCAGATGCAGGTCAAGGTGAATTCCTCAGTCAAAGTGTTAATCCGAGAGTTAATCCAGTAGTTGCTTTGCAGCAATTAATCCAGTAGTTTTCGATAGAGTTTTGCAGGTTGATCGGTCGCCAAAAATAATCCTTCAGTGGTCACTTCGGGAGTTTGGTAAAGATCCAGGTGCAAAAGAGAAATGTGAAATTGTGCAGCCTCTATATATGTACATCACCTGGGTTACGTCACCTTCTGTTTCCAAGGATGCTCATGACGCTCGTCAAGTACGTCCCACTGGAGCGTCTTTGTCCAGAAACTTCTTATTTTCTGTGACAAAAATAGGCACAAAACACAACGAGTGAGAAATACAGCTGCTTGTTTTCATTTTAAACATACTTTGCCAACTTGTTTATCAATTCACGATCCGTGCAAACTGCAGGTATACGGGGCTAATACATTAGGTTTATTTGTGAATGCACCTGCTCACACGATGATAGGTTCACTGCGTTTTACCTGAGGCGCAAAAACCTCAGAAATAAATAAATAAATAAATAAAAATAAAATAATGAAAAGCTGTGGCCTCATGAGCAGCAGGAATATGGTTGGTTTAGCAAAAAAAACAGACTTGTGATGATTAGCATTTCACTGCAGACAAAGTGAACACATGATATTTAATTCTTTTTTCAAATTCACTGAATTTGTATATGTTCATGTATTTCTCCTATTCAGGCTGGTACATCACTTTAAAGACGTTGTGACACAAGGCCATGTATAATTTGTGTTTAAAAATCCAAAAGAAAAATGGCAATAGATTTGGAGATTACGCCTATTACAGAGCATAATAAAAAATGTAAAGATGTAAAGAATCTGGAGGGATTTCAGTGAATAAATCCTGAACTGAACACTGTGATATCTGAACCCTCATATCTATGACACTGTATCAAGATTCATCACCTCAAGCTGATATAACCACATCACTCAGAGTGTAATATAGGAAAGCAGAGGGCATAAATCAGCTAAATTAGCACTATGCAAGCTTTACTAGCATTGTCTCCAAAAATAATGGACATATCCCCTGAATCCTCTCCATCAGTTCAATTCAATCCAATTCAGTTTTATTTGTAAAGCACCAAATCATAGAAACATTACTCTTGAGGTACTTTACAATATTATAAAACAGAAAATCCCAACAGTTTCCACAGTGAACAAGCATTTGGAGGCAGTGGAGAAGAAAAAAAACCTCCCTTTTAAGAGGAGGAAACCAGAACCAGTTGAGATCAGTCAGAGAGCAGTTGAGGAGATAAGAACAATAATAATAAATTAAAATAAATATAACTACAAAAGAGTACAACTATGGAAGAGGATGGCAGATGTGGCAGATATATATTTATGGCAGATAAATGTTAATAACATGCAATGTAGTGACATGAAGCCATGGGGGTCGAGGGAGGCACAGACACAAGAGAGGGGGCAGAGGGGAGGTGCAGTGCATCTTGGGATACCTAATCATATAATAAATAAATTTCAACTAAAGGAAGGTCACCCACCTGAACCCTCCCAAACTGTAAACTTTGTCATAGAGGAACGTTTTAAACTCAACTTTAAATGTAGAAACAGTGTCTGCCTCTCAGACCTAAACTGGGAGCTGGTTGCATAAGAGCAAACCTGCAGTCTGTGACCATAGTGATATGTTAGGAGGATAATAAGGAAATATGAACTCTTTAAAAAAAGATCCTGACTAGTGAGATGTGTTGTCCCAGATATACTAAAACTGCTCTTTCCTACCATGTAATTAGTTACAAACATGAAATATGTCCGTTATTTAGAAAACTCTCAGTTTAAGACACAATTTCAGCCATGATGGCAGCCATTACCTTGCGTGCGCAATGCACTCTGGGTAGATGAAGTAAAAGTAGTTTCAGTCGTGTGGCCAGGTGAGCAAACCGGTGCTGAGCCTCCCTGATGCTACAGCTGAAAATGGAACAAAATGCCATTTTGTGCGATTATTGATTGGTGTTTGCAGTCAAAAGACAGCAAGAGAAGAGGTGTAAACCGCAGCTTTCACCACAATGAGAAAAGAAGAAAAGAACATGAAGATGCGTGTGGACGAGCATCACTTGTGGCTGTTTTCTCGCCACTGATAAAAGACCTCACAGGTGCTGCTGGTGATAAGTGATGACTTATCTTGCTACAGTTTTCACTCACGAAGTGTCTTAACGCTCGATCATAGACTGTGGCGAAGTTAGTTTCAGGTTGGATATTCGACAGATCTGGTTAGTCACTGAATATCCAACCTGAAACTAACTTCATCACGGTCGCGCATAGAAAGTGAAACGAAAGACAAGAGACACTGGATCACCTCCTGCTAGGATGTAAACGAGCTGCTGCTACAGTTTAACTTTCGGACACGATTATGGAGGAAACCGACGACCCACCAGCTGAATCCATCACTAGTCTTCAACGAGTCAACAAGTGGGATGCAGCTGATGTTCACTATCAGCGGACAACAGAGCAAATTTATGGAGGTAAACTTTTTGTTCATATGATAATTTGATCCACATTTTTTAACCCGGGCAGCTGTGACAGAAAGTGTAGCTCAACAAACACTCTTCTTCTCTGCTGGTATTAACAAGCAGTAGCCGCAGACACCTTCACTTTTGCCTCACTCTCTCCTCACTTCTTTGATCGCCTTCGTTTTTATGTAAATTTCGAGTGCTGTTCATTGTCCTCCTGATTCAAGGTGTGCTCGGGTTCAATCTGAAAAAGCTGAACAAGATGTGTTTATCCTGCTGTGCTGTCAAGACCTAGACCTAGACCGGCGCTACCATTTTATGTCACTACCCAGATGTAAACAACAACCACCTGTGGCTGAATTTTCTAAAACTTGACATCACATTTTGGGATATTTATACAATAATGCTTTATTATGCGTAATGGAGGACCGATGTCCATATATGTGGACGTTTTTGTTTTGATGATCATATCAATTATCTTACTTTCATTGGCTTACTGTAAAATACAGGTTAGAATCTAAACCCATGCAACCCAACCCATCTTTTTTTATGGAACAAGCTCCCAGTCTGGGTCCTGGATTAGGGTGGCCAGATGTCCCATTTTGTGCGATATAGTCCTGCATTTCTATGACCTTTCACACGTCCTTCTAATTGAGACGCTGTCCCGCATTGTTATTGACTGGCTCCCATTTTGTGTTAAAATCTGGCATAAAAATGATTGTGTGGCAAAAGTAGTGACGGCTGTCATCAGACTGTGGCCATCTGGGTCTGGCCGTGATCAGCTGACCCTTCACTAACCAGAACAGCAGAAAGCAACAATAAACAGTAGGTGATGTGGTGTTCGAAAACCACATCAGCTGCAACTCGATGGACCTGGTGACTGTCCACAGGAATGATAGGCCCCTTCATAGATACACTTTTGGCCAATAGTTCAGAAGCGAGCGCACACCAATCAGCCTTTTGGTCACCAACAGGCTGATTGGTGTGTCGGTCAAACTGCTGACTCCCAGTCGCATACTTCAGTGTCTCGAATCAGAGAGGGTGCAGTTGGTGAGTTCATACTGTGAAGGTAGGCATGTGTAGTGTGACACAAAAAAAGATGCCCCTTTAGTAAAGAATGGACTTCAACATACTTCTGGCTGAGAGCGGTGGGTGGAGATTCTGAATTTTTAAAAATTTGTTTAAAAGCAGTTTTTACTGTCGGACGGGTGAATGTGATGAATAATGACAGGATGCATGTAGGTCTCATAAAAAAATAACACAACAACAAAAAACATCCAAAAGTATGCAGTTGTTCAGGTGAACCTGAGTTGGATAAAATTACTGCAGCAGAAGTTACTAGTATTTATCATGCAGTGCAACATGCACATTCATATTGGTCAACAGACTGCAGTAAGAAGCAAAACAAAATTTGTGTGTTTTATAGCTTAAGTTGTAGCAACCTTTAGGCTATGTTTTGGGTCCTATAGAGTTTTTATTGTTTGTTCTGTGGGGGTAAAAGTTGAGATACGTATACTTCTTGGTAAAAATAGATCGGCTTTAAGTTATTGCTGCTGTCCCACATTGTCCCACTCAAACCTGCTACTTGTCCCACATTTTGTCGGTTTGGAGGTAGGCACTCTATCCTGGAGGCAGACAGCCTTTCTACATTTAAGGTTAAACTGAATACTTTCCCATTTGATAAAGTGTATTGGCGAGGTAAAGATATAGTTATCATCCCATGGGCATCCAATCCCATGAGGCATTGTGTACTTCACCTCAGTCTCTGTCACCATTTGTGCTTTCAGGCTGTATATTTGGTGAAGTGTGAATGGTGGTTTTGAACCCAGATGAGAACCAGTCTTTGGCACAGACTGTTGTTCACCACTCCAGATGTGGATCTGCAGCAGACATTGAAAGTCTAATAACGTGATTAATTGAACACGTCAACTTGCAGCACATCATGTTCTATCATGTCCTACTAAATTATTTAAAGCACTTTGACAGGTTCTTCATTCTGTTCATCTTATTGCATTAGGCTACTGATGTTTTGCAGAATTTTAATGTAACAAAATTGGTGCTATAACTCATCAGTATAGTAATGTAACAAAAAAAGCACATAAAAGACAATGACTTTGTATTTGTGATGCATACACTCGTCAATATTTTGTTAAGGTATTGTCGCATGATAATATGTTTCCAAGCATAACTGCAGTGTATTACAGCATCAGGAAACAAATGTTACATAAATTATTAAAATTAACTGTCTGCCATGTGCTTATGCATAACTAGTACTGTTCATTTATGCAAAGATGTTCACATTAAAGTAGTTATAGTCTATTCAGTGTGCTGGAAATATCTTTGTGAGTGTGACATAAACCTTTTCACACTGGGTTGGCATAATGTGTACCTGCAGCTTCTTCAATACGGTTGTTAGTGTGTAGAAACATTTTTTTACAAGAGAAGTGTGACTAATGAACAAAACTAGACAGGAACTCTGGATCACACATCACACACAGGGCCTCAATTCACCTGTTGTCAGGGAACCACAATTTCTAGCAGCACCTGAATAAAGATCCCTGAATTTTGTGTAGTGGTGGCATTGATCCGTCAAACATATTCCCAAGCAGTTTTTTCCCATTGGAGTACTAATGTGTTATTAGAACAGTTTCTCTTGTGGAAAACTGTAAAGTGAACCCAGGTATGAAGAAACAAAGAAACAAACAAAAAAAGAAGACAAGGTGGTGTAGCTCAAATGAATGTGCAGCTAGAACCAATCAATTCTGAATTAGAAAGAGCAGAGTTCAGAGACTGAACATCAACAGAAGCAAACAGCAGGTCAAGTTTGTTGAACTGATGTGATCATATCACTCCACAGTGAAGAAGGGAGGTTAGCTGTCAGGAAACAAGCATTTACAAAGATATTTCTACTACAACATAAACCTGCTTAGTGACCACAAGAGAGATGTTTTTTTCTGTTTCTTTTATTAAAGGTGTCTTACATGTGATAGTCTGTATCTTTATTAATGCCAGGCCATTTGTAGTCGAAAAGAATCTCCTTTCAGAAATTCACCTTTTAATGCAGAGGTGATTTTACACACTGATGTCATGTCTGGATGAGCTGTGTTCACATAAGTGATGATGGTAATCTCACAAAATCTGACTCCTAATAGCGGTTCATGTAAAGGTTAAAGACTTTAAATTGAATGTCACTGGATTAAAGGCTTTCGCAGCACAAGGTTAAATATGCATATAAAAACTGAACTCACATGCAATAAATTAGGACCCAGCTCATATGGGATGTTTGTGGCTGATGCTGGTATTGATATGGGGAGGAAAAAAAAATTCTATAATCAATATATCAGCTGGTATAGCTGGCTTTATATAGCATAAACCAGTTTTTTTCAGTGATCAAATGTGGTTCAAACACTTGTGACAAATGTATAAGTATAGAAGGCAGAACAGGTTTCACTCGCACACACACAAAGAAAACATCACAGCACAGAGTAGCTCAACAGAGAGCAGTTTAGCAGTGTCACTAGTTGTATTAGGGGAACTGAGAAAAATAGAAAATAATAGTAGTATCGGAAATGAAGAGTGAATGGTCTGACGTGAAGCTTTCACTGAAGTAAAGCGGCGCAAGACTTATATGAAAGTGTGTCCAGGGGACGTGACAGTTACAGAGATATTAGATCAGAGAACGTTATTGCCCACTGTAGGTGATATTAACACCGTTGGTACGATCAGAGGAGGATATCTTACAGGGACCCAGCGACCGTGAAGCAGCTGTCGGACAGAATTTTCCCAGCTGCTGAAATGTAAGTTTCTGTGCTAAAAGTACAGCACGCCAGTAACCATGATAAAAACCTAAAAGACATCAGAGGAAACTGCAAACCATGATGACGATGATCAGAAGGTGGTGAGCAAAAATATTAAAATTGCATTAAGTTTATTTCAGTTGTATATTTTGTTTTAGTTCATTTCTGTGTTTTGTATTTAAGCTCAGAATCCGTGTACATCAGTACATTAATATTTCAGGTCAAATGAGTGTTTTGAGGACAAAATTGAGACAAATTGTGTATGACTTACGTAAAAGGTCTAGACTGCTGGTGAATTTTAAGACAAAATCATCAGTCCAAAAAAAAAAAAAAAAACCCAAAACAAACACAAACAAAAATTCTCTTGAGTCACTTGTATGTGCTACACAAGAACAAATCTGTTCGTGGGAGTTGTTCTTGCCTGAGGCCCATTGTGTGTATCCTTGCGGTCTAACAAAATCTGTTGAGTACATTTCCTCCCTCTTAAAAACAGTGTTTTTTTTTTTATTTTTTTTATTTAAATGCAGCAGTCTACCGGTCTTCATCCTCTCTCTCTCTGAGCTACATTTTTTAACATGTTACCACTGACAACTGTTGATCACTGTCATAGTGTGAAACTAACAGCAGGATGTTATGCTCATGTGCTTGTGACTTGTTAAAAAAAAAAAAAACAAAAAAAAAAAAAAAAACGTTGCTATGTCCTGCTGCTACTGGTCAGAGACTCCTCAGAAAACATTCCTCTCATGTCTAATCAGTGATTATTTCCTCTTGTGGAAAACCATTGATTGTGCATTGCTGGATATCATACAGTTAAAATGGCTGGCAGATTGCTTTAAAAAAGAAACAATAGAGAAGTGGGGGCAATAATTAACGTTTCATTTACAAATTGATCATATGAAAGAAATCGACAATTCTTTTCTGTCAAACTCATGGCTGTTCTCCAGAAACATTTGGGTCCTGACATCTAAATAAAGCAGGAAGAAACATTTACGTTACAGTGTTGTCACAACACCAGAATTATGATACATGATTAAATATCTTAATATCGTATCGAAACCTTAAACTTAAAAAAATGGAATAATAATTAACAGAACTTGGAGGAGAGAAATTGTTCTCATTATGGAACTGGGTGGAAAATCCACTCAGGAAATGTTCTGCTTAGTTTTTTGTAGCATACAACTCGATAAAATGTAAGACATGTCTTTTTGTGTTGTATTTCAGTTGTAATGTTGGTCAAATTTAACTACAACGTACAACACATGGTAAGCGGATTTCCACGGGGTCATTAGCCCAGTGAATCATGGTCTGGCTTACTGGCAAATACACAGATAATGTAGTGAATTGCAGCACGAAATAACAGCAACATCACAACTCAAACAACTTTTTCATGTAAATAATTTTCAGAGGTTACTGCTGGTGTTTACAGCCTGTGTTCATGGCGCGTGCCAAAGACCTCCACTTCTTCGTACGCCTAGCAAACTGGAGTCCGACCTCAGAGTAATCCATGTGGAGACGAGCTCTGAAATGTGTTTGGCTTTTTGTGTTTTGTTTCTGTACATAGCCAAAGCCCAATGCCACATTTTTTCTTTTTCTGTTTCTGAAAGAAAAAAAAAAAACATGAAAACTGAAACTCTTTAAGTAACTGTGTTTGGTATCTAATACTACTGGTTACTGAACATAATGTCCTTTAAAATCCTTTTTTTTTTTTTTGGCCAAATAGAGAACTACACATTTTTACAGGGTGCAGACCTTTGCCAAGGACAAGTATGGAGTTATTTGCTTGCAGTCTGAATTTGTAGGGAAATAATGCAGGGTTTGAGGGTTGTCACCATGTAGTGTCAGACTTACAGAAAACATATTTTTATTTATTTATGACTTTCATGTTTTCTTAATTGTTCTGTACATGTAGATGCAGTAATCTCATGTGCGCTATATTGTATTAGTTTATGGTTTGATAGTACTGGTTTGATACTGGTTTGATAGTAAATTTATATTGACATCAATTATTAAGCAATATCGAATGATATATATATATATATATATATATATATATATATATATATATATATATATATATATATATGGTATTTTAGAGCTACATACATGCTTGTGAATGCAAGTTAAGGAGAATGTTGTATTTACATAAAAATATAAGCCTCATATAAACTTGCTGAACTTGCTACTTGCTATAAACTATAAACTTGCTATAAAATGCTAATAATTGCCCTGGACTTATAGTTTTGGGCCTGAAAAAATATGATGATTACTCACTTAATATACTTTGCCAAGTTGCATGTGTTGGCTTCTTGGTCTGTGTCGATTTCAAACATCTTTTTCAAGAGAGGCTCTCTGGGTTTAGCCTGACTGTTGGATATGTAAACATATTTGGTTACGTACATTTGCAGACAACAGCAGGCATATATTTATGTACAGTGCATAAGTATCTAAAACTGTTTTTGCTTTTCTAGTATTCTTTTCTAGTATTATTAAACTGTATGCTAGGTACAGACACCTATACATCTGACAGATTAAGACTGCAAAGCTTCATATTCCATATCTAAAAGAGTGCTATAGATGTTTTTTCTCATAATAAAATAATATACCGAACATGACCTGACAGATTCACTGAACATCACACACTGACATGTCTGAGTCATTTGCTCAAACTGGTGACAGTTTGAATCTTAAGGAAATGCATAATCCACATTTAAATATTGCTTCCCTCAGTCACTCAAAATGAAAATCTCAGATAGTTGACACTGAGCAAAAAAAAAAAAAACTGTATATAATTTACATAAAACTAATTAACTAGAATGGAGAACAACTCAGAACTTCACAGTAAAACCAATAAAGTATGAAAAAGAGGATTAAAATCTACAATTTGCTTATGGACAAAATCTTTTAAAAATTTCTGTTAATTTCCATTAATTTTTATTCATTTATTTTTTATAAATGATCATGTTTTCTTAGGTCAAGTTAAACTATAGCCTTCAGACATTTGCAGTAGACACACTGCTCCGGTGCCATAATGGAAAATGTACATAGTGTCAAATATAACTAGTCACCTACTGGATGTAAAGATTTTCAAGCAGTTTTTCACTTGCGTGCAGGTTAACTGTAGGGTCGAACATTCAATTGGTTTCAAAATAAGAGACGATGAGTGTTAACAGCAGCCGATGTGCATCCTGACTCTGTTTGTGAGGTGCTGTAGGCCGCTGAATAATTGAAAGTGTGGATGTACAGCCACAAAGTGTAGCACTGGGCCGGCTGTGATTGAGCCTGGCTGAACAAACCGAGAACAGCAGGAGTGTTTTAGCAGGCTGGCTGCTGCTCTGTGATGCCACCTCTAGTCTGGCAGGGACAGATCGCTGTGTAACGAGCCTCATTAGAACACAACTCCATCGCCACATCAAAGACTTCCCTTTTTACACCAGGAGTGGGATCACAATCCTTGGGATATTTCAGCACCTACTTCACCCCCACCCCTCCCAAAAAAAAAAAAAAAAAAAAAAAAAAAAAAAAAATCACATCTGAGAGCAGAGAGAAGGCAGAGTTGAAGTTTTAGGTCATTTTTAGATCTCTGCCGTCGAGTAGCAGAGGCGGCGCTAATTAATACAGAATTATGATAATGGTCTGGAGGAGGGGAAAAAGGGCAGATGAGGTTTCTTATTATCTCCCCCACTCAGGTGATGATGGATCCAGGCTCTGATGTCCTCTGACACTGGGAACGGACACAGACAGACTTTTTCATTCTGTCAAGTCAGCAGGCCCCAAATCAGGAGGACGTGTTTTTTTTTCTTTTTTTTTTTTTCCTGGGCCGTCACCGCCGTCCATTTTTTTTTTTTGGTCTGGGTTGTAAATATCTCAGGGAGGAGAGTGTGACCTCCTTTCCACCTGATCTCCCACTAACACACACACACACAGACACACACACACACACACACACACACAAACACACACATGCACCTCCTCCTGTTCTGCATTACTCTAATTGGAGCTCAGGGTATGCAGCCTCTGCCAGACACCCCCTCTTCTTTCTGTCTGTGTCTCCATCACTCTCTCTTCCTCCTTCCATGTCAAAGTCACATTTCTGTCTCTCTGTCACGTCTCTTTCTCTCTGTCTGTCAGTTCTTAGCTGAATTAAATTCAACTTAAGTAGCCATCTTATCTACCAATTTTGTTCTATATCTTTATAGGGTTTTGAAGAGGTGATTTGTTACAATCTGTAGTAGCAGATATCTTCTTTAAGAATTTAGACAAAGCCTCAGAGGAACAAAGTCAGAAAATGAAACCTCTGACATGACTTTATCTCCAAAAAATCATGCTGGACCATATTTTTGTACAATTTGGAGTCGCTGCTTCGCTACTGAAAGTCAACCAAATGTATTTCCATCCCCCTCAACTATCAGTATATTATCAGTGACTGCACTGTTTTGTGTGTGTCCTTGATTGTTGATAAATGAAAAATCCAAGTCAAAGCAAACGCATCCAGCACTCAGGCACACAACAAACCTGTTCCGTACTCCCACTCCCGTCACCACACAATCTACAAACACTGTGGCAAATATTATCAGCAACTCTATTTATGGCAACTACTAAATACTACCTCCACCATGAGAATTATTAAGCGTGCACCTACTGGAATAAACACAATTTCACAAGTTCCTTTTGGTCTGTGCTAACACATTAGTCATTTCCAGATGGAAAGCTGAAGAAAAGGGTCAAAAGGGTTTTCTCATGTGACGCTAAATCAAGAGCAATTTGTTAAACATTCAGTTGCCTGGAGTTTCACACTGTGCCATCGTCTCTTGCTTGTTTTTGTAGTGGCGCAGGTGCTTGATGGGTAAGGGGGCGTTTTCTCTGTCTGTATTGAACCTCTGAGTATGAAGGGGGGTAACTTTTTATTTACTGGACTGAGACAGGTGAAACCCATTGAGACTGTATCTTAATGGTGCTTCTTTAATTCAGATCGGCCAAGTCAGAGTGATGGGTTTTCTTCACACAAGGTGTTTAATATACCTCTGCTCTAATCAATACAGCTTCCTCAGAGCGTGTAATGACTTGTTTCACACATGCTACACATGCTGGACTGTAACTATGCTGTTGTGATAGGAGGTTTTAGTAATATTCTCCCCAAGTGTAAAAAGGATGTAAACATTTTAGCTTAGTCTTCGAGTACTGAGTGTTTGACAACCTAACATGATGCACTTGTTATATAAATGAAAAATAAATGGTAAATGAAACAATATATATCCTCGTCGATATAAACCTGTAGGTAGTAACAGTGATAAATGTGTCAAATCTACCAGTGTGTATGTACATGTAAATTGTCTTTGAGAAGCAAAAGGGAGAAATATCCAGGAAACAATAAAAGTCAAGATACCAAGTCATGTCAAACTTTACTGCACAACATTACATTTTAGCATGCGGTGGTTCTTTGAGGCTGCACACATCAGTGTAACGTCAAATCAAATCCTAAGGTCATGTTTCACACATGCTGTCACACATTTAGTGCCTTGTTCAGCTACACCAGTTCGGGACAGTTATGTAAGTGGACAGCTTAAACACTTGGCTAACCTTCCATGTTGCATTTTAATGTGCAGTGAGACAAGCACACTCAAGATTCGAATTTCAATGTGTGTTAGACCCGGTCAAATCTGGACACCAGTAGCATTACTGTCTCTGTTGTCTGAAACTACAGGGACCTTGCAGAAATACTGGGATGTGCAATATCAGCAGTGCACCAAGTTTATATCAAAGTCACTTTTTATTCTATGTCGTGACTACAGATTATTACAGTAACTACATGAAAAGGGCTTCAGAAGAGGGGCAAAAAATACATGCATCTAAAATAAACTGCAATAAGAGTTTGACATCTAAAACATTAAAATCAACAAAGTTAAAACATTTGCTTAAAAAAAATATAATGCAACTAATAAGTAAAACTACCAAAAACAAAACAAAGTGAACTTTTTTTAATGATCAAGAAGATCCTCTTCCCCCTGTCCCACTCTTTCTGTGTCTCCCTCTCTCTTTCCAGATCAAAGTAGATGCTGTAGTCATTCCAACTCTGTTTAATGAACATATTTCCAGTCCACCCACTTGCTTATTCAGAGCCGCCCACATCAAAGAACTTAAGAGGAACCTTGACTGTTGCTGCAATGAAAACGAGGCCTACTGCTCCGTTATCCCAGCTCTGCCTCGGGCTTCAGTTGTGGAACATGGGACTTCCTCAGCCTAGTGTGTCCTCAGTCGAGAGGGTCCTCAGCCATGATTGCGATGGTGTGCAAAGAAGCTTAGCAAATAAATTGTAACATGGGAGGTCAAGCTGTGAACTTAGGGAGCCGTTGTGTCTCCTGCTTCCTGTTCAAATATTTATCAGGCCCCTGTTGAGAAGCAAGGACGCTGTGAATAGTTATGAAATAGATATCAATACCCACTCACATCCTTTGGTTTTCAGTGTTTTTGATGCCTTACTTACTGGAACTCTGAAATATTTAGCTATTTTGCTCATGACTAGCTTAAGGTTTTGATTTAATGCATTTTATTATCAATATTTTCTGCCTCCTACTTGCCTCTGAGCAGATACTTACTTTGAATAGTTTGCATAAAGTTCTCATATATAGTAACTTCATAAAGGAAAGAGGAGAAGGTACTTTATCAACAGATGTCCCATGGAAAAAGTCATGGATTAATCATACGGAGGAAATCAAGCATGCTAAAAGGGAATGTGACTGTCTCAAACCCAGAGCTTTAACACTGAGATTGCTTTTCTAAGATGAAAAGCACTTAAAAAATGAGATGGGACTGAAGATGCAGCTCTTATCGACGCTAAGACAGTCTGACCACGCTCAGCTCAATCACTACAATCATGAAACACTAACTCACAAGTGGCCTTTACTGGTCTCGAGCCTACCTACACTGACTTTTATTTGCTTTCAAATTAATACTGATTTTATATAATGATTTCTTTTAAACCAGCGCTGCATATATAACCGGGTACCTTGTAGGTTTCAATGTCAGCTTGTGAGTTTGCTGCGGATATGATGCCTGTCAGAATTGTCATCAGCAGAGCTCAGGGTTTTACGTGAGGAGGTGGTGGGAAACTCACACGTTCCTGAGGAATCTGTCATGTTTAGCACTGATTTCAGAAATAGCATTAATGTACTGTCTGACTAAAGCGCAAGTGGGGCAGATGGCATTTTTCATGAATCACCTTTCCAACATGTTTGCGACCAGATGGTCCGGTGGCACCAAAAGAATCCACAACAGGAATGGTAAAACCGATCTCGCACAATTCTTGTGAATTACAAAATTGTATGCGACAATATGAACCTAAAAAGTGAATACAGCAGAAGTTTGAAACCTTTTGTCATTTACTTAAAGCTGTTTCTAAATCCAAGTGAGAAATATTTTATTTTTCACATTCAGATAACTACAACATCCTGTTGTAAACGTATCTGGTCAGAGGGAAAGTAAACAACAGCACAATTAATCATTGTGTGTGTAGATCAGATTAAATGTATTCTGGTATTTGTTTGGTCCAACTGCCAGTAGGCTAATTGTTTTTTGGCCCCACAACTCCAACATATTATGAACTTGATACTTGACATTATCTACTTTTACTGGATGCCGCATTTGTGTGCTGTTTGGTGCTTGGGCGGGTTGTACACAGTGGGTTTAGAGCTTTTTGGCTGGAAACAGCTGCCTGCTGCTGCTGCTGGTGATGAGAGATGATGAGAGCAGGGAACTGAACCAAAGCAGTGTGATTTGCCAGCTGTAAAACTTAACTAAAGTTAACTATAAAGCTCAGTAGGGCTGAGGGGACAAGTAGACATGGGTAATGATTCTCTGTGAGTCCCAGATGTGTGACCCCTTTCATTTTTCATGTAATTTCACTGATTGTTTTATATAAAATATGATTTTTTGCGGCTTCAATGTAAGAGTAAATGTCTTGGGTATACATAATGTTGTTATTATTTCTGTAATAACATCCCTGTTGCTACTCCCACTTTTCCTTACCTGCAGAAACACAAATTTAGCCAAGGACAGCTTTGTCTGAACCTCCCTTAGCTGTCATCCTGTGGTCTGCTAGTAATTGCTTATCCCCACGAGTAGTGCTTCAAGTGCCTCAGCATCAAGAATATGTGCAGCGGACAAGGCAGAATGCTCTCTCTGCAGAGAGGTGCCGGCAATGTTACAGATATTTTGGTTACTCCCTGGAGCTGCAGTTGGAACACCATGATAGCGGCGACCTTGTGTGCCAAAAAGGATGTGTTCAGGACCAACCCTTCCACCCCTGACAAAACAAGATGACTCTGCATGAATGACTGAGTGACAATCTTGTCCATCTTTGCATGTGCAAAGTTACGGTACTCACTTACTTTCCTCCAGTAAGAGGAAATTGTTCCTGTTGAAAGCCTCTACAGGCTACAGGAGCTGTCAAGCGTGATAAAAGCACCTACAGCTTGTTTTCCTGCCACCCTGCATGCCTCAGCTGCTCACAGAGCTGGTCAGAAGACAGGTGACAGGGGTGAGACCTGTCTTTTGTTGCCCCCCATCATGACTGACATGTAGGGGTGATTTAGATTGCTGAAACTGTCTCAGTGAAAGCCCCCTTCATCACCATCATGTGCTGATTTTAATTATTATTTGATTTGATTGATTTACAGTTTGGTGTAAGATTTAACTGATTGACTTTCATGTCAGGCTTACGTTCTTAATTGCTATGGGCTACTGCAGAGTGCTGACTGCAGCGAAAGGGTGTGCAGAGGAAACTGTTTTTCCAGATGACTGCTACGAATTTTACATTCTAAAAATTAAATCCAGTTTCCACTTTTTTTAGAATGATTCTGATATTTTTTTATTTTTTTATTTAAATCCTTTACTTGCAAATAAAAATCAGCTTCTAGTCTTTCTGTAATGTTTATTAACACTGGACATAATGCTTTAAAAGAAGAAATCCTTTATGAGGTCCTAAGCTAAAGGAAGTCTGAAATGTTCAGTGCTCGCTAAGGCTGCCGCTATTATCGTGGTCAGTGTCATGGCCCTGTCCACCGTCAGAGTCTGGTACATCTGGTTTGGTATGATTGCATCTCAACACATCACAGAAAGAGTTTATGGATGCTGAGCTGAGGGGTTGTGGTGAATGGCTGAATGTATTTGTCCGCTGCAGGTGAACAATTCATCCTTTTGAAGGACACAGAAGGTTGTTATAAGAAGGTGAAGGTGACCAGTGATGGGTGGCGTTGGGGCAGAGCTCTCATTTCCTCAGAGCCATCAGGTGAATTCAGTCTCTATTGCCAGGGACACAGTGATGTTACCTCATATTAAAGTCCTGCTTTCAATTAATACATTTTTTTAAAGGATTACAAACACAGGGATTTTTTTTTTAATTTTCATGCTTCACGAGCTTGTTAAAATCAGTGTCAATTACAGTTAAATGCGCCGTCTGTGTCAGTTTCACAATTAAAGCTAACCTGTTCTTTGCCATTCAAGTAACAAAAGTAGTAAATATTTACATTTTTGCATTAACAGGAACTTAATACAGCTATAATATTGATGAGATAAAATTTCATACAGCAAAGCTGTGGTGTGCCTTGTTTCCTGTAAAGTCCCTCTTGCATTTAAAAACAATTTGAATCCATTGTGGGAATGACAGATTCTGCCACAGACAGTGGGAATTATTGCATAGAGTGGTAAATGTATTGAATAGCTATGAAAATGCTGCACATAAATAGTTTCATAAGCAGGATTTGATTGCATGATAGTGATCAGGAAAACCTGAATACTGCTTATTTGTTTTTTTTTCTGTATATAGTTGACAGAAATAGACTCATAGTATGACTGACTACTAACTTTTGAGTAGAATGTCTAATTTGCAGTCTAGAGAATGTGGCCGTGTCTATAACAACTTAGTGTTGTACTAATAAAAGGACACCCAATGTGTGTAAAAAAAATAGCAGAAAAAACAATGTTCAGATTTTTTTTGTGGAAAAAAAGTAGTGTCCCAGATTTAACCTTTTATGTAGCTGTGCAAGATTTACATATACAGATAACCCCCCATATCAAGGATGTAATTTCACCTTGCTATTTTAGTTAGTTGATGGATGTTGGTCTCAGAAATGTTATTACATGTTTGAGTCCATGCAGGTTGAATTTTGCCTCCTGAAGTAATATGAAGTATACTTTTAAACTCATTTTGTTGCTGAACCATGTGTCTGTGGGCTCATTCCCTCATTAACATCTGCATTCCCTAGTGCCTGGGCCTGTAGAAACACTTGTTGGGGACTTCAAACCGTTGATGCAGATGGCATCCGATAGTACGGCAATCCTCCAGGCTGGATATTAGCAGCCAAGCTGATAAGATCCACCGGCACAGTCACCATGACCCAAGTAATGACATTTGCAAAAAGCCAAGCCCTCTGCACTCTGCCCACACTTATCTGACATGCTTTAAAGTCGTTTCCGAGTACTTTTCAATGATGGTGCAAATTGGAGTTACGATGTCTCTGTATGAGTCAGCTGTGGTGCATGCACTTTAGGCCAAGCCAGTCCTACGGAGTTTGCTGCCATACAATCCTTCCTAATATAATAGAAACCAATTAACTGAGTGGGTGGCTTTACCCAAATCTTGATTTAAAATGGAGCTTTATTAAAAAGAGTTACAATATGGCAGCATGCTTAACCTGACTGGTGGCAGAGATATGATAAGGAATGTAATCCCTGAGGCGAGAGCTGATTAGCTTATCCAGTCACAGCTACTGCAGAATGAAAACGGCTGCCGTCTTGGGAAAAAATCAGTTATTTAAAGCCTTGACATTTTTTTTGTTTTCAGGTACATAGAGAAAGATTTGGGTAGAGTGAGAGACACAGAGAGCCCAGCTGAACTATAATTCATTATTAATTCATTATGGCCTATAGTGACTTTTATCTGATTTAACTCTTAAAAGCACAGCAGATTCTACACTGCAAATATGCAATTGGTTTTCTTTATTTAATCTCATCCTGTTTTTCTGTTTAGGTTTATAGACTGTACAGCTCAACCAGGACTTGACCAACAGCAGTTCTCTACAGAGACTCTCCTCACTGAGTTTAACCCACGTGCTCACTGATTGGAGGAGATGTTAATGACATTTTAATGATGTATCGGAGAGAAAGTAATACGCATGGGACCACAAGGCAAAAGACTGAACAACTGGCACTTCATTTAATTCTACATGTGCACATTTACTCTTTCTGTGCATCCATTCATCTGTCTGTCTGTCTCAGTCCGCCCGTCCGTCCGCCTGTCAGGTTAATGTATGGTAATCTATAGTGCATCATGATTGCTGCTATGAAACATGTCCTTGCTTCTCACATGTGGCAGTCTTTTATTTCATCCTCACAAGACAGCCTCAATGTCAATCAAACACTGATTATTAAATGTAATGTAAATGAAGCTATGGTAGCGACCTCAAGCTGGCTTGTTTAACTTGGCTGGCCAGTGGTGTGTATTGTAGGTACGGCCATCTTTTACTCCTCCAAGCTTCCTGTTTGCCTGCTCCTTGTCAGTGTTTATCTAAGGATTACACCTTGTCTGCTTGTCTGCATGTCGCAGTCCAATTGCTGCTTCGTCCTTTTGCTGAACAAGCATCTCTCTCTTGGATGGGCACTGCAGTGCAAATGAGGAAACAGCATGATTTTACACAAAATAGGGTTCATGGGAAAGGTATTTTGGGATCCAGTCCTAAAAAATGTCTCTAAAAAATATAATTGTTTTCCCAGAAATTTATCATATAATGTGAAACTTTTTCTTGAAGCTGGAAATTGAATTGTGTGACATGGTAAAGTGGGCTATGTGTTGTGCCTTTTGCAGTGTAAAGGTTTCTGTTATGGGGTGGAAATAGGAAGGCAGCTTGGCCTATGGTTGGAGTGGCTGTGCTGTAATCTATTAACACATACACAGATGCTTTTTGCAAAATTGTCCAGTACTAATGAAGAGTGTAATCTGCACTCAGGAAACAATGTTTGTTGATTAAACCTTAGATGTTTATTTTTCCTGTGTACTACAAGTCCAGTAACACTCTGAGAGAGAAGCTTTCCCACCCCAAGGATAAAACTTCCAGGCAGTGCAATGTGGTATATGTGGTGCAGTGCAGTAAGAAATGCACATACCTGCACATTGGGGAAACAAAACAACTGCTTCATAAGCACATACCACAACACAGGAGAGCCAACTCTTCAGGCAAAGGTTCAGCAGGCCACCTACCTCTGGAAGACAGGGTCAGAGAAAAGAATCGGAAGTTGGTCAGATGTAGAAGAGAAGAGGAGAGAATGAAGCCATCTACATCAAACAACGTCACTAAACAGAGAAGGTGGTCATTGACAGCACTTCAATCTAAGGGTCCCTCTCCAAACAACTTAATGCCCATCCTGACTCTTGACCTTAATGTCAAGTTTCCTTTGAATAGCACTTATGTACAGCTATATTTGTATAGCTGCTTTCTGATGTGAATCTACAATGGCTGTGAAGTTGGTGGCAAAAAGTCAAGAAAGGAAACACAAAGAAAAAAGAAGCGAAACATGCTTGTTCAAAAATACCCTTAGTCAAATAATAGTTCACATTTTTAGACTGACAGGCCATTACTTGATGAAAGATCTACTTGACAGGTGCTGTATGTTGCTGACATGTACCTCGACACACAGGGGGCTAATTGCAAGGAATCATGGTGGAACATTGTACGATACCACCTGCTGTGACGTAAGTATCAGATACCAGACTACTTAAGAGACTAACTGAGAAAGAACCAGGTCATTGCTTTATTTTTCAACTTGCAAAATTCTCCTCTAACACAGCTCTCCATTGTTAGACCTGCCATGATAATTCTTTGATCTGAAGGTGCAAGATAACATTTAAAATTTAAATTTGTACATTAAGTATTTGATCTCCATTACAAGAAACTAACAAGTGCATAATGATAACAAGAATCTACTTCACTCTGGTAATTACCATTAAATGAAAACTATTGTTATGAGGTTTAGGGGTCACACGCATACAGCAGAAGCTGGTAATTACACATGAACAAATATTTCAGTATCCTTTTTATGAATACAAGCTGGAAAAGGAAAGGACACAAAAAGAGGATAAATAAATAGGGCAATAGATTCTGGGAACTGCCCAGTTGGCTTTCAACTGCCTAAACCTGTAATTTCTCCCCAACTTTAATTAATGCGACAACTCACTGCTGGCAGCTGTGTTTGGCTTGTTGATCCCTGTGCCAATGGAATCGGCTACCATCTTCACATCTCGGTTGTGCGGCCAGTGATAGTATCCTTCCCATAGTGCCTTGTCAAACCAGGTGACATCTATTTTTACCTCTGGCTTTGTTTTAGGAATGTTCATGAAGCAATGCTGAGTTCATGACAAACCAATGCGCCACAGTTGAAATTCTGCCTTGTCTTCTGCCTCTTGCGCCTTGTACTTAGTCAAGGAGAAACAGTACTATAGACTGACATTAGTGGTGTGTCTCTCTTTCTCAGGTGACCATGAACTCCTCAGTCAATCTGCTGAATGAAAGCGGTATTTTTTTCTTCTAGCTGTACAAGGCAAGGCAGTACTGCTCAGGCTTTGTGGTGGAACTGATTATTTGCAATGGAAATAACTGACCTTTCTTTTGTATCCCTCAACTTTTATCAGTTGGGACCTTATACACCAGTGGGATCCACCAGAGAAGAGAAAGGGTGTCAGCCTTAAAATTTCCAGGCAGCTCTGATTTGTCTATTGCTATTACACAATTCCCTGTTGGTTGACTGGAATGATGCTGTGCCTTTTGGGGTATTATCAAAGACGTTGCCCAGAATGCTCAGCGGGAAAGGACCTGGATGCCACCAAGGGAAAAGTAATACTTCTCTAGTACCCTAGATCCCACTGGTTTGAAACACATTCACATCTGTGCAATGAGTCCCTGAAGACCCTGGGTGATACAGTTGCATTCCAAGCACCAATGTAGTTGGTTTCTGTCAAGTCACCCGTGCTTCCATACCTAGATTTCCATGCTGAGGAGTGAGATTATTCTGAACTACTTTATATTACTTCCCGATCCAGATCCCTGAACCGTGCTTCACTGCTGGGCTACCTTCTCACTTTCACTGTTAATGATCCTCAATAGATGGTGCAAGAGCCTGGGGTGCTTCATGTAGACCTCTTTTACAGCACTTTGCAACGTCCTGGTGTTGAGTTTGTATTTACAGCTTCAAGGACCCCCTGGACCTCTTTCAGAACAAGCTTCTTAATTCTGAACTTAATGGGAGAGTCATGGCATTCCCATAATTATTGCTTCGATGTTTCATCACTGTAGGAATGACTGAGGTATTGGTTAAATTACTGTTTAGATTGTCTGTACCACAGCAACTGTTTGTTGAAACCAAAGGAGTTGAGGCTGCACCTCACCTGAACATTTTTGCAGCTCTCTACCTGTGATTTAATGCTCTGTGGAAAATAACAAGGGTTTTTCTGAGGTTGTACTGTAGCTGTTCTAATAGAGCCATTTTTTCTTGTATTGGTGATCCCTTAGGGATTTTAGCCCCTACCTTGTTTTACATCTTCATCTCCTCAACCTCCATTAATTCCGACCTCCACTAAGCTAGACCTTTTGTGCTGGGATGTTGACAATGCATAAGCCTCAGCTTTGGCTTCAGCGATGGTTTGCTTGCTGCAGCCCAGGCTTGATTTGCTGGCTTGCTGAGTTTCTGATTGGGGTAGTGTCTTTGGCAATTGGAGGTTCCATTTATTGTGCGGTGACTCTGAGCCGGGCTCCTCCTGCATCCCACCAAATTTTACTCTTGAACTGTGCACCACTTTTTTGTCCCTCAAGCATCTCATCATAACTTGATGGATCTTGAAGTCACATGGGATTTTTGCAGACCTTTCCACATCCGCAACCTGCCCTACTGGTCGATTTTCTGTTAGCTTGAGTAATTTCTCTCGGTCAGTCTCGGACTGATAAACAAGAAAGAATCTCATCCTCTACTGATCATTCTTCTTAGGAGGACAATTTTATTTCAAGTGTTAAGGTGTTAGTGTGTTGGTTGTTACAGTTTGTCTACACAGGAGGCATTTCAGTCATGTTTCATGGTTGTCTAACAGGACTGATGGTTTCCATTAAATCAATATAGCTCTTTTTTCTCTGTGTGCACATAACACATCGTATTGGGCTGTAGGTGCAGTGGAAACACAGGTGACATACATATATTATTGTGCCCGACATGCATACTGTGTGGTCACGGTCAAGAGTTTCATCTAAATTTAGTACAAATTTCTAGAAAATCTACAAAAGCTATTAATAAGGCAATTAATGTACTGCTTTCACTGCACAGGCTGTTTAGAAACTGTGTTAGAATTAGAGCTTCAGGAGCTGGGTCCAGCCCCACTGAAAGATGCTGCTATCCAAAATATTATTAGCTATGTTCTTTAATGGACAGATTATGAGATAATGGGTCCCTGGGCATATACAGCACATTAATGGTAGCCAGGTGACCATGCAGATATACATTTGGTGTTATTACTTAATAGTGCTAAAAATCCTACACAAAAACACAGAAAATAAACTTTCCTCTTAAAAGTGTCATTGTGGCTGTTTCTTATGACTACTTAAATTCCTGCAGTTTGAAAAAAAAAGTCTTTGCCCCTTTGCTTTGCAATAAGAAATATTTCACAGTCACTTCACACAGAGGCTCTGACTTAGGGTCCCCTCAGCCTCTTCAGCCTCTGGGCCTGTGCTTGGTACCACCACTGGGCAATTCATCCATTGGGCCTTTGAAGTCAGACCAGAACTGACAAATAGTCGTTTGTTGCAGAAGAATTGCACCATGATTTGTTTCAAGACACCAAACTTGCTCTTACACTTTGTGCTGACTGGTGCTTAGTTGCTGACAGGCAGACATGCAGCAGGAGCTTTGCTGTGAAATATTTTTCATACATGATGGAATTTTTTTAATATGAATAATCCTTATAATATTGCTGGATTTTTATATTTTATTTCTTTATTACAATTAGTTTGAGCATTGTTTTCAAATGAGATGCTATTGTTATTGCATTTGTAGTTTTAATCTTGTCCACTTAAGGGACATAAAAATAAACATTTCATCATGACATTTCTCATTTACTTTTGAGAAAAAACTTTTCATGTTCCATTCAGAACATGCAGGAAACATGTCTTTAAAAAGAAGGTAAAACTGTTACAAGACAACACTTGTTCTCTGATGGCAGGTGTCATATTTATAAAAATGATAGACATCTTATTTTGAAAAGTGCCTTAAAATTGTGAAGCTGCCCACTCACCATTTATCCTTTCACTTGCTGTGTTTAAGTGTAGTGAAGGTGACAGAAACAACATTTTTACCTCTATACCTGTCTCGCCAACGACTCCACAGTTACCTCTCCTATAGTCTCTTTCTTTGCTGTTCTTCTACTCTTTTTCCTGTTTTTTTCTAGTTTTTTTGCCTTTAGTTTCTAAGAGTGTTTCCACTTTTCACTCAGTGTTTGCTGAAACACTGTTCTTTCCCCCTATTACAAACAAGAAAACCAACATATTATTCATGTTGCACCAATGAAAATTTATAAGAGATAGCCCTGGTAACTGATTGTTTGAGAGACTTATCCTATTCTGTATTCAGACATTACCTGGGAAATTTTGAAAAGAAAAAGTTGTATTCATGTACTGTGTGTTCTGTGTGTGTGTATGAAAGAGTGAATTCACAATGTAAACATGCAACTACACCTAAAACCAACTCATTTGGCCAATTTTCTTGTCTACTGAAAAAGAAAACTGATTCTAGGCCTTTGGCCGTAATAAGGCTCTCTCTCATTTCTGCACAGTACTGTTTGTCCTCTCAGCTGCCTCCCTGCCAGCCAGCGCTGCCTTTTCCACTCCCCAGCTCCTCCTGCTATTCTCACCAAGCTAAGCCACAACTGTCCCACATGCCATGTCTGCTGGATGTGTGAACAAAGCTCGGAGGGAGCGAGGCGAAAACGGACATCTTAAGTGAGTCGGACCCAGTCAGGCGGGACGGCTGGTAATGTCTTCCCCTTTGATTCCCCGGGGAACAGAGACAGAAAACAAATGGAGTCTGACTCCCTTATTTTCTCAAGGTCCTGGAAGTGACCTGCCGCTGCTGCGGAACATGGGCTGGAGCGCTTATGTTCGCTGCCTGGCCACAGAGCTGTCCAATGGGTTGTCAGTCTGACACAATGGAGAAAACCCCTCAGCCCTCCTCCTACTTTAACCCTCCTCATCCTCGTTCAGTCGCAGCTGCAGACAACGGCACAGCCTGCTCTGTGCCACTGCTGACAACTCAGTCGGCCTGCTCACACTGCGATGACCCAGTGAGTAATTGGTTGATAGAAGTCATCAGACAACGACTTGTGTGGTTCTGCAGGAGGTGATGACGTACTGCGTGTTCACCCTCACTCTCCATCCTGTGGAATTACATTCCTGCTCCAAGACAAATATGAGATGCTGTGGATTAAAACAGATTTTCAGGGGGGAGTAAAAATAGCCAGTAAATAATTAATGCAACAGTAACAGCACACATGCACTCACATTTATCTAATCATTCCGCAGTGGGAATGTGTACATAATAAGAATATTATCTGTCTGCAGTGTGGCTGCCAGCAGCCTCGGCCCATTTGGCTGGGAGTTAACAGAGTTTGGCTACCAGCTATCACACTGCTGCATCTCAGCAGCTGGATAGCTGATTCTGGCAGATGAATACAGGATTTCTATCTTCACACGTCAGAGCATTAAGACTGAATTCCGCTTTGTGTTCACAATCTCCACAGAGAGAGAGAGAGTGACGACGTGATGTCGGAGGGGGGACGTTACAGGTAGAGACGTGCAAACATGCGCACAATGTATTTACACAAGCAGGAAGACACTGTTTCACACCCTCACATACACAAACAAACACACACACTTTCTCTGTGGGATGATACAGCACAGACACTACTCATATGTTCTGCATTGTTTAATTCAAAACACGCTTTGACCGAAAGACATAATATAAACTACATTGTCAATACTGAGAATGTTAATGTCAAAACATAAAAAAGGTGTTTCATCGAACCAGCATCTGCATTCACAGAGAGGGACCTCACTGCTCAAGGACACTTTCGAATGATGCATGGTAGACAACTGGCACAAATTGGCACAAGACACATGTAATAATGGGAGGGGGATGTATTTCAGGCCACAGCGCCAAATAAACTGAAGAAACTTGTTCAGGAATGTTTAACTATAGCTTTTTAGAAGCTATTTTTATTGACTTATATAACTAGATGCAATACATTTTAGAAGCAAAGTAATGCCACAGGGATTAAGTGTTGGATAAAAAGAATTTGGAAATTTGAAAAAGAATTTTAGAAATTTGGAATTTGGAAATTTGGAAAAAAATATCCATTTCCACAAAGTTGTTGCAAATTTAATACAAAGGTCTCAGTTCTTATCGACCAAGAAAAAAATGTATGAAACAGATTTGCGGCAAAATTAGAATTCTTATTCACATAATGAACATACATTGTTCACTTACAGATTTTCCAACCTGCTAATGCAATGACACTGATCATATTCGTAAAGTGTTGTCAAATCTTATATATATATATATATATATATATATATATAAGTACAACCTCTATTAACAAGAACCCTCTCTAGACTCTGGTGTAAGACTGAATTACCTCTGAATATAATTCAGCCAGCAATTACTTTTTACTGCAACAATTAAATATTAAAATATTTTCCAAAAAGTTTAATTGTACAGAAATTATAATTTCAGTCAGAGGATCAGAACCTGGATCCTGTACATTTTCATGCTCTTGAAAAATACTCGATATTCACGAAACAGTTTGACATTTTGGTAAATATACAATTTTTTATGATTCAAAAGACACTGTTAAGAATGTAGATAACAAAACTGTTTCTTGCCATACTGAACTCTTTGGTTTTAGTGTAGATAGAATAAATAAATAATAAGAAAAAACAGAAACTAAAAACATGCTAAGTGGTTCTCCTAAGTGGCTCTGTGGTTATGGTTATGTTTAGGCACTCAAGTGATTCTGTTAAGGTTTGGGAAAGATACAGATTTTGTTTCACGATTGAATATCGTAGTTATTTCAGTAGCCTAGGTCCATCCACATGGCCAATAGAGGATTCAAATTCTAGTCTGTGGTGTCAGTGACCAGTGCTTCCTACTGGAACTGACCGCAACTCCTGTTTGGTACAGGATCACACTGTTGAGGGGAAGCGTAGTCAGTGGACATGGTCCAGGAAGCAATTATATTCATGTGACTAAGTTTGTACTCTGACTGCTTGCTGCTAGCTGAGTCATTAAGGTGTTAAATATGTTGCTTAATTGCACCTTGACAGGAGACGAGTACATGATGAGGGCATTTTCCTCTCATTTTTTTCCAGCCTAAATTATCCCAGCAGGTCAAAAGATTTAAATATACGACACTGCACTAACAAACACACATTTTTTTTTTTAAATCATTAAAGGAAGCTCTCCTCCCCAATCACACAGCCAAAGGATTTAATTGTGAGCCATGTAGAAATCACTTGTTATTCATTTTTTAATTTCATTTTCTTTCCGGGAGGCACAAAAGGTAGCGCAAATCCGTCAGTGAGAGTAAGTGAATATGAAGAAATTTGAATACGCTCTAATAATAGTCAAAGCTGTGTTGGTCCAGAATGAAGAGACTGTCAAGTATATGAGGCCACTATCTACCGACAAATAATATTAGTCAGTAGGGCTGAAATTCTTAAAGATTTCTCTAGAAAGATGAGGATCCTGTTTCTAAACTATAACTCTTTGTCTAATTGAGTCTGACTAACTTACTTCCTGAGTGTCATTGGCAGGACAGGAGGCTGAATCATTCTTATATTCTGAACCTCATTTTCTAAAAGATTTCAAAAGCTCTTATCTCTGCTGCCGCTCCATTTTTTATGCCTGCACTGTTTTCATTGATTTGTTCATGGTCACATTTATAAATCACAAAGTTTGGTATCCAAATATGCCACCGCCGTCAAAGTGTGAAACAAAAGACACTAACCTGCTGTCACTTTCTAATTGACTGATGGATGTTACACACAAGTGAACACTGCATGGTAGCTTAAGTTAATTATCTATTTCACAAGTAAAGCAGTGATATTTTCATTTCTTTCCCTTGTGGAAACCTGTTGGAATCATTTTTATTCCCCTGTCAGGCAACAGGCCTGGCAATTTCGTTGCTGCTGTCACCAGCTTATACAGAGTGAGTGAAGCTGCAGTGTCAGGGCTTTGCTAATTTGAAACATCTAAAAACCTTTGTGTCTTGTTCAAATCTATCAATGCCTGTGATGTAATTACATTTTAAATAGGCTGTGGTGATAAATTGAATCCCTATACTGTTCTGCCCCCAACCAAACTTGATTAATCCATTTTTAATCAGTTGGTGGCAGGGAGGTGCCTTGATGTTTCATTTAACTGAGGCTGATGGCTGAGACAGTCGAGCCTTTGTCAGATGAGCCCTGCTCAACCTTGAAACCACAGGTTGGAGACAAAGAAAAAGGCCTATTCTTCAAAACCCATTTGATACCATGTTTTGTCTGTCTGAGAATGCTGAATATTTACAGGTGTCCTAATGGTTGTGGTGTATTGGTTTCCATGTGCAGGAGGTGAGATGTCCACCCTGCTCTTTTTATAGAATAACCGTTATAAAGCAGCCTTCTCCCTTTACTTACTGTACACACTGCAGGTGAATTAAAAGTAAAGCTAAGCTAAGAAATCTTCTAATTATAGATTACAAACAAAAACTTTTTCCCTCAGCATCTTCCTCCTCCCGGTGGCCATGCTGAGATGATAAAGGAACTTTGTCCTCTTGTGCTGCAATTTGAGAAGCTGAACACAACATAAAGACCACTGGGATACTCAGAATATGGAAATAGTTGCTGTATATGCTAAATGAATTAATGTGACTTCTTTGGTTTGAAAGTACTGATTAGGTACCACTGTTGGTAGGTTGTCTGGGTTGGTAAGCTGGAAATGTTATTACAGCTTGTATTACAGTATGCAATAGAGAAGCATAGCTTTGATGTACCTTACAGCAGAAGCACATACAGAAGATAGAAGGTTTAGCAAATTGTCTTTAGATAAAGGCATGGATGAGAGGAGAGACTGTGATTCACACAAATGTTATAAATGTCCAGGTTGAACTGAAATGCGGCTGGTTCAGCTGATGATGATTATGTATCTGTGTCAGTGTTTCTCTGTGACACTGCCTCTTTGGAAGATGAGGGCAGATGAGTCATGTGTGGCTGCCAGTCTATGTGTGTTCACATATCATCATTGAGCAATAGTGCTCTGTGATGTAAAGAGAGACACAGAGAAAAATTGTAAAAATCTACCATTTCCTCTAAGAAACATGAACTGTCATCATTCTGAGAGAATTACATTCTTCTTCTCCTGTGCAACAGAGGCACTGAGGGGTGTGTAGTGGCAATTTTATATCTGGAATGAAATAAAATTGAACAAAGAGAGTTCACCAGTTCAAATGTCTTTGTTGTAGTTTAATAAAAGATGAATAAACATGCATGCAAGGACCCAAACACACAGTCGTGACCAATGAACAGTCTGTGAGTGAGTGAGTGAAAACAACCTTCACATCCCAAGTCTTTCTACCCATCTCAAAACAAAGAGCCATGCTTATCAAAACATTATCGTCACACCACTGTAGGTAAAGCATGGGTTAAACTTTAAGAAGTGCAGAATTTCCATCACAGGTGTAAATCTCAGGTCAGGTTGACAATGTGTAATGCACCTTGACTAATTGTCTGTAGCACTTTCTGTGACAGGAGCAGAATGGATGTGAAAACAGAGAAACTACAGGAGCAGTTGTGGAAGGAGGTAGCTTCTGGACTGCTGGGCGTGCTGACTCCAACCTTGGCAGAGCTGGAGAGTCACATCCATAGATGGAAAAGAAAAATATCCCTCCTATCTTGTCACTGTGAAGTCTTTCTCTACAAACCCACCTATTTGTCCTGTCTTAGTCATCTTCTCTCCCACCTCTCCACCTTTTCAGTTCTCATCTGTCATCTGTCTTCTTATTCCCTTCTTCCTTCCATTTCCTCTAATTTTCACTTCCCTATTTTTTTTTTTCAAAAACTCAAATTCCAGCACTCTTCATTACGAAACATCACATCATCTAAGTCTTTTCAAGATTCTTATAATGTAAAAACAATTGCTTTGCACAGGTATTTCTTCAAAAGTCAGTTTATATTGACTGTATACATTCAAATTTGTATTTTTATTTTAAGTCCCAGAAAACTGCACACAGAAAAGCATTTATTGTAAACATCCCTGTTCTCACTCATCTGGAAGTGCAGGGATATGACTTTTTGAATGAAATGTTGATGCGACTGATCCTTTAGAAACAGCATAAAATAGGAAATGAATAGAAAATATGCATAGCACTGAAAAGTTCTCTGAGTCTCTGACCATGAATATAGAACTGCTCTATAGAGCATTTGCTTCTGCTGTAAGGTACATCAAGGCTATGGTTTTCCTCTGTTGTATAGTGTAATAATTAATTACGGACATGACACACACCAGGACAACAGGAATTGGATGGATTACGTCTAAACCTAAAAGCGATGTGTGAGTGCGAACTTTTTCGAACCATTTAAAACTGAGTGCCTCTCTTCCATATACTTAGTACTGATTGAATGTGATGAGTTCCTCCATTAGTCTTGACTCACACACAAGAAAATGGGTTCCTTAATCTCTTTAAACAAATTATGATCTTGATAATTCAATATATAAATTGACTACTGTGTGTCTTTGATGGAAATTTGATATTGACCAGATGGAACTTTGGCGTACTTGTGATGAAGCAGGAAGAAGTGCTGTATACCTGTGTTTGCTCTGATGTTACTGCTCTTTGTCACTTCAGAGAGAGGTAAATGTGATTATCTGCGGAAGTTTGAAAATCTAGAGGTAAAGAAAAAATTAGAGGAGGAAGACATTTTCATTTTGCATTTTAATAATAAAGATGAAATGTCAAGATAAAGTTGACATTTTAGATTTAAGTTAAAGATTTTTATACTTCTGTTAGTGTATATGGCTGTCTACAAAATGCCTTGTGTAGATGAAATGGTTAAATTGTTCTTCAGAATTTGTTTATTCAATTAGGATTTATTTTCTATTTTACCTACAAACAAATCGTGGTTATAAATATTAGGACTTGTGTCTGTTCAGAAGGAGAAACCACAAAAACTAGACTGGATTCGTGAAAAGTGAAATATCAGCTAATGGACAGATGCGACATCGGTATCAATGGCTACACCTCCTTTAACACAGGAAAGATACGCTGTATCACAACTATACTGCTGTACTATAAGACAGTTAATCTAATTGATTGATACTGAAGGCATGCAGCTCAGGACACTACATCTGAGACGCAAGTATTACTGCACTAAAGGTCCCAATGGACTGTGGTGTATGGATTTGTAAGATAAGCCACTGCCATCGGTTGTATCAATGGTTTCAGTTGGTCTCTGTGTTGTTGGATGGAATAGTACAGAACAAACAATGATCCAAAAGTAACAGCAGACTGATGACTTCATTCTCAGTACTTATACTTTATTTTTGAATGCATTGAATCTTCCTGTCTTCATGTGTGTTCCCTTTGTTATATTTCAACTTTAGTCTGAGCATTTCAGCTTTATTCTTGAAATGCAAAATAAATAAAAACTACTTTCTCCTCTCATTTTTCCCATTCGTGTCTGGTTCTAATATGCAGAAGGTTATGCTGGTTGAAGTTCTTGAAAGAGAATTGAACACATCTTCTTTACCTGTTTTGACTTCTGAGACTTTCTGAATAATACCAAAAGGACATACATCGTTAGTGTGCTTGTTCTTCCCATCCTTGTGGCTGAAATAGAGAAGCCATTAGTAAGGTGACAACTGGTCCCGAGAGATGAGTTTTGCACACAGACAGTAAATCGAGGGAACAGCTAGTTTAGCTCTTGATGTGATGAGTTTATTAGTGGATGTAGAGATGCAGTTAGATAAAGATACAGTGAGGATTGCTGTTAACCTCTGGTTTTTAGTCTTTGTGCAAAGCTAAGCTAACTGCTAGCAGTAGCTAAGTATTCACCATTAAAACTACCAGAGCTACAATTCATGAAATGCTGAGAAAATGGATAAATTAATGAAATAATTAAATGTTACTCCAACATGTGAAAGGCGCTATTTCATACAATGCATTTTAAGAGACAACATTATAATATGTGTTCTTTACAGAAATGTTATGTGCTGATTTTCTTCTCTATTTGTACAGAGTAGTGAACTGAGAGCTGAGAAGCATTGTAGTAATACAGAGATATAGTTTAGTATTACAGCATCAGGGGAAAAACATACAATATGACAGAGGGGCAAATCAATAGAGAACCAGGGTACCAGCTTTCACATGTTGAATTTTTTATTGTTAAAATTCTGTTGACTTTTCAAGCATAGACAATTTAGCTTCTGTCTCATGTTACTTTAAAAAGAAACAAAAAACAAACAAACAAAAAAAAAAAAAAAAAATTAAACATCTCCATTCAACCTAATATGATCTATCTTTTTGCATTTTTTGTAAACAAAACCAGCCACTTTTGCAAAAAAAAAAAAAAAAAAAAAAGCTAAGTCATTTAGAGCAAATACAGCTCAGTGTCCAAAAGAACAAAACAACAACAACAGCAACAGAAGTTCTCTGAGCCAGTGTTGGAGAGGCTTCAGAGAGATCTCGAAAAAAGTCATTTTTGAGTTTGTAATTTATTTTGCTAAAAGGGAGGCTGAGCCATTGACTCAGGAGTTGAAAAAAATGCATGACTATATAACGCCATGTTTCAACTACTGTTTCAAATGCTGTGTAATCTTGAAGTTAAGGGAGATATAGGAAACATTTTCCAGCCATTCATCCTTGATGAACAGTAAAAACAAATGAACGTTGTCTAATTGTTATTTAAACCTACTTTACAGTGTAGAAAGCCACAGTGCGACTGTAACCAGTCACCAAAGTCATTTCAGGGCTGCTCCTTGGAAACTCGAGCACTTATCTTCTGCCACAGTGCCTATGATCTGTATATGATGTAAACCTTTTCCAGCAAACACACCAAGATATTATCGGTGAAATATCTACTCATATCCAAAATCTTGTTTCGGTGATGTCACGCCTAGCGAAATAAAGTGTTATGGTGAATTTCAGGAGAAATGAAGCGTATTCGCATGAGTTTCAGGAAACATCTGCAACACTTGCTCTTCAGACTTTCAGTGCAGGATTGTGTGTTCAACAGCTTGTACACATGATCCATGTGTTAGGTATTAAAAGACAGCAACCTCAGAAGAACAGTAAGAACAAGAGCTGCATATACTGACCCCACTCACCCATCCATCTGTGATGCAGATATGCAACATCCTTAAGTCTTTATATCAGAGAGGGTAGTAAAACGCAGTGTTTCAGATTTGTATTAAATGAATATACACATTTCTATGCCTGATTGTTTTGTCAAGGCTGTGTCAAATTATGTTATCTGAGGTTTTTGAACATCAAATCTCTGCTTCTACAAACTTGAGTCTGTAGAAGCAGATAATTGGGAAAACCACTAGAAGCAGAGTGTTGGTGCTGTTCTGCTCTGGTTCTAAAATACAGTCTTGCCCATCGCTCCTTTCTTTGGGACAAGTTGTACCCCATTGTACCATGCGAGAGATCTGAGAGCATGTCGTCTTTTAAGTTGCTCAGTTTGGAGAGATGGCAAAACACTCCCTCCACTTAATTAGCCCTCAACAACTCCATGCTCTGCTCTCATGCAGCCCTTCATCTTCTGCTGGCTCTTTGATGGCTGCACAGTTATACGTGGTGCTCCTGATTGATTTGAGCAGACTGGCTGAACGGAGGGGAGGTGGATGTCACAGCAAACAGACATTTTAAATAAGATAGGGTTCGTGCCAGATTGACGGTCAACGAAGGATGATAACTGATTGAGTTGGAAGGAGAACGATGGAGGCTCGGTGTCAAGTTGCAGGTGGTCCTGCTTCACATCGGCTCTGCCACTGAGACGTGTACTGATAGGTGACAGCTACAGTGATGGCAGCCTGTTTGAAAGGGGAAGAGTATATAGAGTGAGATATTGCCTGATGAGAGATTGTGAAACCTAGCGACGAGTCATAGAAGTTAAATGGAACCAGAGAGTGATGGCTCCTCTCACTCCCATTTGATTGGAGTTGGAGCTGACGCATGTTTGACAAGGTCTTTCATGAGTTTTACAATCTTCATTAATAGAAAAATTTCAAAGACAAAGACAGATAGAAGTTCAGGATGGGATCAAGGGAGTAGATGGCATCTGAGGAACCATTCACATTGTGTTAGAGGTCTCGTGGCACTTGAAGGGTTTTTAAAAAAAGTGAAATTTCATTTATTTCAGATTAGGTCAGAAGGGCTATGACAGATGGTCGTTACTATGAGTCAGCCCTCCACCCAAAACAGCTCTCAGTGTGTGAAGAGGTACTTTAAATAGAACTTTTAGATGCATATTACAGAAGATTAAATACGAAAATTATAACATATTCATATTTTTTAAATATGATAATGGATATAATATATATTAACCTGACGTATTGTTCCTTTTCAATTGTTTCATATTTTACTGGCTTTCAGATTACATTAACTTTATTTCTGTTTAGAAGTTGACAGAACATACTTGGGGAAATTGTATAATATAGTTTCACAAAAGAACATTTGTCATTAGAAGTAAAGATTTACATTATCAATAGGAAGACAGTGGGAGATTTGAAAGGAAATGAAAATCAGGATGTTTTCCAACACATTAACAAGAGATTTTTTGAAACATTCAAACAGCATAAACAGAATGACAATCATATTATTGTGCTTAGACATCAACAGCATCAAGAAAAAAAAAAAAAACAAACTGTGAATTGTTGTAAATATTGTTCAATAATTTGTGAGCGCAGGCGCCGTTAAAATGAAAACAAGCTGTGTTAAACAAACTGCATCAGGATGTAAGAGCATCTGTACAATTTTCCATAATTGTGCTTTGCTGGAGCTCGCTCAGATAAACAACTCAAAGCAGCATCAATTTAATTTGATGCCATTTACTCTCAAAACTACCTTGATAATTACATTTGAACATTAAATCATTTACATGCAGCTTCTCTCTGAAACTGAAGTTTCCACTGTCAGAACCACAAAACTTTACACAGTCAGTGCACAAGTCTTAAAAAAAAAAAAAAAAAAAAAAAACAGTCTCCAATCAATACAGGATGCATTTTTATTCATTAGTTGGTTAGACAGTTTGGATTTTGAAGTTTGATACACTATTACCAGTATATTTTCATATATATTAGTATATATTCTAATATTCCCACTTTATTAAAAGCCTATATTAGTATTTTTATGTAACAGTAGAATACATTTTATATAGACAGGGTTATACACGTGACTATAACCCTGTTTTATTTGTGTTCAACACTGAATTGAAATTGATGATGATTTTCTTTGACACCACAACAGGAAATAGAAGTGCCAAACTAAGTGACTCCTTTTTCTGATTTTAGAAAATACATAAACAAAAAAATAAGTGCACACTAGCTTGGGGTCAGTATTTTAAGACCACTGGCTGCAGTTCCTGTCACGTTTGTGTTGACTGGTCTTGACTGGACCCTTCACCTATTCACTTCTATCCATTTCATGATGGCTGATTTAACTGTGATTTGAATCTGTCTTGGATAATGAATTCTGTTATTATTTTCAGTGATAAAATGATTCCTATGCTGTTTTCAGTGCACGTATCTTACATCATTTCTAATTCATTTGTGTGATCCGGTTATTCTTTATTTATACTATAGTGTTTTTGTTTGTGTTTGACCTATTAATACAGTCGTGACGCTGTGTAGCACAGAAACACTCCTGTGATAAGTGCAGCTGTAATCACTGTTGATTGCATGCAGTTTCTGCAGGTGTCAGTATGACTGTAGCGGTAGGAGGGACTTGATGCTCCAACTTCTCATTTTGTGTCTCTGCTCTCCAGCCAGTCGTCCTGGTCCTGCTTGGAGAGAGACGACGGCATCAGTAGCAGCAGCACGTTATTCCGGGGGAAACACCATGTATCTGAGGCTGAAAACACGACCGGAACCTCAGATTTTTTCGCTCCTTTATTTTTGATTTCCGTTTATTTTGTTGCGTCTTTCTTTCTTTCTTCATTCCTTTCTTTCTTTCTGTTTTTTTTTTTTTTTTACCACCCTCCTTTACACCCAGTCTGTGACGCGCAAGGACACTACAGCATCCATCCACGGCTGAAACGCTCACATAGAGCATCCTCTGTACAGACGCACCACCATCCTCCTCCTTCCTTCCTTCCTCCTACTCTCCTCCTCTCCTCTCTCCTGTTTCTGTTCTGACACAGAGGACATCGGGACCTTTTCTATCCCTTGAATTTACCCGGAGACATGGATCTATGGTTTAATTCGATCCGGATTTACTGGTGGAGGGTTTTGTTTCTGATGAGTGTTTTCCAGGACTATCTGAGCTCCATGCTGGACTGCCCACCGACCTGCAGCTGCTCTCAAACAGAGATCTATTGCAATAAGTCCGACAACGGCAGGTTTTTCCCTTTGCTCGCCGTGCAAGACCCTGGGAACAATGGAACCAGTGTTGACATAGCAGAGTTATTCAAAAACATCACCTCCATGTAAGTAGATGCGGATTATTCAGTGCGTTTCTGAATCATTAAATGATCGCATCCTCAGCGAGGCGGCTGTGCTCTCGGGGTGTCTGTTGCTTTCTTTTCACGCTGATCTGACTTGTTGGATGATTATTTTTTTCATTTCCAGACTTTCTGCACTTCTATCAGTGTGTTCAGTGGCCTTTCATGATAAACCCATCTTTGAGAATCGGTCCTGCATGTGAGGAGGGTAAATGCGCTTATTCTGTCTCCCCCCTCTCTTCACGATAAAACAAATCCTTGCAATCTTGTTAAACGTGACAAGAAACTACTTGATCTTGAAGCTTGGTGGTGAATGCTGGATTTTTTTCTTCCCTTTTCCCCTCTCTATTTAAATGTGTGAGTGTGTGTGTCCATAAAGTTGACTCCTCTGCAGCGGCACCGCAGGCCTATAAATGACAGAACGATGTTGCGGAGAACCTCAGATCACCCATTTACTTGATTCCCGTCCTCTTGTACAGCAACTGTTCGGACAGATTGTGCCAAATGAAACAGAAATAAATGGCGCAGTAAGGTCAACCAGTTACATTTCAGCCCGCATCCTCCGAGAGCAATGCGACCCGACAAACTTTATTATGTCCAGATGATGCGGACGGTCTGGTGTTGGAGATGTGGGCGCTGAAAACGTCACTTGTGGCTTTGATTTTTTGAAAAAAACATATTTTCTTCTTCTTCCTCCCCCTTCAGAAATGAACACGCACAAGCCAGGATGCTTGGGTATCATTAAGTGTTAAAACACAGAGGATGCTATGATGATGATAATGATGGCGGGCTCTCCAACACCCCCTCCACCCCCACACACCCACCCACACACCCCCAGAAGTACATTTTCATTCTGCATCCTCTCAGCCCTCCCTCCATCTTTCTTTCTCTCTCCCTTTCGCTCTCATCGATCCCTCCTGCCAACATCAAAGCTTTCTTTCTTGAAAAGTCATAAAATAAATCGGGGGCTCAGGCCTTAATAAAATAAGACCTCTGCTGTCGATGAGTGTGATTTGCATATAAAGTAAACATGTCCCCTTAACGCGCAGGAAATCCCTACACGGCCTCCTCCGCGTTTCCCCCACACACCCCACAACCCCCCACCACCCTTCTCTCCATCAGTCTCGGTATCCCGTTTACCCTTTTATCCGTTTGAGGGAGACAACAACTTATTTTGTGACACGGTCCATCGCTTTTCTGTGCCACTAGAGGGTAGCCTGGTACCCTCTATACACCGGGAATCAAGTGCTCTTTACAACACTGGAGTCATTTACGTGACTGTTTTATTAGAGACTGTTTTTTTTTTTTTTTTTCTTTTTTTTGGTCAAATCAGGCACCAGATAAAACAGACCAGCTCAGAGTTTAGCAGCATTAAAAGCAAAGGATAATAAAAGAGATGAAAGGTCAGAGGTCACAGCTCACTATTGGTGATTAGCTTTACCCTACAATGACCCAGGTGCAGGTGATTTCCTTTTTCTTGTAAAAATCTATTCCTGTCACTTTCCAGTCATTTAGTCTTTCTCAGCTCTTATCCACTACAGCATGATCCTTTTTTTTTTATTTTTTGCCTAAAACTGCTAGAAATTCAGTTTGTAATGAGCACAAAGTCACACATTAATTGCCTTTTTGCCTTTGAGAAACCCTGACGCGACTGACCCACGACTAATTGTGCATTTCATGGTCCCTGGCCAGCAGGCTGCTTGTTTTTTTTTTTTTTTTTTTTTTTGCTGCAACCTCCTTCACCCAGCAGCTCCGCTCAGTGACAGCTTATCACAGTCATCTCATCAGCTCATTGATATGAAATACAAATCAACTGATGGTGATGTCCACTTCCACAGATATATAGTATTAAAACATAAATGAAGCACACAATTAATTATTTGGCTTAAAACAATAGTATACACTTACAGTGATGGATCTATAAATACATATTTTACTACCTGCAACACATGAATGAACAAGTCTAATGAACTACAGAGGTTAATCACCTGATGCTAATTTATTACCTGCTAGAAAATAAGCTCTTTGAAATAATAAGCAGTACCCATAGCAATGCAGTTTGTTATTGAGGCCACCCATAGTACAAATTGTCCTTGCCCCCCATGTTTTTGGAAGGTGTTAGACGCATGCATTTTGCTAACAAGAGGTCCATTTCATTCATCACAAAGGAAACAGGGAGAGATGGGGACAATTTATGGAGATAGAGAGTCAAGCAAAGGCCCCTAGCAGGAACTGTGGGTGGACTGACCAGCCAAAGAAAACTGCCAAGTCCAGATAATAGTTTTCCATTTCTCTCACATTAGAGATTCATCACAAGAGGCATCGGTGTTTGAAGTGGATAAGATAAGGCCTTGCTGTGATAGGCCTACTTGAAGGAAAAAAAAATGTTTTCTGAGAGCAGCTGAAGCATTTGACAGGTTTGTGTGAAAGTGCGGCTCTGACTGCAGGTGCGCGTTTGTTTGCAGAATCCAATCAGCGTTTCCACCTCTGGCACCGCCATGACATTTGGCCTCATTTTGTTTTCCTATTTTGTACCGTCGAGAGCCTGGTTTGCAAGGAGGGACTAATCTGTACAGTCATCACTGTAGATAAGCTGCTAAATGCCTGCAAAATGTATTTAGAGAAAAATCACCCCTGCAACTCACTCATCTCCCTCACTTCATTCCTTCATCCTTTCTATTTCTTATTCACCACCATCCTTGCATTCACTACACTGATCTATTAAATCAATTTGTGAGTTATTAAAAGTCAGAGTGCAAAAAGTACATCTCAGAATCTGTGCTAGCAATCAGTCTATAACTTCCCTTTAATTCCAGTGGTAAAATTCCAATAAAATGGTAAGATAATGTCATTATTTTCATAATGACCCTGCAGGGACTGGGCTGTAAAGACTGAACATTTCATCAACACAAAAAAAATAGAAACCATGTAGCTGCTAACGCCCTGAAAGATTGTATTTATATTCATACACACAAATAAATAACCATGTTTCAGAATTTCAAAATAGCATCAACCAAAAGTTTGGTAAGATTTAAATCCCCTCTAGGTAAGGTTTAAGATATAAAAATAAATACTTTGCTTTTTGGAATCGCTTTTCTACAGAAAAAGTTCAGTTACCTTGTTAAAAAACTCTTAGAATTATATTTTCTCCTTCTCCTTGATTTAAAAGCCCAGAATATATGAATATGTGAATTGTTTTGGTTTCAGAAGTGTAACTACAAGACACAAGATGTCTCCTGTATGTGTTCTATGACATTTCTAGTTTCCAATTAAGTAGCATTCTAGCCAGTGATCAGCTTTCTAGCCAATCCATCCGTCCATCCATTGATTCACAGGTCATTCAAACCCCTGTCCTCTTTAATGTTTGGTCATGGTAAATCATTAGGGGACACTGTCCTCTTTTAGGTTTAAGTGAAAGTAGAAATCAGGAGTCCTTTATTTGCCTTTGAAATGAGAACTCTCTCCCAAAAGCAGTTTTGGCTTCTTTAATGTCAACTCTTTCTTCAATCAAAGTGATTTATGTGGTCGTGTAAAATTGCCATCTGTTTATCTGCAAACACAGAGTTTCACATTCTAAAATGGTTTACAGTTTATTTACTTTGCCAAATATGATTTGAAGTTTATCCTCTAATATCTTTAAGATCTCGATGATCCAGTCACTGAAAGTCTGTATCTTCTCATTTCCAAGGACTTAAGCTGTTCTTTAAAATGCATCATAGCATTATTTTTATCGTGATTGTTTGACTTTCAGGAAGTGTCACTTTCAAATGTTAGTTGTCACGCTTTGAAATTATCACTGCAGTTACATTCAGTCAAGTACAGTCTATAAAGGCTAAATGATAGCTATATAGTGTCCTGTAAAATATGTTGATCTTTGACCAAAAAAAAAAAAAAAAGGGAAAAAAGGAAGTAATGACACAAAATGTGATGGTTCATCACATATTATAACGTATTACTTGATCACATTCAGCAATTACCTAAAAAATTGTAGTCAAAATGAGGTATCCTGATTTCTTAAAAAATAATTTTGAATTTTTTTCCTTCTCATTTCTCTTTTTTGAATTCTCAAACAGTTCAGCTCTGCTCTCAACCATCGATCTTTAGACACCTTCAGCTACAGTTTTTTATATGAAACCTGCCAGCTACCTGATGTTGCCAAAGAAACCTGTTTCATACAGGAACGTTTCCAAGGTTGGTGTGGGTGACTTGTGTGGGCTGTAAGTGTCCCCCCAGTTCAGACACTAAGCACAACTACATTACATAAATTCAGCATTTTCACTTCTGTGCAGCCCACGTACCGTACGTGTATGTGACTGTGGCCAGTGGCAACTTCAGCTCCAAGTATCTGCTGCATAATTCTTCGCAAAATGGCTTCTGAATGGGGAAAGAAAGGTGAATTTTTATAGAATCTCAGTGAAACTGTCAGAAGTGGAGTATTTCCTTTTCAACTGAGAGTGTTGGAGCACCAATTCAACTCACGATGAAATAGATCTTGTGCACGTTTTGATGGAGCTAAGGGGCCACTCTGACAATGCAGCATTACAGTTCCATAAAGGTGGGGAACTTCTAAGAGACATAAAATTATAAAACAACTGGTTGACATTAACCAGACTCATAAATGCTGGAAACTGTAATTCCTCTCATGCAACTTCATGGTGTCTTCTGTTGGACATTTATCCTATTTTCCATCCTATTTCTAGAAGACATGATATAGCTATCCCAACTTTGTCCCAAGTCTTGTGTGCTGAATTGTGCTTCTTTGAGTAATTAGTTGAAAATAGATTGACCCAGCTGTGTAAAATATCTGTTGCGTTTGTTTAAACAAGCATTCATCATATCCACGCTTGAATAGCTCAGTAGCATGGATGGGTTTTCATAGCATTAAAAGATCAGACAGACACCATACTGTACTTCCTCAGCATAAGGGAACTGCAGAAAACCTAAAAGACAATATTTTTTTTGAGATTTTATAATGAAATCTGGTTTATTTGGCATTAACATACTTGCAGTTAGACTGTATCTATTTCAAATACTCTGCGTAATGAATTGATTAATATCTTTTCAACACATAACTGACAACTTCCATGATTTCCTAGGCTCAGTGAACTGGAACACAGTGAAAGGGTTTTGATCCACCCCCTGATGTGGGATGTTGGGTGAATGTACCTCCTCCACCCATGTGCATTCACACACCTTCAGTCTCAGTGAAACACTCCCACCTTCCCCTTGCTGCTCCCAGTATATTTATTTATTTCTCCTCCACCTCCCCCTTGTTCTGTATCCCTTTCTGTCTTTGTTCTCCTTTTCGCTGTGTGAAGCTTTGATGTCTGGGTTTCTGATGCCCAACTCACCTGTATCTGTTTGTCATCTTGATTTATTTTCCTTTGTCACCTTGACATTTCTCTTTGTCATTTCCATTTTATTGAGGTTCTTTTATATAAATATATTTTTTGCTCTCAAGGGGTGAGATGTTTTTACAAGCCTGCTGGGGTTTATTTGTGTGATCTGCAGTTTTTTTGGTCTGTTAGCATCATTTGAAAGCACAAACAAATTATACCAAAACCTCACTTACCCTGTGTGAGCTGCTCATGAGGAACGTAGCGCAGAGATTTACACCTTTTTGACATCAGCCTCAGATATCTGCTTTATGTCTAAGCCGTTATAAAGCTAAACTCGTGCTCTGTTATAATCTTACTGCTACACTGTTACTGGGAACACTGTTATTTGGAAACGGTTCAGTTTTGAACAGAGCTCGGTAATGTATGATTTGAACTTTTGAGAAATATGGAAATGTTTTTCTCCAACGTCATTTTTTTTTTTTTTTTTGTTTTATCACTTGACAAAAAAGTTAAACTTATCAGGTAGAAAATGTCTTATCACTGTTATAAAAGGTTCACTTGAATACAAGTCAGACGAAGGCAAAATCGTAAGACTTTTATTCTGACAAGACATAACTTTTGGCATTTGACAAGTTTCTGTACTCAGTATTTTAATGCCAATACTGCAATAAATATTTAACATTGGATGTTTGGTAAGAATCAGCATGATATCAGATTCTCAGTAGACCTTATTACGATTAGCTTGTTAGCAATTAACATAATTCAGTGACTAGCTTATACAGGGACATTAGTTTTACAAGAGAGCAACTCAGATTCATTAATTAACTATTGGCCTGTCTTTAGCTATAAAAGGACTTTGTAACAAAGTGGTTTGCTAATAGGATTCAGGTTAACTTGAGAACCATCAAACCACTCGTTCCATTTCCTATGCCCATGCCGCGTCGTTGTCCTCACTGCTAATGTCGTTTAACCACCCAGGATGGAGTCGCTAACACATGTACTGCCAGTTGGTCCTTACCATGGAGACCCCCTGCCGCCTCCGCATCGCGAGGCTCACTTCAGGCAGTGCATGATGGACTCCTTGGTTATAAGCATATCATCAAGTTTGCATGAGCCTGTCTTTGTGGAAAGTAGGTCACGGCTGCCATCTGAGAATTAGGAGGAGAGAGTGGCGGTTTGGTTCAGATCCTCTACATGCAGGGATGCTGTGAGAAGGCCTGGCCATGTGACTGACCCAGCTTCTCCCACGCCCCCACCACCTCAGCCCCCGCATCTGCAGGCAGCCCTCACGCCTTAAAAGATGCATACTAATGAAGCACCCCCCCACCTTCCTTTAACAATCAAAAGATGCATTGAGGATCGAGGGGTGAAAAACACTGAAGGCTCTGCTGTTTCAGCCAGGATTAGAAAAACCCTTTAAAGCCTTGCAGCAACATTTGGGGGGCTTTCTGTTGACATTTAGTTGAGCTTCTGCTCTTATAGTGCAGATTATGAGTCAGTGTTTCTGCAATGTGCAACAGTTCATCGTGTCAAATTTTGGAGATTGAAGGGAACAGAAAAAAATATGTATCTACCTGTTTAAAATGCAATTTGTTTCATGGTGGCATGAAAAAAAAAAACATGAAATAGACCCAACTGATTTTTTTTTCCATGTGCATAAACAATCAATTTGCATGTATTTACATGCATTGCCTTTTGCTGGATTTTTTTTCAAATTTTATTTATAATGTGCCATGTGATTGCACAGTAATAAGCAACAATTACAATCAAGTACCTGCTGCTGTATGTGATATCTAGAAGGCAGTTTCATGTCTAATCAGATGGCATGAGCTTTACTGAAGGTTTATTACAGTTAATCACATTTAAACACGGTATCTGTAGGCTTAGTGAAGCCACACTGAAAGCATTATAACTAATTCCTTCTTTAGCATGATACTGATGGATGATTCATGGTGTGAGGCAGTTGTGAGATGGTGGTAGCAGGAAAACTCTTTCTGTTGGTTAGCAAGTGTCTCACTCTCACTCTCTCTCACTCACACACACACACACACACACACAAGTCACATGTACAGCTCACCCTCCTAGTGTCCATCACTGTGTGTCGACTCTCACCAGACATCAGTGAAAACTCCACCTTCCTCCTTTCTCTCACGTCCTCTAATAAAGCTCCTGCTTATTATTCATGTGGGTTGTTTTTGTGTTTCAAAAAACATCAATCATGATCTATTATCAAGTAGGATGAGTCACCCTACTGTCCTCCATGTCAGCGATGACAGGCAGAGCTGAGTGAATAATGCAGCTCTCTCAGTCCTCACTGAGCTTCAGCCATGTTCTCAGCGCAGGTTGATGGATGCTATTCAGCTGCATCCTCTGTTGTATTTGTTGAAAAAGGAAACGCCTATTGTAAACTGCAAAGACATTAATTGTTCATCTTTGTGCATATTCCATTCATCTGCAGTCCTGCATTGTTTGTAAGTGCCTGCACCAAAATCTCGCTTCAGTGTGTCTCACTGTGACCTCAAATGGCTTCTATTTGGGGTCATTAGGAGCCTGGAGCTTATGTCAACCTTGCACCAGACTATTCTTATTATTTTTGTTATTCATTTTTATCTTTTTCTTTTCCTTTTTTTAAAAAAGGGCACAGCCATTTGGTTAGCTAAAATCAAAAAAAAAAAAAATTCTCCCTCAAAAATTGAAAAATAGTTGCTTAGTGTGTTTGGTATTTGTTTGTTCTGACAAAGCAAAGTGTTACTTAGATGAGAGCAGTAAGCTGACCTCTCCTGACCTCGTCCATCCATCCATTTTCCATCTGTACTAACAAGTGAGATCTGTTTGAGGCAATATGTGCTCTGATGTTTTGGTGGTGAAACACTGATAATGAATTAATGGCTCTAAAATAAAATTCTGGCTGTTGTATCATTGGTAGTGAGGACAGCATAAAATACTGCAGCACAAATGAACTGTTATATTTGCCAGAAAGCAGAATATATATATATATATATATATATATATATATATATATATATATATATATATATATATATATATATCCCCTGAGTGTTATAGCAGCCTCTATTTATTGATTACCTCTGATGTTCTGATATCTGTATTTGCTCTGTCCTGTGGATTATTGGTGTGTATTGCACTACATCAAAACATTATGGATATGGCAGGCCATTCAACCGTGCTGGCCAATCATTCTCATCTGTACCGCAGTCGAAAGCACCAGGAGGCTTTTTAAGACCCTGACAGAGCTTTGTATGGAGGCAGATGAGAACACATTAAAAGTAAATGGTCCACTGGGACTTAGCTCTCCTTCCTACTGGCTCCCTGTTGGTGCAGTGACCTTGCTATTCCAGTCAGAATATCATGGTGACTCTCAATCTTTCTTCATAGGCTAAATATTTCAAATACCTGATATCTGCTGGCTTCCTGCTGTAGCTCACCGTCCTCTCTCACATATGCCTCCTTGAATATGCTCTTTAAAATAATAAAAAGAACACATAACCGTTATGTCCTTTATTCTGTTACTACAGTTGTCTCTAAAACCATGGAGCTCCTTTATAGTGATAAGTGATTATTCCTATACAAGCCTAGAGCTCTGACTAAATAAGTTAGTTCACTTTCTTGCTCATGATAACATCAATACTACTCTCATATCTGTCTGATAAATGTGAAACTACAACCAGTCATCTTATCTTAGTGTAAAGCTTGTCATTGTGAGGTGATTCACAGTGCACACCCGAGAAATAGTCCAGTATATAAACCCCTAATTGCATTTTTACAGTTCAGCTTTTGTATGGATGAACACTCCAGATGTAACTTATTAATTAGTGAGCTATAGAAGTGCTGGGTGGCTAATTTTCTTGCCTTCAAACAGTGCCAAGCTAGCTGTTTCGTGCTGTCTATGTGCTAAGTTAATCAGCTGCTGGCAACTTCATACTGTGTTTGAAATCAGATGTCAGAGTGATGTCAACTTTCTTATCTAACCTTTGTCAATAAATCAGTGTATTTTCTTCTTTGTTCGGGATTTTCAAAAGGAAAATTAGCTCATACTTTAGATGAATAAAGTGTAAGCTGTACCACATGTCATAAATCATGTCCCAAAATACCCACAATTTTTTTTCATGTATGGATTCTGTCATTATCATACTAATGTATGTCCAACACTTCAATTTTTCTGATTAGCTTGGCTTTAATTAGTTATTTGATTTTGTGAAAAGGAGGCGAGACGTCTTTATTGATCTGTGTGAGATGGCAGCGCTCATATTCAGAGTTTTTTGACTTTATTTTTTTCTACAGTGGGATGAAACGGAGGTGCATCACCCATCTTTACATATATAGATATTATCTGTGTCCCAATTAAGGGGCTGCATCATTCGAAGGCTGGATTTATCCACTGTATCCATCATTGGCATGAGAATAGGCTGGCTTATTTCAAAGGCTTTGTCAAAAGCAGCTGAGAAATCCAGTCTTCTTTTCCCAAGCTGTGAAAATTGAATCCTTCACAGCCAAACATATCCCTAGATAGACTGCAACCAGGTGACATTTGTGATTCATTTAAGGACACTTGGTTCGGCTGTGGGTCCAGTGTCTGTCGGTCTACGTAGGCCAGACCTTCATAGGGTAATTCCTTTGAAGGATGCAACCTCTTAAATGGGACACAGAAAAATTTGCTATTACTCTTTGTCTGTTGCGTTACTATGCCAACCAGAAACCATGAACTGCTTGCCATCAGGCATGTTTTACAGCCTTTTTAATCAACAGTGGTGTTCTTTAAAAAAAAAAAAAAAAAAAAAAACTTATGGTGTGTTTTGATAGTTGATAAATTGTAACATAAAAATAATTTAAAAGTTTAATTTTTTCTTTGATGGAAGGGGTGTCATTCAGGGAGCTTTGGCTTTGACATTTGCTCTTTAATATCTTGCTTGTTTTTGATGTTTTTAATGCTAGTAATTTGGGAATTGCAGTTATTCGGCTGCATACCAAAAATATGAAGTGAATTCAGAGAGTGAGGCCTTTCACTAGTGAAGCTAAATTGACTCGGTGTTGTAGCTGCTGCGATGCCTCAGACTTTTTTTAGGGGTGAAAAAGGCCTAGAACCCTACAGCAGGCGGATGTCTGTTGAAATTGTTTGGCTAAATTAGTTTGCCTTTTTGCAAGATTAATGTCGTTGGAAATGGGACATTTACTTTAACAGCTGAGCTTAGTGTTGATTTTAAGACATACATTTTAAAGTTAAAAACCCCAGAACAAATTACCATCTGCACAGAGGTCTCTAATGTGGTGTAAATTGAACATCATGATCGTTTTTTAGCATCCTCTTCTGAGAAATTAATAACAATAACAATATAAAAATGATTTTAAAGTATTTTCATTGTCTTACAATATTATATCAGTAACAAACAAATCTTTGCTAAATTTTGACCTTATAGAGCTGTGATCAGGACACAGGAGATTTCAATAAATTTCATCATCCTACATTTCATGCAATTAACCAAGGTCAGTGTATATTTATTAATAACACACCTGCATTATAGTTGTCAATGTCAATAGAGTCAAAAGGATTCAATAACAACAACTGTGTGAGCGCAGATTCCTTTTGGAGTCAAACTAATTTGATGCATTGGCCAAGTTGGCGTCCATGAGGACAAGTGCCATCTCTTACTTGACAAGACTTTGACGGAGAAACTGGCTGGTACGTCAGTCAAGAGAAGTGACTTGCGGCAGCAGCTGTCTACATTTGACACTGTGAACTGTGGAAGCTTATTATTTCCAGAGGAAGCCATCACCTGTCAAGCATCACTAATGTGTTTATTGTTACTGGAAAGATCAAGTTTTTCCCCTCTGGTCATTTTAGAGAGGAGACGGTCGGGAGTGTCAGTGACTGTATGTTTGGTGTTGTGTAAAATTTTGTGCTGTTGAAGTGTATTGTAGAGCTTTTTATATATATATATATATATATATATATATATATATATATATTTAGATAATCATTGCACTTTTAAGTCTGACATATAACATAGTGACATAGTCTGAATGTACAGATTCTGTATGGCTCTAAGGCACAGACATATAAAATACCCCCCGCTCCTCCAATATGGGAGCATGACATGACTGGGCATATTTCTGTATTTTATTTTTTTTTACCCACATCTTTCTGTGGCTATTCTGTCTCTTTGTAGTTGTTTTGTACCTTGATGGTGTTATTTTGTATCTCTTCATAGTTGTGTGGGCTCTACTTTTTAAAGGTTATTTTACAGCAATTATTGGGATTTGTTGTTGGGACCTTGGTCTTACGGCTGACAGTTGGCTCATAGATAATCTGTCCATGAATATGTGTATATGGTTTCTACTCAGTAGCACTTGTAAAACATGCATAGATAGGTGACAGCCAAGTGCCAAGGCTTTATGTCTTCTTGTAGACTGATGAGACGTGTCCTGAGCTTACCCTGTCTGGCTGGACGGATTAGGAGTGGGCTCACGGACCCTCATTTTGATAAAATACTGAGTATATGTGTGTGTGTAAAACACACACAGAGTGAGTGAGTCAGTGTGTGTATGTGAGAGAGATGCATTTAGTTAAATGGAAGCAGGAAGAGAAATAGCAAACAAATCAAATGTTCAACAACCTTGAGCTCTATCTCCCCCTAGTTCCATCATTCTTAGTCGAAGTAATTGGCTGACACTGTAGACCTGCATGAGAACTGTAGTATGTGAGGAGTAGGTGTTACTACATTTTCCATCCCAGTCAGAAAACAAGACAAATTTGAAAGCTATTTAACTAGAACCTTTTTGGACTTTCCTTTCTGCTAAAACTGATGTTTATTGATTTGCCTGGAGAAATGGAAATGTAGAGGTGTAGTTTTTTCAGTCCTAGTGTAATGTATCGTAGTGAAAGGATTAGTCTGCCAAACAATGATAGCTGAGCTGTATCACTACATGCAGATCCCTTTAGCTGCCAGCTCACCTTCACTTAATGGAGGCTCCTCTGTGAATTCCTAGTGTTTTAACTGATTGTTCTAGAAGCATTTTGCTGAAAATGTTGTGGATACATTTTGAATTTCATGAGAATCACATATAGGCTACAGTTAATTGCAATATTAGTAAGGTATTAATAATTACATAAATAAGGACAAGTCTTAAATAAGACAAGAATAGGCTAAAATAAGACGCTGCCTCCTGTTATCATAATTTTGATAAAACTTTTTAACCCATAAACAAGCTAAAGTTTTGTATGTTGTTTGGAGAAAGAGTTTCCAATTTTCTAATCTGTATGCTAAGTAAAACTAAGCCAATTTGTCTACTGCCGCAAAGGTGACAAAAAAGTACATCATCCAAAAAAGATAAACTATTCCCTTAAAATACCCTTTTGGACCTTTCTTATAGAATCTGATAGATACTTATAATTTAAATACTTAAGACTGTATTACATTGTGGAACTGGAAGACTGGTATAAAGGCAGGGAGACATGTTCAAGTTTTTCAGTTTTTTTCACCGGGGCATCTTTAAAAAGTTAGCCACAGTGACCAAAAAGACAACACATATTCACATATGTTCACTGCACTAACAGTCCAAGAGACATGTATTAGCTTCCTGCTTGTGAACAGCTAGAAGTTAGTACTTGTCCTCTGATCGATCTAATATCATCTCATCAAAGTGCATGTGTTAGATTAACTGTGTATCACTCATACTTGCTCATTCTCCTTCAAATCTACCACCTCTATTCAGTGTGGCTGTACCTCTGCTCTTAATAATCACAAGATCACTAGATCAAACCATTGTACACAAAAAGTCTTTGATGCTTTGTTTTGAGGAGATGATAGTGCTGTTTTTTCTGAACACCTCAACCTCCTCCACCTCCACCTTGCAGTATTTTACACCCCAAAGCAGAACTCCTTCACTTCATCTCACCGTCAACCTTCTGAATTGGTGCAAAAAAAAAAAAAAAAAAAGTATTCTGTTATTTTGACACCTGGCTAAATATCACCATGGCTGAATTTAAATCCAGCTGCGAGCCTTGTTCGGTTGGTACAGGTGTAAATTCCTCCTGTCAGAGTCCTTTGTCAACATGGAAACGCCATTTTATTAGGAGCTCTAATTAGCACAAGGACTCAGGTGGAGTAGTGCCACAAAGATGATTCTGCTTAACCTTTTACTTTGATTTCCCTCGAGACTGATTCCTGGTATTCTGAGGAAACAGCTCTGTTTGCCCTGATGTCATACCAAAACGTGTTCTCTTTTTTTCACGTGTTTAGGAGTTGAAACATCACCACACTTTCATCTTGGCATGACCGCAGTCTCTCTGTCCTTTCTCCCTTATGTACAAAAAAGATGGATATTCAACCCTTCAGATGTCTTCAGATGTCTTTCTTTTACAAGAATTGCATCATCAAGACTTGCACATTTCCACTCCATCCTGTTCCCTATTTGCAACTTACTTTTAGAAATTAAATGAAAATAAGAAGTAAGAAATCATTGTAGGATTCTAGCCACCAAGATGACTGAAGATTGCTTTTAGAAGAAAAAGAATGAAACCCTCCATTTGATTCAAATTGATTATCTGAGGAAGCTGTTACACACAGACACCTTAGGATAGTTAACACGATTATACAAGATGCAGCAGTTTCACCATCAACTCTGTGGTGTTCTGTCATAAAATAGAATAGAACATTCAGTGTCAGTCTGAAGTTTAATATAAATAGTATGCCACAAATAATCATACTGTCCATGTCTCCCTGCGGTATCATGTCTTATCACCTGGTGTCAGTGATGTGGAGGCCAGGGTGGACTGAGTTGGGGTCTGTTGTCTGGCACAAGTTTGCATCCTATCTGCTGCAAATAACTTTTGCTTTGTCATGCTCAGATGTCGTAGGAACAGAAATTTTCAAGAAGTTTTTACTGCCTTAAATCAAGGTTTTTGCAGTATCATCTAACTTGCAGAAAATAATTTATATGGCTCATATTATTTCCCTGCATCTCCACTCTCATTTTCTGCATCCTTGCATTCTGCACGCACCTCTGGTAGATTTGGAATTTGTCATGACAGGACCTGAAATTGATGTGCATATTCAAGATCTAGCCACTTTAAAGTGTTTTAGTCAGTTATTGCGATGTCTTGCAGCCATTCAGCAATGTAATCAATTGAAGTGAAGTGAATGTTGAGCTGTTCTACTGCAGCAATTTCAGAAGAAATTGCTGAGAAGTTGTGCATAAAACTGGCAATAAAATCACCGCCATTATATTTTAGACGAATTTTAAGAACTAAACCTTCTTTCTAGTTTTCACCTTGTTATATGTCTCAGGGTAAAAGCGTCATCAAAATGTTTAATTTTACATTAAACAATACAGTGTCTGATTTTATTACAAGATACTTCTACCGTTGTGTTGATACTACAAGGTCTGTGTGTGTCAGTGTTTCCCTACGCTTTGATAATTACAAAGGAACCAAGGGTTAAAGTTCAGAGCATTTAGACAAGAAAGGGTGAAATTGATGGTAAAGAAACTGCCAGATAAAGAAATGGAAGATGAAACGATCTTTAAATGTCTGTTTTCACTGTAAACTGGAAGATATAGACAGACTTGGTTCTTTTTTTCAGACTACAATGCCGTGATGGAGTGCAGTGGAGTGTATCACAACCCAAACCCAGTAATTACAGTTTTTTTTTTTTTTTGGCCTCAGGTGATGAAACTTCCTGGATAAGAAAGGTGAGAGACTGTTCATAGCTTTTAAGTCTCTAAATTTCCAGACTTTATATCAAGATGAGACTCCTGGAGTTAAAAAAAAGAAGAAGGTTGAAATAGTCAAAAAAAAAAAAAAAAACTTTAAATGTTCAGTGAAGCTTTCAACAGCAGATAATGACAGATGCGCTAAAATGTCTCCAGCCTTGTGAAACGATGTTGGATATTAGTTGCTGTGTTGATGTAATTGCGATGACAGCCCTGTTTTGCAGGGTCCATGTGAAAGAAGTGAATGGAGATAAACATCAAGTGTAAAAGATAGATACATTTTACCCAGGTAATTTCTCTGTTTTATAATTGTGATAATGGTTTTGCCTTTGTCATGTAATCTTGTAAGAGAGATTCTTATCATATGCTATCGAAGATAATTATACTATTTATACTCGCGCAATTAGGTACATCCTTGAGACTCACTTTCAGGACGGTACACTGATCGCAACTGTAGATGAAGGATGTGGACATGAGTAGAATAGCTCATTTTTGGATCTTCAGCAATGTCACTTTAAATTAATGTTTATTTATTTGCAGTTGCTATGGTTGTGTATTCATGAATAAATTCAATTTGCAGAAACAAAAATCATTCTCAAGTTCAATTAAGGGCTGATTGGGATGTGAAGTAATTACAGAGTAAAGTTATTGATCAGGGGTGGCATCCAAAAGATTTGCCAAGTCCTCGCAGCTTTGAACAAATCACAAAGTTCCTTCAAAGGTTATCTCAGTATGTTGGAGGGTGTCTGGAGAATGCAGGCACTTCACTTACGCTGCCCTCAATCTAAACCTTCACTCATATTTCAATCCAATTCCATATTTCAAACTTCTCTCATCCACAATGATGCTCTGCCTTTTGAGAGTGACTTTAAGAGGAGGATGAACTCTGTGCGCGGCTAGTCAAATCAATCTAGTCACGGTGGAGGAAGGGAGCGGTTCATTACTGGGAGGGCTGTGGAGCTCTCCGATCAGTTCTCTAATATCGCTGTGATCCTCTTCTCTTTTCTTACCTAATTGAATTCTCCAGGAGAGATGCCCCTTAGCTGCAGATTTATCATATCCTGAAATTGGAGGAGACTAGCTCCATGAAGGACGTGTGCAGAACATTTAATCCACTCCTCATGCTGTAAACTCAGCGCCGTTTTCTCTGCCAGAACTTCAGTCATCCCACTGTGGACCAAAGGCCTTGAGAGAGGTGTTTTTATTCAGGGCTGCCCAAGATGAACAGGAATCACAGTGGGAGGCGCATGCATCCCATATCAAATATGCTGCCTGTCATGTACAGTGTGACCACCATTCACAACAGATGGAATCCTAATCTGTAATCAAAGCCCTGTAAATGCAGCTCAGTGGACAATATGTCTCACTCCACTTCAGATCTTCCCCTCTCTCTCAATTGCTACCTTCCTCTATCCTTTCAGGAGTAGCCATTTAGCATCTCTTTTCCTTTCCTTTCCTTTCTTTTCCTTTCCTTTCCTTTCCTTTCCTTTCCTTTCCTTTCCTTTGCCTGTTTTGTATTCTATCCAGTCCTGTCTATTCTTTTTCTGTCCTACCCTGTCCTACTTTTCACTGTACAATGCCATTTATAGTATAATTAGAAGTAAAACTGCATATATGGTATTTTCATAGTTTTATGAGTGCTCCGGGAGATGGGGGAATTTGAAGAAAATCACATTTTTATCATTCTAATAATTATGCATGTCTCCAGATGGGACATATTTTAAGTACACTGCATATCTTTGCGCTAAAGGTCTGCCACATTTGCATGCAGTATGGTATTTCTGGCAGAAATCCAGTTGCTATACGATCACTGATTTGATTAAACAGTATCATGCTCAGCAGGATAGTGGAGCTCAGAAGAGTTGAGGTATAACAGCTGACAGCAGCAGAAAGCCTTTGAATCATGCACAGGTTGTGTTATGGTCTTGACTGGGAAGCTCTGTCCTCCATGTGCAATACACTTGAACCTAATAAAATCCAACTAATGTTATTGTCCTAAATCTTTGCTTGAATTCTTGGTTCTTGTTCTCACTATGTCTCTCTATGAAATAGGAAGCTGCGCTGAGCATAAAGACACCAAACTGCAACTAACTGAAGCACATTGTGGCACATTTAGCTGTTAAATAGCAAGATATTTCCCTCCGACATTGGTATGAATGTTGCAGAGCTAAAGGCAGGGTGAATATTGAACTTAGATTGGCCAGACAGCCAGAAAAGCAACCGCAAATGGATGCTAATGTTGCTCATACAAACAACCACTAACATGTGTGCTGCAGCAGCTTTAAAAAGTGATAATTTGTCAACATTGTGTTTACAGCTTGTCCTGTTTTCATCATGTGGCACAAAAAGTCAGTTGAAAGAACTGGAAGTGCTGCTTTAAATTCTCCAGTTGCCATGAAAATGAAACAGAGTGACCACTTTAGATTATATACATAAATTTTAGAATTTATGAATAAAGCACTTACAGGGCGCCGGCGCACTTTGAAAATAGCCTGTATTTCAAGATTCAGTGCATTTAATGGTGTAATGATAACTGTGGTCTGACAGTGTTGATGTACTTTGCTTATTATCCTGTGCAGATGGAGGTGTACAGTGTGGAAAGTGACATCCACTGATTTGCAGATCCATTGCCCTCTGCGCCACTGCTGAGTAACTCCGGTATGGAGTCAGCCGAATCCTGAGAGGATCATAGCTTGATGACACTTGGCAAAATGGCATACTAATTATAGTCATTTTCATTTTGGGCAGAAATGCTGGAGCTCAGTCATGTGCGAAGCGTTGATACCTTTCAAAGCACGGACCAATGCTCCCACGACGTTTAGCCCTGCCAAATCTCTGCTGCGGATTGGCTGTGCCTGTAGCGAGCAGTGACAGTCCGAGGATTAGGTAGTTTCCACCCAGGGTTGGATCGGCAAACTGGTGACACAGAACAGTCTGGGGGCAGCTGTGGGACGGCATCCTGGCCGGGAATATTAGCAGTGTTAAAACACTCTGAGCTGATGGCTCTGGCATGGCTTCAGAGCAGCACAGCCTCTCTCTCTCACACATACGAAAGAAGTAAAATGAATGGTGAAGTGGCTGACACATATTTTCACTGTGGATAGAGCTACACGTAAAGCTGAGTTTTATGGCCAGAATAAAATAATTAAATCACCAGAGTCTGTAATATAAATCACGGAGTATCAGGGTTTCACGGTTCATTATTTTCACACAATAGTCAAGATACTAGTGTTTGCTTGATGCTGATTTCTTAAAATAAATATCTCAATACAGGCCTGACCATACATACACATATTTGCTTAATACTACTACCTCATATAGCAGCCCACAGTCTATGCTAGTGTCCAGAACATGCAAAGTACTTTTAACTAACTGATTGTGACTTAAGAGCCTTCAAATTATTTACTTTTTTCAATCATGTCATCACCTGCAGAATATTTTATTAACAATCTACTCAAAAACAAGTCCTTTCCTTTTCTTTTCCTGTTTTAGCAAAAGTAAATCTTTGCTACGTTTGTTTAGTTGATTCATGTCTTCACAGAAAATTCACTGAAAGCGTTTACACTTTGCTCTTTTTTAAAATTTAATCAGTGCAGGCAGACTTTTATCTGGCTATAAATACTAAACCAGTTGTCCCTGCTCCTGGCTGGTGCCAGGCCCAACAGATGCAGCTCCAAGCTCTGCAGGCCTGTCTCCTCAGTCCTATACCCCTGCCAATGAACCAGCCAGGCTTCACTGAGGACTGAGGTGAGACGTGACATGACAGTTGGCGTAATTGCAGTGCGACCATGGGAATATTCTTCTTTATTATTATTGTGAAGGAAGATCTATCTGTCTGTCTGTCTGTCTGACTGACTGTCATTAAATAACATTTAATCTATGTTCAATTTATATTTATCTATTTTTAGTTCTCCAATTTAAGAATTTCACCCCTAAAATGACATTTAAATTGTAAATGATCAGAAAGTACATTTCTCATAAACTGTATCATGAATCTCACTGTATGCTGAATGCTGCATTCATGTTTACATAGTGTTTTTGTCTGGGTTGGCTTGGCCCTTGGTGAAAAGTACACAATGATATTGATAGGCATGAAAAATAAATGTTAAAACGGTAGTTCTCAGTGTGATCATTATTGACAGTTATAAAGTAAATGGTTTGAAGGCAACTGGTGGGTGTGTGTAGGTGGACATCTTTTACTGTGCACTGTGATCAATATGTGATAAGGACACACACAGACTTTGTAGTGCTCTTTTTAAAAGGACTGTATATTGCTGTAGCCTAAATAATGGCCAGATCCGCAGAGACCAGCACTTAGTAGAAGCAACTGTTTGCCTGATTGTTCCATAATTCGGGCCATCTCTCCCCTAGAGGTTCAGTCCCAGAGACACCACTGATAACTAAAGAAATCAACAGAAATTACATTCGCGCTATATTTTCATTTCGCTTTGTATTGAACTGAAGTCCCAAAGGTAGGTTATTCTCTCTCTTCCTCCATTTGTCTGTCCCTATGGATTTTCAGCAGCAGGTGCTGGAAAAATTGGACTTTATCCTTAATGCTGAATCCATGGTTTCTATGCAGGGTGGATCATTTTTAATAAAGCTGTAATTTGGTCAATTTTGCCTGTCACTTTTATATCGATATCATATTCTCTAGCTCACAGTCTCTGCTGTTAATGTAATTGAGACAAATTCTTACAATTTGCCCAGGTTTTCATAGTTTTTCTGAAAAAAATATGTTGGAAAGGACAGGTGTGCCATTTGTTTCTGTGGTTTTTTTTCATGATATGAATCATGATCTTTAAAAAGATGTAACCTAAATTCATCAAAGGAAAATTCACTGGCATACATGTTTATTTTATGCCATGTGATCGAGGATGGAGGATCACTAGGATAAATGGGAATCAGGTTATATATTCTTTTCTCTCACTCTCCAATGAACAGCACCTGCTTTTAGGTCACACTTATGAGCCACTACACGCAGCTCCAAAACTAGAGCTTATACTAGAGTGTCGATCAGTGTGTGCAGCAGTATGGACACGGTGCAGGGTTGAACTCCAACAGCTCTTTTTGAGAAATGAAGGTGGAAAAAAGCACACAGCTCTAAGCAGTTGACTTTTTCTATTAATACTGATGTTGGAGGCCATTTTACAAATCAAATTCTGACCAACAGATGGAAGTCGGACATAATTTCATAGGCTCATACATTAGGAAGGAAGCTGCTACATCTGTCTGCCTATGCGTGTGATTGCATTTGCATAGAGGTAACAGGCGTGGGTTTGTCTCTGTGAACAGAACCAGAGAAATTGTAATGCTTGATTCCCATTTACAAGATTTGAATGCCAAATGTCCTCAGTGATTGGTTTGGTGGATGACTTGTTCCAGCCTACCAGTTACAGTAAATGTTGAGAGAAATTTCCTCTTTTTCCATCATCGCTACTTCCTCTGTGTCCTTTTCATGCATCTTGCAGCCTCATCTTTTCAGTGCAGCTCACAAAAACACTTATGAGTCAAGAACCCCCTCCTCTGCAAAAAAAAAGAGAGAAAAAAAGAAAAGAATACATACACACACACACACACACACACACACACACACACACACATGCACAAAGAAAAACAGGTTATCTGATTGATGTTAGGCATGCGCTTTAATCTAGAGGAGTGCTACTTCACCACTGTGTCCCCACTCTGAAGTGTTTGGGCTGTAGAAGAGTGCTGCTCTGCCTCTATGAAAACAGAGAGAGGCAGAATGTAGATCAATATCCTAGGAACACACCAGAGACATTCTATTTTATTAAACATTTTCCCATTAAGGTGGTTGTGTGAGCATTGTAGATCATCCCAACAAAGTCGTAAATCACAGACAGACAGTGGTATTGGAAACAATAGGCAGAATCAGAGGAGGTTACCAACAAACAGAAGATATTTGGTGTTTGTGTGACAGGGAGCCTCATGTATCTTGTTGTTGTATTATCACATATTACAGCTGAGACATTGTTTTAGTGATAGTACAGCATCAAAAAAAAAATCCTGTCCTATATGTCGCAACTTCATGTTAAAGGTGTGGTTAATCTTGTTTTTTTTAAGATAATTTTTTGGCCATTTTGCCTTTATTGATAGTACATTGAAGATAGACAGGGAGATGACATGCAGAAATGATTGTTGCAGTCGGGACTTGAAATGGCAATCGAGGCATTCGCTATACGCCAACGTGTTGTGGCCCAACCATGTAGCTATCCAGGCACATAATTAATCTTGTTAATTGATAATGTGCTGTATAAGATAATATGAACCTGTGCCATGTGCCATATGCTATATATTAAAGGGGACAACACAATATAGAACCTCAACAGTGATGAAACTGCAATGTGAGCAGATTAAAAAAAAAAAAAAAAACAATGAATGAAAGGACTTTGTGTGATGTGAAAAGGGTCACTTTTATGTCAGTTTTATTTTTATTATTGTGCCCTCCAACCCAGGTGCAGCACTTAAGCACTTTTGGAGGCCATTGTTTTGGTTTCGCTATCAACCTCTGACATAACTGCCTATTCAGCACATTGTGTAGCTTTTAGTCACCTAAGACTCAGTTATTAACCTTAGGAGTCTATTAGATATGTTAATAGCTTTTTGCTAACATGTTAACTATATAAATCTTTTAGAAAGGGACAAAAAAAAGGTTAATTGTCAGCTTGTATGGGTCACGACCGTATGGATGTTTGGGTAATATTATCTCTATAGTTGCAGCCATTCAGACAAATGAAATAGCTGATGGATCACGTCATTGCTTTGCATTAAGCAAACATTCTCCAATAGAATTATTTTTATAACTCAACATTTCTTTGTAATAGCTCATTTTTAAAAAAGCTTTGAAAGCTCGATGCTGCCATGTTCTCAAATCTTGAACAGCATGTTGATTACACTTCAGATTTGATTAATAGTTAATTCAATAGTTAATAAACCTGCCTTTGATTTATTTGTTGTTTTTGTATTTGATCATTGTCTGCATTATGTTTGTCTGTTTTAGTATTTTGTCTCATTTCCTGTTTTATTTTAAAATAGTTTTTCCTGGTTTCTTGTCTTGGGTCTTGTTTTTTGTATTTTCCCTCCTCTGTGATTACCTCACCCTGGCCTAATTTGTTGCACCTGTCTTGTTTCCACCCCTACCTGCGTGTATGTAAACCTCTCCTTCACTCGTTGTTCCTTGTCTGATTTTCTGCAAATATCTCCTGTCCTGTCCTTGTCACTTTATCTCTCCTGTGCATTTAATACCTTGTTTTAATGAACTTAGTTTTTTTCACTCCTGCACCTTCAGTAAGTTTATTACTATGTTTTGTTTGAATTAAACTTTCTGTGCATTAGTCTACATCCCCCATCATTTTCTGTTTGGACTGGAACATTCCATACATCATCAGAGAGCTTCTCATTGACTAATTTAAACTGGTATTCCTTTCCTCTTTCAAATTCTACTTTTATTTGTTATGTTCATTTCTTACGAAATGGAAAAACAGGGTTACTTTCTTTTGTTCCTCTGGTGCTATTCACAAGAGCACAGAACAAGATACAGTAGCAGGTAGGGGTTCAGTGCATAGCCCCGGGCCAGCACCACACAACAGATGGCTGTTGCTGGGATCGAATCTGTTCCTCTTTGGTTCCAGGGTGTTCTCCTCAAGCACTGAACCATGCTGCCACCCAGTTTAGATTGCACTTTCATTTTCTAAAGCAGATGGAAGGTGGCTGTAATTTCATGGGCTTGTATGTCACAGTTTGTTCCTTTGTACCTACCAGTTTTTAATACCAAAATAAATGATTTAGTAAGCACTTTGAATGGAATTTTCATAAAATACTGTAAAGAGAACAAATAATTTCAAGGCAGGTGGTTAAGAAAGATAAAAGAATCTGGGAGACGGTCTTTCATCCTCATCATTGTCTCATGAAGGAAAAAAACCCTCCCATTTTCTTCTTTTACTCAAATCCTCCTTGTTCTGTGTAATATTAATTTTAACAAAGCAGCAATTTAAATTTTTGCACTGCACATGCACTGTCTCAGTCATTGTAAGTCTAGATGAAAGTATATACTTGAATATAAAACGTTAGCGTCTCCATTACTTTTCTTCTTATGTTGATTTTTATTTTTGTGGCATTTTTACTTTTTGCATCCTCCGAGGATATGGGAAAAACAGGACAGAGATCGAATACACCCGTATTATCACAGCATCTTTGTTATTCGTATTTGTCTTCTCACAGCAGACTGATCCACATGCATATTCAGCATGCCATGGACAATCAGAGGTTTCCAGCCGATAACGTGTCCAGGTCTGCAGGGAGGTGAGCCCTGCTTCCTCTGTGCTGTTTGTTGACAGCAGCTTGATGAAAATGTGGATAGTGCTAAATTATATCACAGAGCATAAAGCATAAATGCTGTTGGAATTCTGTTCCACTGATGCGGACAAGTAATATTGCCTTGTGTATTTAATCGCCACAGATACCAAATTCCTGTAAAAACTTTCACAACACAGATAGAAACTGTCAAACTTTTTTAATTCATTGAATTATTAGAAACTACTGAGATTTTGCAGATACACAGTTCAGTTCTACATATTATTTTAATTTGATAGCCAATCCGTGAATGGATTTCCATCCTTTTTCTGAAAAAGCATGTAATTTTACCCTCATTTCATTATCCAAGTATCCAAAGAAGTGATTTTACATCGAACACTGTAGTTGCAGGAAGTCTATTAGTTTCCTACCATGATTTTATTGTTTTTTCAGAATCACACGATAGTGAAAAAAGATTATGCTTTTTGACAATTTTCATTTCTTTTTGTACTTTAAATTTGCAGCGTTTCACTCAGCCCATTTCTGTGTAGCAGCCTGATGAAGGCGCTGTGTTGAAATGAGGCGCAGACTCATGCAGTCACTCAACTCTTTCTGATGATGCTTTTGTTTTTTTTGTTTTTTTTACCACATTTGATTCAGTCATGTCGCTTATAATTACAATAGCTTCTCTTATCTCCAGGAAAATGACACATTTGTTATTAGACATGCCTTAAACTACTCAACAAATCCTGTTAAATTGAAATTCACAATAAGAATTAAAGTGAAAGTTATGATTTTTAGAATAGAATGTTCAGTCACTCATTTATTTTTTAATGTATCCTTTGAACTCCAAGGAGAATAATTACATTGCATCTGTCACTCACCGAGATATAAAAGACACAGCGAAAGTTTAGTTCTTCTCGGGCATCGTTTGTATGGATGATTTGAATTTTTTTGACTTACCTACCTGGAAATTCTCAAAATGTCAAGAACCTAACATTTTAACCTTAAGATGGATTTTTTCCCCCCACCACTTTTCCACCCCTGTTGCTCGATATAACTTCAGCCATGTTGCCACTCTGCCTGCCCCCTCTGCCTGTCACTCGGGCAACACAGCAGTGCTGTGAATAGGCAAAGCCTTCAGAGGGGAATCTGTCATGTGTGTTTGCAGGTCACATTAATGACTCAGCTCCCTGCTTTCACAATCAGTTGCTTTCAGTTCATGTAACTCTGTCAGTGTGAAGCAGCTACAGCTGCTGCATGTTTTCACCAACACTTTTCATGGACACATGCTTTTTGCTCTCATGCAGTGGTCAGTATTCACACCACCACATTCACAGTGATGGTGTGAATACTTGAATAATAATATATATGAACAAGTGTCTGCCCACAGTATGAGCGAGCTGATATAAGACTAGTAGCAGATATAGTGTTTTTTTAGCACCTACATTGTAAACTTTCACAGTACTGATTTTTTACATCTCCCATTATTTAAACATTGATCACCTTTGTATCCCTTACAGCTGAGTTTGCTTGTTATCCATTTTGTCATGCATATATCTTATATCCCTTGCACATGTAATGACTTCATGTATCTCCTCATCATGTATCTTGGTTTGATTGTCCAGCTGTCCAATATAAAACTGTTACATAATTTATCAACACAGACGTAAACCCAACTGTAGATGAGGTCTGGTTGGATGCTGAAAATGTGTAAATGTACCGGACTCTTCCAGATGCTTTACTCCTCCCAAAAACATAGTGAACGATAGTGGAAGTATCATGTATATGCTTTATTTCACTTGGTAATGGCTCATTTGACACCAGAATTTCCAGGTTGTTTATTTCTGTTTCATCATTGTTACAATGGTGGATAAAAAACATGTCTTAAGTAATTTCAACACATGCAGTGCAGTGGTTACAAAAGGTGTTTATTTGGATCAGTTTGACCATTGATTGACCTGTGTTCTTTGGGTGTTAGAAGAGCAGGTGCATTATCACCACTCTGTTTACTGAACTAGACCCAACCATGATTTACATGTGTCTTGGGAAAACAAAGTTGGGTTGGAGTTAGATTTCTGATCCGGCTAATGGAAATGTACGCGTTTGTGTGTAGATGTATATTGTTGATAGAATAATTAGGCAAGTGTATGTGAATCAGGACAATGGACAGCAGTCCTCTAGTGTGAGAGCAGATGTGCAGGGGGAAGAGAACAATAAAATCTTGTTTGAACTGAAGCAAATAAACCCAATTTAAAGACGTTCCCTGTTTCCAATACACCTGCACAAATGTTGTTTGGTCTTATTTGGGATCTCCCAAAACACTTTGCAAATCTGACTTCAATCTCCTCTACTTCAACTTCCATTATGATCCAAATCTTTGCTGTAATAAGAATTTTAGAAGTCTTGTTTCTGGAACATCTCGAAAACTTGTGTTTGTGCTTGTGTTCTCTTACCGCCAACTGCTTCCATCATCCTGCCTTCATAAATAATTGGCAACGTAGTAGCCAATAATAAAGTCATGTACAGCAGGGTGCCACTTATGCTGGTTACATTTGGCAGACCTGTATACTCCTGTCCACTACAAACAGGCTATGTGGCCCAGAGTACAGTGCTTAAATAAACACTTCCTCATGATTGTGCACTAGATGCACATGAGCCAAAATATATGCTACAGTGGCACAAAAACAAGCAAACAGTCACAGAAACATAAACATGAAACTGTTATCTGGTCCTAAACCTTCCACACTAGGACTGGCATGTATGTGAAAGGCATTGTGTGGATGTTTCTCTACAACATGTACATGTCTAAACTTTATATGTAGGTTTGTATTATAGTTGCTTGCAAATGAACAGCCAATCAAAATGTCTCTGCGTGTGTTTCGTTGATTGTTGTGTTTATGGCATTGATTTGAAATTTGACATTTAGGATGAAGTTCCCCTTTAGCGTTTAATCATATTTTACTTTTCCAAAACAAAGCTATAAAGCGGTAAAGCCTTTGCCATGTCCTCTGCTACATCTCCTCATTTCCTCAGCTTAATTGAAACCAGTGTGCCCTATGTTTTCTGCCCGTTTCATTTCCAAACTTCAACAAACAAATCATTCACAAATGCTCTTTTTTCTAAAGCTAATTTAAAGACGCCGACTTAACCTCTTTTATCCCATCTCCCATAGAGTTTTTCCTGTGAGTCTGATTAGTGAAAGTAAAATCATCTGCGGTATTTATTTGGTCTGTCCCCTCACACTTCCCTTTGCAAAGATTAAGTCTCAGAAGCTGCCTCTTGGCAATTAAATCTATCAGAGGGCAGCAGAGAGAGTTCTGTCAAAGCTGTTCCAATAATTGCAATTTAAATGAATATGGAATAAAAACTTTGACAACACACATCCAGTTATTTTGCAATTTGGGATTGATGAAAAAAAGGTTTTCTCTCACCATGTCTTGCAGTTTGTTTTCCTTTCTCCCTGAATGACCAGGAATATCTCATTTACTATTCTCTTTCTTTCTGTTTGCAGACACATAGCGAACTGGCCAGAATTGCAGACTTTGAGAGACGTCGATATGGAGCTCTACACTGGACTGCAGAGACTGTGAGTGTTGATGCTGTTATCTGACAGTGAATGAAGGGAGACCAGTCATAGACACTTCACTATTTTTCAGTCCTACTGTGTTTTCAAATGTGTGAAAGGACAGCAGAACCTACATCGCTGTCAGTCTCTGTTTTCTATCAGATTTCCTGCCTGCTCACTGCAGAGAGGCCGGTGGTTTTCTCCTAAGGGGAGATGAGCAGTAATTCAAGAACACAAGTGTCTGCAGCTGCAGCATCACCAGCGACATATCAGCATTTAATGTCTCATAACTTCTATGAATGTAACTCAATCCAGGCTAATTCTCCAAGGAGATGATGGTGTTATCCCTATGGGTTGTGTGGAAAGAAGAGTTTGTTTTCTGATCCTAACACAAGCTGATGTTTAAACAAGCTTTTAATTCTTGAAAGTTACATGCTGGTGGAACATGACTTTTGCTTTGCATAGCCACAGATCAAATAATGTTAAAAAGCAGCAGGGAAAATTGAATTAGTGGCCCCTGCTGTAGTGTTGTGATATATATATATATATATATATATATATATGTGTGTGTGTGTGTGTGTGCATGTATTTTTTATTTTTTTTACTCTCATCACTTAAAGCGATGTCACCCTCCTTTCCTGCTTTGCTACCCTGCACTATGAAGGCTACATCCTTCATATTCCCTCCTCAGCCACTGACTCTGGCATCCTCTTCCTCTTCCCTCTTTTTCTCGTTCCACCAAGAACCGTATTCTCTTTTCTCTTTTGCCCTCCAAAGTCAGTGCTGGCCTCTCCCCTGATCCCCTTGATCCCTCATCAGGGAAGCCAAGTGCAATATCTCCACCTCTAAATTAGCATTTTTCTCATTACCTCCGCCTCTCTGGCGCTGCCTTGTCTGGGGACACCACCTCCTTCCCATCTAAAGTCAGACGTTCACCGGAAAGGTTGTTGCCTTGTATGATGCTGCCTTGTGGGGCTGTCAGCAGAATGGAGGGATGACTGAGAAAAGGCTCCTCTGGGACTCCTTACATAACCTCATAATACCCTTATTTATTTGAAATAAAATGCAGAAATAATGCAATAATTCCTTTGAAAAAAAAAAAAAACCAACAAAAAACACTCTTATTATATATGTAGATGCGGATTGCATCTCTGTTTATTGTTATATTCCAGAAGGATCTCACTCAATTATTCTCACCTCTCTACAACTGCAATATTATTAAAGATGCTTCTTTGCTCTTACAGTTGAGTTTACTTATTAGTTATTTAATAGGCTACACTTGGTTTTGTTTGGACAGAACTATCTATTGTAGACTAAATGAAAGTACCTTCTAATTTCATGAATTTCTACTAAAGAAGACTGACAATGATGATTAATATCCTGGTAAAATCCATGAAAGCACCAAAACATATTTTTAGTGTCTTGATACTTTGTAACTAACACCAGCCTTTGGCCACAAGCCGACAGGTTCACACTGAGAACATGTGACTTTAAATGCTACACTTGTTCTTAGATCATTTTTTTTTTTTTTAGGGCTGAACAGTTCAACAGTTTAAACAACTGAGAGCTGTAGTTTTTGTCATTACTCAAACAAGAGTAAATAGCGCATTCATTGGAGACTGTATTCAGCTGCAGATTAATGCACATTTAGTGCACTAGTGAGATTTTACAGCAGTGGGACACTGAGTGTGGAATTAAATCCAAATAAACTATGATATGTGTGTTCATAGTAATGAATGAACATGCTACCCAGTGCAGCACTGTGGTACACTGATATCTTTTTAATGCTGGACGGCAAAGGAGCTCTGTGGCACAGAGGAATAAGATATGTCACGCTTTGGCTATGCTAGAAATGTTTAGTCAGTAGAATCACATCATTGCCAGTTTGGGGATTTGTTGACAAGAAGGGAAATACAGAATATAAGCAGACATATTGCTGTTATTTTGGGGCAACATTCGTGCTAAAATTAGTGCCTTTTAATCTATAGAGCAGGCGCCACATTCTGATTGTGGTGTCTACATAATCCACTAGATTGTTTTTTATTTCAGTTGTGTATATAAAACTATCTGTCAAAACATACTTTTCATGAAAACTCTGTTGTTTCTTTTCATTGACACACAGATCATAAATAATTCTGTATTGTTTCTTCTCCTTTAGTCAAATGTGTTTAGTTTAGGCTCCAATAATTGTTTAAAACTTCAAAAATAAATACAACAAAAATCAAATTAAGGCTCTTCATGATTGTGAACAATATCATTGTTCTTACTGCAGGGAGTATTACAACCAAAGTCTGCCTAGTATGATACGCTGTTGTGCTAATTTCTAGGGAATGAAATTACTGTGAAGTTATTGTTGTTAATTTTTCTGGGGAAGCCATGGGAAGCTTCCCAAGAACATAAGAAACATTATGAGGAAACCTCACAGGTCCCAGAGCTACACTTTAGGAACTTTTTAGGTGATCAAACGCCACATTCCAGTCAAACACAACAGAAGCGTGATCAGATTCTTGAAGGTAATTGGCACCAACAGCTGGGTATAATCATCACACAGCGTTATGAGGCGCTGACTGATGATGTCAATGACGTCTTTGGAGAGAGACATCTGTGATTACAAGAGTAGAAGTCATTACCATTGTAGAACGGTGGTTGAACTGGGGTACTGGGAATTCCAGGAGTCCTCAAGAGGAATCCACAGGGTCTCCTGTAAAATGAGGATTAGTTTGATTTCATAGTTCATACTTCATACATGGTAACAAAATTAGGGAATGTGTTTTAGCGCGTGCTCTAATCAGACATAGACATCACAGTTCACAGACCTTTCATCAAACGGTAGTTCAAAGTGAACTTTCATTTCAGTGTCAGCTCTGCACTCATGAGGAATTAAAGTGGAGAGATAATTGTGCCTCATTACAGTGGATTGCTGCAGAAAAGAAGTGACAATATAAAAACATCTTGAAATGGAATAGACATTTATCATTATTACTATTGTTAACATGTGATATGAGATCATCATCTTGTGTATTTAAATCTTAATTTATATGTAGTTTTGCACAAATGTCAAAAATAAATAAATAAATAAAAATAAATAAAATTAAACCGGAAAAATCAAACAAATAAAGTGTACAAGGAGAAAAGAGACACTAGCACGATGAAATGCACAAAGAACAAGGAAGTGACAGTGAAATGTATTTGTATGTGCCTACACTAGGTAGAAAATAAATATCTGTCTCTGTTTCAGTTGCTCATCTGTATTTTATGTTTTTTTCCAGAACGATCATGAATTGCAACCTGAGGGTGATCCAGCCGCGAGCATTCGCTCAGAACCCACACTTACGCTACATGTGAGTAAATATTCTGTCTTTGACAGCCATGTTTCCTGTGCTTTGAAAAGATTTATTATGATCTGTAATGCTTGACAGCCTGCAGTATGTGGCTAAAGATAAGTTAGTGTTGGGTAGAAGATGATGTAGTTGATAGAGACTGACTTTGGGAAAATTGTGGTGCTGCCATTACTGTCGCAACAGCCGCACATCTTAAATGAGACATCCATTATTTGCCTTAGATAATTGGATTCCTATCTGCCCCGGTTCTTTGTGCTTCAGTAGAGCAACATGCAGAAGACGCAGTTCTATTTAGTCTGCACTCACCAAATGGACAATTTGTCCAGGAGAACGAGCATCAGAGAGCCGGGCGAAGAGCAAAGTAATTTCTTTAACAAAGGCTGATGTGTCACCATATGACAGCCTGTTATTCCCCAATTTTCCAGGAGTAAACATGGTGTGGAAGTCAGTCACAGTCTTTTACCTGAACACACTGCCATTTGCAATTTCCAGTTGTCGACTAAAAGGCAGTTTGGTCTCTTCTCTTTTATTCTGTAGATAACTGCAGGCTTAAATCTGTGCACCTTGCACCCCACACCCCAACCTCTCTATCTCTGTCTGTCTCTCCTCTCTCTCTCTCTGTGTGTGTGTGAAGAGAGAGAGAAAGCAGTGGTTCATAATATGAGCAGTACATTCACACGCAGGACTTGTCATAGTCTTGTCTGTTAGTGAGACAGTGTGATTGTCAAATTTACTGTTGTAGACATCTGAGTGTTTGCATACATCCCTGGGTGTCATCTGTATAAGCGTTTTCTTCTTTTTTCCTTTTTTTTTATTTTAAAGAAAAATTTGATAGTTCTTGTCTCTTCATCTAGTTCTGTGATTGGTGAAGGTAATCGAGCTCATAAACATTCAATGAAAGTTATTTGAATCTTGCCTTAATTTTCTCTCCGGAAGCTGAATTTTCTATTGCAAGATTTAAAATAAATAAATGATTGTAACCGTCTTCATCCTTCCCTCATGCTAAACATAATTACAGTGCAGTGGTAGAAGACGTGTGAATATAAAAGATATATGAAAAAATCGGATGGGTGGGTCATGATGCCCTTTTCTCTTTAGTTCTCACCTTTTCTTTTATGGTAAATTAGTGTGAAATTCAGTATGTGATTATCATATAAAATCATCAATGAAAAATAAAATTTTCACTTTATTAATTGCTAATTTTTTTTTTAAGATTGCATAGTACACAAACTGAAAATTTCTTCAGATTCAAGTGAAAACTGTTATATAAAATGAATGAGTTTCAGTGGGTTTGTGAGACCCCCATCCCAGACATTCCATGACAGACCTCTTTTGTAGTCGCGATAATGCAGGTGGACGGTTGCTAGGGGACCTGAGGATGACGATGTCAAAGAAAATTAATTATTATGCCTAAGCTTAGTCTCAGAAGGCCGACCTCATTGATGTCTGTGTCAGACAGGTCTGTTCAAAGCCCGGTCCATCAGATGCTGCTTTGTGAGGGGAATTGAAGCTATTCTCTTGATCACATGTTCAGACCAACATGAGCTAAATAACAAACAATAAATATATGAAAGAACCATGCTGTCAAGCTCATGGTGGTAATTAACACCAGTGTTAGCTATAAATTCTCTTTTTAATTAAAATTCTTCTGCTGAAACAACACATACAGTATGTATAAATATAAGCACAATAGTGGAGGGAGTTGATTACACAGTGTTTATCACCTCTAATCAGAGCCGCCACTCTCACCACACGCATCATGCTCTGTGCGTAGGACACTGACTGCTGGAAGGGCCACCAGAAATAGCCTAATGAACAATCATCATAATTACAAAATATTTCCATTTAAAAATACAAAGCGTTGACTGAAATAGTTTTCATTTTCATTCGACAATACAGGAGAGATGAGTCGGGGCATCGTGAGGCAATTGTGCTTAGAGCCCCAAAATGGCCGGCGGCTAGTTGACCTCTAATGTTAGCTGTGAACACAGATGTGTCCATGCATTAGGAACTCCATACAACATAAACCAAGCTTTACTTCCAAAACTAGTAGCGTTTCATAACCAGCACATTGACTGTGTTGCATTGACCCACTGTGTGGAAACTGCTGCTGAGTGCTAATAGAAATCTCTGGTGACCTCAGCCAAATTCACCGTCTGATAACAGGTTATTTTTCAGAAACATGTCAGAGCTGATGTCAAGCTGATGACAAGCTGATGTCAGAAACATCAGCTTTTGTTTTGTAACATTAAAGCTGAACTATGCGTTCAAATGAAATAACGGTCAGATTTTTCATTTATTAAAAATAATTGGGCTAGCTAAAGGCTGCAGTACAGGCCTTTTCTTGAATTTTTATGCTCTCAACATGATTCTTATGTGATCCTTTGATTATGACTGATTACAGCTGTAGTCACAGTCTTTTAATATGATATCATGTGTGTATGTATGTAGACATCATATTTAAACCCATTTACAGGATTTTCATTTAACGGGTAGGGTTGAAACATTAACATTCACATGCTGCTTGAAATGCTGTCTGTAGCTGACTTTTTAACGTTGGTTTAATTACACAGGTAGCAACAGCTGATAAAAATCTTGCAAAGCAACAAATGTCATTTGAGCAGCCAGGGTCCACAGAAGACTGCTGTTGCTTATGTGTCTGTCTGAAAAATCAGGGCTCATTTTTTCCACAAATGACTAAGAAATTCAAATGGTTATTCTGCTCCATTATCTGTGTAAACTGCCACATGAGCAATATGAGAACAGAACAAAGCACTTAATCTTGATTGGTAACGTTCTCCCATGTAAATAATTGTCACAAGGTGTCGCTCCATTAATTCAGCCAAAACCAGAAAAAAAAAAAAAAAACAGAAAATAATTTTAGGTCTTTGGTAATGTAAAATAAATTAAAAAAAAAAAAAAAATAGTGTTTAAAACATGTAAACTATGTAAAACAATAATAATAAAAAAAGATGCACAAGCTCTACCTACAAGCACAGAAATCAACTCAGCTATGTTTAATATTCCTTTTTTGTAGCCTGGTTTATTTTCCTAGCAGCTCTTGTCAAAACATCAGTGTTTTTGTTACGAGGTGAACCTTTATGGACCCTCTATATTTTATTTGAGCCCAGAATAAACCTAATTACAGTGTGCCATAGTCTGAGAGAGTATCAGCAGGATATTGGTACATAAAGGAGATGCAGAGATTTAATCCATGCAGCAGCCAATATGCTCAATAATCATGTATCCTGCTGTTCACTGAGCACGACACAGCACTTGTAATATTCTGCTAATACTGTCAGTGGAGAGAGTTAGCTGACTGACATAAAGGTAAATATGAATTGTGCAAAGCAGTTCACAGCTCTAGACTGTGATTAACTCTGTGTAACATACACTCATGACACAAATATTTGGACGCCACTTTGAATTAATATGCCTGCAAGATACAAACAGGGTGTCAAGACTGTCATGACATTTACATTTACATTTTTAAATATTTAGCTTACATTCAATTATTTTCAGTTAATGATAAAGTCAACTAAATCAGCCTAAGTGGTCAGGTCTCCAGGTAACCACGATGCCAAAATGATGATGGGTGATAGATTTAAGTAGTAAGGAGTAAAATAACATAATAATAATGAATATGTGCATATTATCTTTACTTACCGCAGTCCTTACCATTGTCCCTTGTTGTCGCATACTCTTCCACTTTCAGTTGTCTAATATTTTGGCTTTTAATTCTGCAGGTCGATGAAAATGTCTTTTGTTAACTTAACCTTTAAATGTTAATTATTGGCCCAAGTTTGCACCTAGTCACCTTATTTCAATAAATATAAAAACTTTTTTTTTTTTTTTTTTTTTTCAGTTGCGCAATTTAAGAATGTCTCAGTGGGATGTCTGCCTTTAAAAAAGACCACTCATCAAGTAAACATATTACTGAGTGTGTCTCGGTGGCACCAGAGACTCAGTCGCAAATCCCATCTCACCAGTTGTTGTGGCTGGAGAAACTGATGAAACAGCCCTGAACCTCTTAAGTACCATAAGGGGACATTAAAGGAACTATCAGTAATATTTTGCACTGCTGCTGCAGAAAATGACCATGCTCTGTGGCATTAAGTCCACGGTTACATCAGTGGTTGTTTTTTTCAAGCAGTCTTATCTTGTCTGTACTTCATACATGTCCTGTCTCTGCTCCCTGGACAGTCCTGAATGTGTGCCACAGAAATCTGCACAGTTTTAATTTGCATGTGTAGAATAATATCAAGTAATCAGACAACAAGGCAAAACATTTCCCCTGACAATTCTACATCTTAATGTCTGATCCCAGGATAGAATAAAAATGATTAACATTTTGTGAACTGTTTTCCAATAATAGCAAAACAGGCTATGGCACCATAGGAACAGGATGGTGAAGCAATTAGGTTAATGACATTAAGGCGGAAAAGGAAATAAGCTTACTGGTGTTGAATTGTTTTTCTTTTTACTGATGTGTTGTTGAGACAGCAACTTTTATTCTTTAATGCAATTTGTAACTCTTGCATTTTTATGCACCTGTGTGGATTCAAATGGACGTATGTGACCAAAAAGGCAGCAATACATAATACATGATATCTGCAATACAAAGAATGATTTAATTAAGACTGCAACATGATAGACAGTGTAACAGTGTAAGTTGTGCAACAGAACTATTATTGAGAATTTGGACTGGATACATTGGCGTACATGAACATAAACGACTCAGTGTGGAGTAATTGAGTGGGTGTAAGATCTCATTAATGTGGCTGTTTTGATGAAAAATAGAAGTTGTGTTTCCCCTTTCTCATCCCTTAATTTTAGCGCAGCTCTATTTAAAAAGATTTAGTGACATATTAGAGGAAAAAAAATGTATAATATCACTCAGTGATGTGATAAAAGATGATGAAATAGACATTAACAGATGGCTTTTAATCACGTAAAAGTAAAACAATTATTTCTGTTAACAATACTAAATTTAGTAAAGAAAAAAAAAAAAAAAAAGAAACCAGTGAACTACCCAGTTCTTCTTTTTATTCTACGATGATGAAGAAAAACAAATGATGACACTTAACGTTGTGTTAAATGAGTCATCACCTTTGAAAAGCTTCCATCAGTAGATACTGAGGTGTATTGAGTGTTGTTCACATCTTTGGTTTTCTGAGCTCTATTGTCATTGTCACTGTGTTAGAAATTGAATTTTTTTTTTCCTGATTGGCAAGATCTGAGTTTAAGCTGGACCAGCTGAATGTGATGGTGGGAGATAAAAAGGTCAAGAGCCCTTGTGAAATTTCTTTAGATAATAGTGATGATGTGAGGGCTTTAGTCTCCCTCCAAAGTTTTTTTTTTTTTTTTTTTTACTGATGTTGCAATGCGAACACGCACATCATTTTTGTTGTTCATTTATTGCCACCATACAAGTGACCAGCTAAAGGACATCGTATTATGTATTGCTCCTATTGAGATTTATTTTACAGAAATTAATTGTGTTATCTCAGCACGGCAATGGGATTGTACTGGGTAAGCCTCATCATTATTAAATCATTATTGTTTATTACCCATTGTAGGTCTCTCCCACACTCGGCACAGCTACACAGTTACACAGTTGACCTTGCTATGCTCGGTCAGGCGGGCAGAGGAGGAAGGATGTTGAAAAATGGTCACACCAAGCAGATTGTGCCTCAGCAGGTTAAAATGCACCGCTTTCACCCAGGCTGTGGGTGAGGACATCCACAAATATTTTTTTCCTGCGATAACCATATGTGTACTCGACCTTTGAACTTTTATGTAACGCAATCCCATTCACTGTGACTTGGACCTTAAAGGCATCGCAGAAGTTTGAGTATTATTTTTTTTTCTCCTTCATGCAACCTTCAGATGTGTTTCAAGTATTTGATGCTGTTTTCAAGTGGAGGAATAAAACAATATGCTTCATTGTCCTCGTAAAAAATGAAGCGGCAGGCCATGTCAGGTTGATAAATTATAGAATCAAGAGGTGTTTTAACTTTGCTACTGTGATAATTGTGCTGGCGCTGAAAGTGTACTTTTAAAATTAATAAACAAAACTACCTGCTTAACTCTACCATGCTAAACAATCATTAACACTAATATGCAGTAAAAGGAGCAGTGAGACTGATCTGTTTCTACATTAGAAATATATCACTCTCATACAGTATCTCTTGCCAAAGATGACACTTTTATGATTAAATTAATTAATAAGCAATTGACTGTCCAAAAGCTAAAAAAATCAGGAATGTATATCAGGAATTTTAAAATGCACTGATAAACATGTTGTATCTAGAGTATTTATAAATACATGAGCATTTTTCCCCCAAAAGCAGTGGCTGTCTGAAGGTGTTGCTAACAGCTCATGAATCCACTTCTTGAGTTTTCATTTTTGTTTGTTTAATTTGCAAAGAAAGACAGAGCAATTTTATTTTCATCTAGGTGAATTCAGGAATCTTTTTGTGCTAAACTAAACTAACTGGCTGATGACTTATATATGGCTGCATTTACCAGTAAATACAAATGTCCAGGTATTATTTAAAAAACAAACAAACAGTGTATTTAACCAAAAATACTAAACTTGTGAGTCACATTTGACATGCGGCAGGATGACCTGTGGCCCAGAGTAACACTGGCTACCTGTCGGTGTCAAATGAACAGTCATTTCCTGTTGCGCTACTCCCTGTGACTGTGAATACTGTGAATACGCAGAGTTCATCTCACACAAATTTATCCCACACACAAAGCTCCAGATGGAAATGATGTCTATCATCAAAGGCGCCACTACAAGGTCTTGGGCTTTCAACTCATTTCTGCCACCTCTGGGTCCACTTTCTATTTGATGCTGCCGGTCAGGCCTGCGTTGTGTGCCATGCTTGTTCCCGCCTGTGTCAAATTAAAGGTCAGCGTCTGGATGGTGAAGCAACTCTTCTCTTCATTCCAGTGTAGCCAAGGGAGAGGCCCAATAAATCTGGAGGGAACATTGTCACCAGGGATTCAGAAAGGTCACTCCCCACAGGGAGAGGGAAGTGAAGAGAGTCTCTCTCATTAAATCTTCCTGGCTGCGTGTTTTTTTCTTTTTCTTTTTTTCTTTTATTGCCTAAATGTCACTTTCATACTCGGGTCAGCTGGCCAGCTAGCCTCAGACCACATTTAATTAGAAGTCTGATTAGTCTCTGTTTATCTTGTCAAGGCTTTTAAACTCTCAACTTTCTCTTCCGCATTCCTTTAAAATAGATTTATTTTTTTTCCCCCCAAATGACACCTGTGGTCTCTGTAATGTTTCACAGAGCAATGATCTCTAAGGTGTGCAAATGAATGCGAAACCCTGATACCAGGTCTGTTAAGCACCTTCACACTCGCACTCAGGCAGTTAGCTGAGCTTTTACCCACAGAAAACAGTTTGGGTCCATAGCAGTGTTGGAAGTCATCTCATCCGAACTCGCCTCTGTTCTCACACCTCGGCTGCTGACGGGGCCAAACGTGTGATCTGTCTTCTAAAAGACAAGTTCTGCAGCTCTGATGTCAGTCTGACTAATGTAGACAGGGCAACAGTCGAGTGTGTATGAAATGTTTCCTTTTGCCTTCATCTCATAGATGAGAAAGAGTAGTTAAATCCTGTCAAATCAATATTGTAAATGATCTGATAATATCATAAGTAATAGTCATAATATTGTTGTATGGAACACGATGAGGCTTAAAACACAAGACAAGCTGGTGAAATTTATATGGAGGTAATGAGACAAGTCTCTTAACCTACACAAGTGCATGATTAGAGATTCTCTCTTGTACTGCTTGGGTAAGTGCATGTTACAGTATGAATATAGAACAAGGTGCTGTTAGTGCTGATCTTATTTATTTCTTTTTTCTAAATAAAAGAAATTTAATCTCTGATAAAGTATAAAAAATGATGACAGATTTGGACACTTTATTAACAAGTAATCTACGTTTTATCACTGAAGCTGTTCAGTCTGTCACATGTTAAAGTGTTTCTTTTCATTTTCTCCATGTGGATGTAGATGTGAATAGTGTTGCTGCTGTGTTTAGTTTGTTATATCAGAACTTTTTTGTTCCAAGTCTAGAGCTTTTAACACAAGTGTAGTTATAATAGTAAGTAGTGATCTTTTTGATAAATAACCAACACTAATGTTTCTTTTAGAGTTATTACTAATAAAATAAGTATTGGGGAAAAAAAAATGGAAAAAATGTCATGAAGATAAATTTTGTCTCACTACTACTAAATGAATAAATCTACTACAATTATCGTGAGAGGAAAATATTTCCAGCTGTGTATTTGGATTTTTTAAATTATCACAATACAGAGTACATTAAAATAACTATTAAGCTGTTTCCAGAGCTGTGATAATGACTCCAGGATCGTGGGCTACCTTAATGTTTTGCTTCTGTGGGAGTCATTGCATGACTTTTAATCTCTAAGAAATGCACAACAGCTGTTTATTTCTCACTGCCCTGTCCTTTCTTAATTTAGCATTGCTCTGAAGGAGGACCTCCTCCTAGGATCCATCCTTAAATCAACAGTAATTCAGCTGAGATCACACTCTTTAACGGCCCCTGCCCACTACGCTCTGTGTGGGCGAGTTCCTGCGTTTTGAGTGTGTTAAATTGGAAGTTGGCGTTGCTCGGTGGGTAAAGGTTGCATGGACCTGATTTCCTCCCACAGACCAGCCTGCCGCTCTGCTCTGCACTGTGACTGTGGGAGATAGCTGATAGGGAGGTGAAGAGTACTTCAGGATCTCCCTCTAACATTAGATTTTGTAGTATACCACCCCCGCCATTTTTCAAAACCTCACCACCCACAATGCACCACATGAAATCACTCCTCCGTGTGGGAATGGACCATGGGTTGCATTGTTGCTCTGCCAGCTGCTGTTTTCTACAGAAGGTGATCTATACTGGTGTTTGATAATACGCATCACTACCTCTGCTTGGTGAAATGGATACCAGTGTCTAATATGGGAAAAAAGGCACTTTTCATGAGAAAGAAAAAAGCAAAACAACAGAGAAAAACACATTAGATGCGCCAGTTAAACAGGGCATATAGCAAGGCTTATTTCCCAGACGTGGAGATTTGGGAGAGCAAACAAGCAGTTCAAATTTAATCAGCACATTCATAAATTCGTAGTGAGTTCAAATTTACATTCCGTGCTCATGCTTGGGTGCTTGGATGAACGTGTGGCTAATCTCACTGTAAACATAAACACGGAGGCTTTGCCACCCTCTGATAGTGGTGTCATGGAGCATGCTATCTGCTGGCTTTGAGGACTACAGGGAGAAACGCTTGGCTGCACCCCGGCCAAGTTTCTGACACTGCTTGACCGTTGGGACCCTCACTGGTTATGAATGAGGTGTATAGTCCATGCTCTTGGTCTTTTCTGGTTGTGTTTGTCTATAGAATGAGCTCTGTGGTCAACTTGAGGTTGTACGGAGCCTTAGACGTGCTGGTGTTGACAGTCTACTTCATAATACAACATATAGACTATATTGCTCTGTCAAACAGGAAAACTTGTCAGACTTACCAAAGGGCTGTTGGCTCACTAAAAGACATGCCCACCGCAATCCATAAAACATATCCATATTCAAGGAATAAAGTTTGGGAACCACTGTTTTAGAACATACTTTTAATTTGATTTGTCATATACTTGTCCTCTCACACAGAATATGTTTAAACTATAATGGAGCGAAGGAATAGAACCGTAGCCAAATTCCTTGTATGTGTTCACATACTTGGCCAATAAAGCTGATTCTGATTCTGACTCTGATTCTGATTGTGAAGGGAACTTCTAATGTAGGGTTCAGTTTCCAAACTGAAGTAAAAATAAAACTGATCCAATAACTAGTCATTTAGATTAGTGAATTCTGGTGTCAACAGTCACATTGATGGTAGGCTCCAGGCCCAGTATGAAGTTAATGAGTAACTGTTAAATGGAGTCAAACATCTATCAAACCAAAGAGACCAAGCTATTTCTCCTAGTAGTTGGCTAACCAAAGCAACAATGAAATGTTTTCAAGACAAATTATATACAAAAGAGAATTCCTTAAATTTGCTGTTTTTACACCTGGTGCTTCATGATGCTAAGGGATATTTCTGTGTTTGCACAATTGAGACCTATTATCGTCGTTTTTGACCATTCTTTATATTAGTTTTGACACCATACCCACCAAATTACAGGCTGTGATCTGGGATCAGGATTATCTACACAAATAAAAATGATGTCCAAAGCTACAAAAAAGAAAAAAAATCCCATTCAATTTCTATGGGTTTGTTTTTGAGTCTGTCTATCTCCCAGTGGCTCAAAATCAATAAATGCATCTTCAAGGCTAAATTACAAGATGGAAGTGAGCTCACTGTGTATGTATGTGAGGCTGTGAGTGTGTGTGTGTATTTGTATGTAGTGCTCAGTTTTTCTTTAGGATCTTAATTACTTTTCTTGCTTTACTCAATCAACATCTCGACAAACTGATGTTGGAGTGATGCATGGCTGTGTAATACCTCACCATATTTTGCATTAACATCATATAATAATGTATTTACTCATAAAGCTATGTCCTCTGATTTGACAGGTGGTTATTGATATTAAATGAAATTCTGATACAAGATTGTGGGATATAGTTAGGGGAGAGAAAATATAGAAGTATATAAATGTGGTCGTAAGACGTGCAAGAGGCAAGAACCTTGCTCACACTAAGGCTGAAAAGTGTGTGAACAAGAGATAAATTGGCTGTGAAGGAAGACAGACAGAGAGGGAGATTTAGAAATAGAAACAGAGACATAGACTACAGTAGATAATGACAGACGGAGAGGGAGGAAGAGACAGAGAAATTAGGCATGAAAGCACTACTGAGGGAAAAGGAGGCCTTTTCCTTGAGGCCCGTTCACAAAGACAGAGTAGCCAGGCCGTGCAGCCGATCTTCACATCCACAATCACAGTCCTGTAATAGATCCTCATGCCATATGACGGCAGTGCCGGTGCTGAGACAGTGGTGGGTGGTTGTGGGTTGTGGTGAGCCACAGGAATAATGGCTTTAGTTAATCTGCAGCACAGGACATACAGTCTCAAAGGACTCTATGTCAGGCAGTGTGACGGGATCGATAGTGTCTGTAACACGGAGCTTTCACCTGCTGCCTCAGGTTCAAACCTCCCACCGACAGCTCCTCCGCATCCTCACTTCACCGCCTTCACTTTCCTGACGTCGCTTTTGATCTCTTGAGTGTTGAACAACCGAAGGAGGGTGGAACGGAAAAATGGCGAGACAACATTTTCTTTACCTGAGCTGACAGAGAAGCTAAAAATAGTTGCTTTCATCTGGTTGAAGGATTGGTTTTAAGGTGGTGTGTGGGAGCTCTTCTTCAGCGCTTCGTCCTTTTAGGCAAGATGCTGGAGTGCTTTCAAGTTGCGGTGCAGGGGTCAAACATGCAGTGTCATCATGCTCCACTCTTGCAGTGTTAGCTAGCTGTGTTTCTGTCAGTACCTGAGAGCACTGCAGCAGTGGTTCTCTGAGGCAGCCAAATCCTGCAGGCCAGATGAGGTCTCTGATTCCTGAGGCAGCACTTTGCCCTGGTCTCACTCCTTTCTACACCCCACCCCCTTCCCATCCCACCCCACATCACTCGCCACTCACTCTGCAACCTGTGCACTGACAGACAGTTGTCTGGCCGAGGCCTGACATTCGGTGTACACAGCGCCGAGCCCTCAGACACAGGCGCTGTCAATCAAACACCTCTGGCAAGGAACCCTCAAATGTATTTGGACAAGAGGATGAGGATTTCAACCAAGCAGATTGCTATTTACCGTGTCACGGGGGGGTAAGGATTGGACCTTTTCTCCCCAACCCTGTGGCTCTGCTGCCTGGCCTCTGGATGGAGCCTGCGGCCTCTCATCTACTGATGCTGTGTGGTGCCATGAGAGTGTGGCAGTGGGCTGATTTCCCCGTGACAGAGACAGATAGAAGAGACTGACTTTGATAATGTGGAAGGAAATAAGGTTTTTTTTCCCTCCTCTGTGTATCCAGGGAGGCAGATAAGATGGTTGTTTCGAGCACTGGTGTTAGAGGCCATCTTCTCAGTTCTGTATTTAAGATGATTCACCGAATACTAGATCTCAGCTTTAATAACACACTGTGGGAAAAAAAAAGCCATTTTGGTCTCACTTATAATCATGACTAAAATTTGCAATCTGCTGATATAGTTTCAGCTATAATCATCATCATCATTGTACTAAGGCTGTACAATTAACTATTTAATGTCAAAATTACAATTTGAAATTGGTGTACTTTTCAAAATGCTAAAATGGCAATTTTGATTTAGAATCTACATAATCAGCAAAGTCTTAACAAGCTGAAACAGATTCACTCAGCTGTGGTTAGTTCGTGTTTAATTCTGTATGTTGAAAAAATAACAAAAGAAATGTTGATTTGTCAACTGCTGAACGTGGTTTCTGAAGGCACCTCTGTCTCATTTGGATTTTTTAACTAACAAGGATTCACTTTAAAAAACAAACAACAACAACAAAAAAGCTGTTCTTAAAGAGAACAGCACGTCCTTTGCTACCTACAAAATTTAGGGTGCTTTAGTTAGCAGGTAGTAATTGTACTAGTAATTCTAACAGGTGTACTAAGGGAAAACAATCTCAGTACATTTTTAAACAGACAGCGTCACAATTTCGATGTAATTACTGTGAGTGAAAACCACATGGAGACACAGCTGTGATGTAGCTCATCCTGTCAGTCTGTGTCAGTCCAACCTTAGCTTTAGCTTTAGCAGCTATGGCACAGAGCTAATAACTCTATCATTAATGCTCATACTGTGTCGGAACATTGCACAACATGACTTAAAGGCAGTTTTTTATTATCACAAATTGGGAACTATGTAGGTGCTTTCACTAATTATAACAGCACTTTAAAATGTCATGATTATATTGAAATAGTATTAACTGATGTCACTGTGTGATATGTCAATATGCGTGGGCTAAATGGTGATTTAAAAAGGTTCAGGTTTAATCATATTGTGTAATACATCTATGCAACATGTGGTTTCTAAGGATACATTTGTACTTTTTTCCTTTTACATTGATGGGAAGTATGTCTGTATGTTATTATCATGGGAAAATGCAATCAAATGACACGTCTCTTGTCAGGCGGCAGACTGTGTGTGGATTATTGAGACTTTTCATTAAAAGCTTTTATAGTCTAGATGGCTTCTGATCTTCAAAATGGCTCTTACATTTTATAGAAAAAAAACTCATATCCACATCCATAGCCACAGAGATGAGACAGCTTGAGTGAGTGATCATTTTCAGAGGTGCTAACTCCTTGCCTCTCTCCAAATGTCTAAAAGACTCTGAAGTGATGTTAGCAATCACAGCTTAAGACTCACTGAACCCTTTGATAATCAGTAGAGCCTTTTCTCATAAATGTCACCATGAGTGCTCTGTGCTGCACGAACACACACATATATACACACACACATTCTGTTGACATTATCACTGTCCACATCAGAGCTTTTTAATTTAATTTCCTTCACTTGTGTTTTCTTCTGTTTTTTAACCCTTTCACAGGAAAATTGTGATTCAAAAGTTTATTTAATAAATAACTAAAGTGCAACTAACGTAAACCAGTTATTTCATCATTGTTTTATTTCAAAATGAATCAGAAATGTTTCCATAGATAATATCATCTGCTGTACAACAGCAGCACACATGGACAGTGATTTAGCAGGTAACCTTTTAGTTCGCCCCTGAGGATGAATTTTTCACTAAAATGCTGCTGAGCGAGCATTGCACCTCAGTTCTTCTTCAGTCATGTCATGTTTGGTATTTTCACACTCAGTGACCAGGGATTAGATGTGGAAGTAATGTTAGCATTTCTAACATTAGCTTATCTTCGTGTTGACTGCATCAAGATTTATTGTGCGACACAGCTGGGCATTTTTAAAACGGTGCAATGCCAATTAAGATTTCAGACAGTGTTGTACACGGCGGTCCCAATGTGGATGTATTGTATTGATGTAGGTGTGTGACTGATGTAGTGAGCTAGTAGGAGAGCAGCGGCTTTTACACCAACACAACAACATGCTAGAGGTGGAAATTATGAATCACTCTGTGATTCATGTCAGTTAATCAGCAGCGGTGCTCTCAACAGGAGAGATCCACGGTGTAACTCTATTGAGTTGGTCAGTGTCAGATCAGTTTGATTGGACATGTACTGAACACATACAGGCCCTAGAGGACACAAAGAAAGAGGGCTTATTATTTGATACAACATTTATGTTGTATCCAAATCTAATGCTTGTGGTGGTTTACCAATATCTATTTTGAACCTGATTTTATTTTCTTATTTAAGTTTGATGTAACATGATTTTCACTGGACCGCCTATGGTTTTGGCTGATGTACATATGTGTATATATTTCAGTGAAAATAAAATACATTTCAGTGTATTTGTTGTTTGGCAACTACACACAGGCTCTAGACTCAAGTGAGGACCAGTCCATCCCACCAACTCCTCTTGACAAACTGCCCTGTCTTTGTTTATCTTTTGATGTTTGACCAAATTTTCCAGGTGCAGATTGAATACAAAGTGTTCAGCTTTGGCTGTAATTTAATCTGGTCTGCTAATGATCCAATTAAATCTGCAGAAGTTAAAGAAAGGCTATGCCACTTTAATTAAGTCATGTCAGCGGAGAGTAAAACATTGGCGTAGCCGTCCGTGGCTTCACAGTTGGCGTAGCAGCTAATTCAGGCTGGAGAGGATTGACTGCTAGGGCTTCTGGTTTGAATGTTTTTCCTGTGTGATGATACACACCAGCATCACACTTCCTTCTTCACAGCTTGAGGCCACTTAGTTTCATGCTCCAACCACTAATCCCATAGATGCTCAACACATTAATCTGTTTATGTTCTTTACCATCTGTTCGACACCATAAAGGTTGTTATGACTTAGATTTTAACCCAAAAGAAAAGACCAAAAAAATACACACACAACACACACACACACACACACACACACACACACACACACACACACACACACACACAGCTTGATATAAATGGAGCAGGAGGTCACTATAAGGCCATCATAGAGGGATTCATCTTGTTAGGCTTGACAGGTATTGTCGAGTTCTTTTCCTCCAAATTGGAATGTTTTCATTATTTCTCCAAGAACTTGAATCTGTCTGTTATATACATTTATTGAAGGCTGAGCCTTTGCTCACCATGCAAATCCTTACTCATATATTAGGTAAATAAAAGCATTGTTGTTTTATTAGTTAAGCCATACTTCTTCATGTGGAAAATGATGAACAACTACAATCAAGAATTTTGATTTATAGCCAGTGGTGTAGTGCTAGTGGCAAGGGTTTGTGAATTGCAGTGGAATCCTTATTATTTGGGTGTATCCATGTCTTGTAATCTAGTACCAAAGGCAAATGGAAGTAACAGCTTGAACAAAAAACATTATACCTGCTGAGAATTAACATGTTGGCATTGCGAACAAATTGCCATTGAGCATTTAGCTCAAAGCAATGCTGTCTCATTACAGCTTCACATACATGCTAATGTGGCTGTAGATAATTAGATTTGTTTTCCAAATGTATGTAGTATTGTCATTTCAATTCAAAAGTTTACTTAATTGTTATATATTTTTAATAAAACTGAGACTTTCTCTTTCTTCTGCTATTTCTTTGTCAAAAAATCATATTGGTGAGCATTTAGTCATCAGGTTGTTGGATTTCAAGGCACAAAAACAGAACTTATCCAAGATGCACAAAATTATCCCTAATAGGGTTGTAGAGTGTTAGCCAATATCCTAGTTGCTGTGAGGCTGGGCTGTGTGAGTGTCCTCACAGACCTGGATCTGGATGGTACGCAGGCCTTTGCCTCCAGTGGTTTGACGGGACTATAGATCTGGCAGCCCCGGCTGGGTCAAGGTGGCTTCCTGCTGTCTTAGACATGCAGGGATGCCCAGCTCGATGCCAGCCACGTCACCCCTGCCAGTTTAACAGTACCATCTGCCCCTGCTCCTCCTTCCGCTCAGCCAGCCTCGTCAAAACAAGTCAAGATGGCAGCCCCAGGTGGCTGTGTATGACAGCTATGGCAGAGGGGATGCTTGGAGATGCTGAGAGCTTCTGTGCAATAGTGGCAATCATCCAGGCAGGTCTGGGCTAGTGTTATATCATATAACCACCTCAATACCTTCTCAGATGTGAGACAGCGATGTAGCAACCTGCTGCCCCTCCACCAGACAGACCTGTGGTCAGGGATTACAAGTTAGCTTTGGATCAGCTCAAAGGACTGGCAGACTGCCTGTGCTCAGCAACATGGGGTCTTCCACAGTTTTATTTCCAAGCTGCAGTTTTGCCCTTGCTCTGGTTCTGTTTCATGTTCTTTAAATATTAAATTTTGGCAGCAGTCTTCATGAACTAATCCTGGAGATGTGAGGTGGGTTACAGAACCTAAATCTATATGAAATGATCTTATAGCACTAAGATTAGAATATATGGCTTAATATGTTGTTCTTAAGCTAATTCTTATAGCATCGTATAGTAGCTGTAGAAAAACACCAGTGTGTTGTAAATTGGTTATTCTCTATATGCTGCAGTTGAACAGTCGATTGCTTCCATGGAGGATATTTAATAAAAAGCATGCTAAACATTTACCATGTGCTAAACTTTAAGGAGCACAGATGGCTCCAGTTGAGCGACTGATTTACTGAGACCCTGCCTTACACATAATTGTCTGGAGTGAGAGTAAACTAGCAGCGGTGTTCTTTAATTTATACTCTGTGTTTGGATCATGTTGACCATTGTGAGCCACTGACTCTGGCAAATGGAATTAAAAGGAAGGGGCAAATGAAGTTGTAAGTAATTTATTATGCGAGTAATAACCCACACAAATTCAATAAGTAATAAAATCCAAAGTGAGAGATACAAAACCATCTAAATGAGAAAAACAAAGACCTTTGTGTTGATAATGTTTCCACAACCCAACACAAGCGGTCTGTTCCACTATAGAGTTTAAATGACACATCACCATTCTAGCCATTACAATTTCAAATGAATTTATGTACAAACATTATGTAATCAACAATTTAAAATAAAAGTAAGCAACAATATCCAGTTTGCAAAGTAAAATTCCAGTAAATGAAATATTTTAAAAATCTCTTGATAAAAGAAATGCTGAAGTTGTAGAATTACTAAGAAAATGAATTGTTATGTATTTATTCATATCAGGTGGTGACTATTACTCAATTCTACATGAAAAAGTAGAGTTGGACGTACAGTGTCCTAATTAGCATTTGTTTTTATGGTGTGAAAAGTGCCCTGCAGTTTAATGTCTTGTCTTTTGCATATTCTAATTGTCCTTCATGGCCTTTTCTCAGTCTCTACCCATTTACAGAAGAAAAGTCTTTTGGAACAGATGACATAAAATAGCAGACGATTAAAAGGGTCTTGACAAAGTCAAATTGTACTGCTTGTGCAATAATGTTGGTAAGACGGTCTCGTCTGGTTTTAACTATCTTTCAGTCATTACTGAGCATAAAATAGTTTAAAAGATTATTTTAAAAATAATTTATACAAGAGCCTTATTTGGTGTGATAGTTCTGTAGCTATAGTTGGAGTGAGAAACTGACAGTTTCAGGTGTAATAAAAAGGTGCTGCCCTTAATGCAGAATTTTCTCACAGGTGATGTGATCATTGTCTCCTCTTTTCATCTCACATCCCTTTGTCTTTCACCTTTCTCTGCTCGCGTCGTGCTCAGGAGTTTAAACCCTGCTTGCCCGAGCCGATGTGATTAGCTTTACTTTCCTTTTTTCTTTAAACCATTACTCATTAGTGGGAATGCTGAGGAGACGCCACTTTGCCAAAGCTGCCTTGATGTGTGATGCATGGCAAGGTGATGGTGTTATTGTAGCATGAGTGCAAAAGTGATGAAAGGACGAATGGATCCTCCAGGCTAATGGAGGGAGGCAGCCCAACCTGCAGCCCACTGAGTGGAGCCAGCTGTAACCGAGCTGGGAGGAATCTCTCCGGCTGGGCAGAAGAGCTGTTTTTCATGTTCTGAATGTCGCCGTGCTCATTTCTGCCAGTGAGAGTAGGAATGATTTGGATGTCACCTCCTAGGGTTATGTTTCTGAAACATGAGGTCCATCCACATGAATTTATCATTGTCATTCTGCTCACAGCCTCTGTGCTTCTCTCCCTCTGTAGAGAGGCTGCGGATGGTAGACATGACAATTTGGGTCTGAACTGACAAACAACTGCTTTTCTCAAACCTCTGCTTATGTGTACTGACCATTAAGAAGGAAACACTTTTTTTGTTGATAAATTGACTGGCTGCCATGTGGAGGCAGTTGATGCTAGTACTACCTGCCATCTTTCCAATAATCACTATTGTTGTTTTCACTGTGCACAGCTAAAATCCTTTAAACACCTCTTATTCAAATTTCTTTTGGCATCGGACAGGCTGTGACTTGACTAGAATGTAAAGTTATTTCCATCACTTTAATCTTCTCTTATTATGCTTTTATGAGCAGTTCTCAGCATTATTGTGGGAGTTGGTCAAGTAATTACTTCCAATTGACTGCCTCTGGAATATTATTCATTTTGATGCAGTTCCTTAGTGAATGTTACAAAATGCCTCCTGTTGGATTAATGTGATTATATCTTAAATAGGAAGTGTTGCCTCGCTGGAAATAATTTTCAGCACCAACATTTTCAGCCATGTGTTCCTCTGTGTGCGGTTCATGTTAACTTGCTATTTGTCACTGTTGTTACTTATCACGGTTTGTAAAGTTTCATTTGTACTTCATAATGTACTTGTAGTGTTCATAAAAAAAATGTACTCTTTTTTCCATATTAACTATGACGTATTTTGTCCATCTGCTTTCTGTTATTATTCACATTGAAAGTCATGAACACACGTATTTGAGCATGGGATTTAAAGATTATTGAACCACCACATTAGATGAATTCACTGGGAGAGATGCTAAGCTAGTTTTTAATTAATGCATGACAGGGTATTAATAAAATCCAAAATATGGCAGTAGCTAGTTAGCCCAAACAAGTTAGCTCTGTATTTAGCTTAGCATTTTAAGTACAGCAAATATCTTAATCTGTAAACAGAAATCACACATTTCTACACTATTACAGTGTTTTTTTTTTTTTTTTTTTTTTTTTTAATAAAACATTTGAGTCAGGTCTTAACTCAGTTTGACAAAAGATTTATCACATTTTTCAGTCATTTCTTTCTTTTATGGGTGACGTAAAACCTCAGTGTTGAGTTGGCTGCTTTTTAGCTGTAGCTACTATACTGTATACATGTAGATGTCAACGTGTGGGAGGCAGGCCATCATTTTAAGATAAGAACACTTCATATGAAGATGCTTAGACAGTAAATCTTCATTCCCCACACCCTTACTTGCATTTCCATAAATTTGCATCTTTGTTACATTAGTAACTGGGGTATCGGAAAGTTGAGTGTCCTTGAGGCCAGTGTTTTTGAGCTGTCAAGGAGAAACTTGTTCTTCAGATTCTGTTCTTTTTTTCTCCTTTTTTCAAAAAATGAAACACAGTCCTCGTTTCATGCATCATATTGATAAAATACTTGAAGGCACCAAAGTGTACTCACTTGACACCATGGGTTATTGTTGTCCTCGTCTGCTCTTGCATGTTATATACAGTTAACAAGCTGTTTGGACCATACGTGGACACTGAGTCTTTGAAGAACCTTTGCACAACATATATGCATACGCTTTCTGGCGTCACTATAGAAACACTCTTATGTAGAAAACTATGTGAATATCCAATAGAAAAAAAAAAAACAGCTGCCTTTTGAAGATAAGTGTAGTGTACTTTAAGTGATGATTGATATCCTGCATTTGTTATGACTCTCTTTTTTTTATCCAGCAGGAATCAGTGTTTTGCCACCTAAGGCTGCATCGAGAAATTTAACTATGTCTCAGAATTTGCTGCAACTGGTCTCTTGGTTTCCACAGAAACCAATACATGCACACAGTATTTTGGGACGCACGTGAAGTGGATAAGTTACTCTGGAGCCATAGAAGGAAGATTTCCTTTGAAATTAATGGAAGCTTCTCCATTACCACAAAAGGCTGGAAACATGCTCTGTTGGAAAGAACTTGTACTTTCTGTGGCATTTGCATTGCATTCCTACCAGAGGCAACACAAAACACAGATCTCGCTGGATGATGCGGGAATTCACGTTAATATAGTGGGTTAAACGCATTCGAGTTAATTAGCTGTTGGTGTAATGATGATGCAAAGTCATAGGCTTTCATGTCCAATTTTACAAAAGATGGCACATTTGTCAACATGATAGACTCTGGACAACTGAATAATTTGTAACTAGCTGCTGAATTTTAGTGTCTGGCTATAATTTATGGAGATGAGCAATAAACGTGTTAATATAGAATACAAACATGCAGCTAACTGGATAGTTGACAGCAGTGATGGGAATAACTGAATACATTTATGTACTTAATTTACAATTTAATCCAAGTATATTTCAGTTACTGGACAGCTATAGTTCTTTGTTACCTCATAGTGTATGATTTTATACCATTCATGTATCAGCATTTAAATATGTTAAATTGTTGTATAACAATGTAAAATTAGCTGCCCCTCAGTTAAATGCTGTTATGGGTGGTATAATGTTGTCTAAATCTAATGTTTCTACAATAATTTTAAGGCTATTGTGAGTTTGGGTTTGATGTTTGTATTTACAAACTCTTTTTCAAGTTGTAAAGACACTGATACATTTCCAGATCACTCCGGGTTTCACCTGAAGGTTAAGGTGAACAAAATTAAATTTTTCTAAACCATTCCTCAGACTTCAGTTAAGTCTGCAATAAAAAACTGGAATCTCTGCACTAGTTCAGCCTGCAGCTTCTGACAGTGGCACAGGATTCCCCAGCCACAACGAGATGATAAGAGCTTTGACTGCACAAGCCTTCAGTACTCTTAAGAGTTGTGTTCATTTTCTTGCAGCTCCCATGGCTTTTGTCTCTGTTATTGGTGGAGAGAAACGTACTCAGTGGTAAAGACAGAAACTAGGCCCTTGCCTGTGGCTCAGAAGAAATGTTTTAATTGACTGGAACAATGTTTAATCCACTTCTCGGGACAGTGGAAGAACAAATGGGTACAGCAGAAGAGCCCAGTGTTGCACTGTGGTGTGCCTACCCCCTCTAGGCTGTAGTGGATTTGGATGCACTGTCCCATGTGAATGACTTGATCACTTCTGTGAAACCTCTGGATTTTGACTAAAAAGCACTCAGTTGGTCAGGCTCACAGGATTAGAATTGTGGAGTCCTACTTTGGGGGAATTTACCAAAGACACGGTCATATTCAATCCTTCCCTTTGACCATCTAATGTCTTTTTTTTTGTGAGAGAAATTATTGGAAGGCAATTAGAACCCAACAGCCAAAATTACACAGTTAGAGTTTTGAGGTTCAGTATTATCTCTGTTTGAACACATGGAGGAGTGATTTTCCATCAAGAATGCTGATGTTTCACAATGCAGCCAACAAATACACATATGGAATGTGTTTATTATAATCATGCTCTGTTGAGTCACTTAGTTCTTGAAAAGCACACCGTGAAACAAGAAAGGAAGAGGGTCTGAACATGTTTCTCACAGTCATCTGAAGAAAAATACTCTTGGGCGTCTTTATTGGTGTTTTAATCAACTCTAACATTTTATCGATTTCAGCAAGGGGCATTTCATAAAGCAGCAGGCCAGAACCGGTTGGCAGTGTGTACCGTCAGCTGAGCAAGCAGCGAACTTTTCTCCATGGGAACTATAAGCTGTAGTCCACAAACAGAAAACTACACCACTGCCTCTCTCTCCACTGTTTGTCTCCTGGAAGTCGCTTTTGTGACACATTTTGTGTGAGGCTCGGTGCACATTTCATCTCCGTAATTAACAAACGTAATCAGAATTATGGCTAAAAGGTTCAAGTCTGTCTGTGGCAACACTGTCAGCCCAGTGGCGTTTCTGTCTCTGCTTGTCTCATTAGATTGATGACAATTTCCATTACATTACTCAGTCTATATTAACATCTCCATCCCTATCTGGAAAAATAATCAGAATCATGGCTTAAAGGCTTCATTCTGTTGTGTCTTAGAACGTTGATTCACATCTCTCCTTTGCAGTCAGCAGTGTAGATGGATGACTAAGCACAATATTGCCTTGCATTAATTACATTGACAAAGTGAAACCACAAATGATGTTGCAGGGATATATTCTGGTTACTAATGTCTTTAGCATAGCAGGGCTAACCTTAATGGCTCAGTGATCTGGGGTGTGAGGTATCATGTTGTTCTGGCTCACAACCTTTTTCACGTCATCTTCCAACCAAATTAACTAATGCAGAAATAGCACAAAAATACTTTTTAGAGATGAAAATCTGCCAAACAATACTGCTATGCAGAGACTAATTTGTTGGTGTTATTATAGTGATAGCGGGACTCATAAAAAAGATTCTCAAAAGACAGGATTAAGCTCTTATTAAAAGTAATCATTCCTCGTCATTTGCAGCTTTTGCTGGAATGAAAGTAAAAGATATTGCGGGCTGTTATTATTGTAATGACTCGGCATAAGGCTTTCATGTACAGAATATATACTGGGCTGAAGATAAAGACTATTTTTAAATATTGAATTTGTCGATATTCTAGGTAGTTTATCATATTTGAAAGAAGAAACTAAAGTGCATGAAGACATCTGGGTACATCTCTAGTCCTGCTGTTTGGCATGTTGTCATGTACAGACAAATAATGTCTCCAAGGAATGAAGCCTACTGACTTAATATATTTTAGTTTTCATCTACTGCCACATAGATGCTGACATTTTTTAATTTTAATGAAATGTCAACAATTATTGAATGGTTTCTTGTGAAATTTTGAGACAGACATCTAAATTGGCCCAACAGTACACAGTTTTCCTGGGGAAGTTGAATGGTTTCTAAGGTCAGACAGGACATTAGGCAGTACAACGATCACTCATCGAATCAGTCCTCATATTCAACTTGGCATCGCAGTATCTTACTCACAGGGGGAGGCAAGAAAAAGAATCAAGCAATCATCAGAACCACTCAAAACCAACTCTCAGACCTTTACAGTCACGCTGTAAAAAGAAAGGCAGACTCCATCAATAAGGACCCTTCACACCCCATCATCACTCCTTTCAGCTACTCCCATCAGGCAGATGCTTCAAAGCACCTGTGCCCAAAAAAGAACTTACAAAAACTCTTTCTTTCCCACTGCAATATCCATTTAAACAAGGCCAAATACACTGTCACTGCAGCTTTGCACCTAAATTTTCATGGAGCAGTTGTGTTTTAATGGCATATATGTATCTTTCATGTATTTTTTAATGTTACTTATGAATCCTAAAACAATTCTTGATCACCAACAAATGGACAAAATTTATTGAAACTTAATCTAGCCATGGAACCTGAAGAATGAATCCTAATGATTTTGATGATCTTGTTCCAACCAACAGGTCTATTGACCAACAGGTCAATTAGATAAGTTTTATTCCACTCTTTAGAAAAGATTAAGCTACAACCACCAGCTGCTTAACTGAGCTTCACTCAAACACTTGAACAAAGGAGAAACCACTAGTTAAGAAGTTGTGCTTCTCAGTACCTTTTAAGATCTATAATTACAATATTAGATCATATCTAATATTCATCACGTTTGTGTAACCTAATGTGTCAAGGCAACAATTGGCCGTTTGCAGTCTTTTGTCTGGTTGTCTGGCTGTGTGCTCGACTGATTCTTGGCTTGAAGCATTAACTTCCTGAAGTCTTTATTTATTGCCTGGCAACACTGCTCCCAGCATCTCCAGAATTTTCTCTTCCTTTTTTTTTTTTTTTTTTTTTTTTAAAAAAAAAGTCTCTCTCACTCTATCTATATATTTTGATTGAATATGTTCAATACATTCACAGAATGTACAGAGCTACTAGTGCACAACCTGAGGCAAAAAAAAAAAAAAAGGAATGGCACTGGCAAATGATGTGAGGTGAATATTCACATTGCTTTCTCTCTCAGCATACCTTTAGTTGTGTTAAAATGCTTCCAAGAATGCGTTCTGTACCTTTTTACTCCACACTTTTTTTTTTTACTATATTGCACAACTCTACTGATGTGGCTGCCCAATACAACCATAATACAGACTGATGTATACCATACTCCTTAAAACAGCTGAGGGTTATGCACTTTGCTCAAGAGCACATTGATAGTGGTTCTTGTTTCATGTTATTTAACCCGCTTGGTGTGGAGGAGGAATAAACAGGTTTAAAAGCAGATGGGAGGAATTCTGCTGTGAGATTAGCACAACACATGCACACACATACCGCAACCAGAGGATTTTTCCGAGATTAAAGAATCGACTATTTTTATCCGGCCTCCCCAGAGCCAACCTTACCTATGCTTGATGCCGTTTTAGGGAGAATAATATTCTCAATTATAATGAAGTGGCTGTTTGAAGTTTCTCCTTAGCTGTTTTGATTAAATGAATTTCATATAGAACCTCCAACACAATTTAAAGAACTCACTCCCTTGCTTTGTATTACAAATGATTGAACCGCCTAAGGTGGGAGATTTCAAGTGCATTCATTCTAATACCTTTACCAATAAGCACTGTCTCACTGAAGCAGATCCATCAGTTTATCCCATAGTATATTTGATCCTTTTTTATAAATGGTTTACAGTACATCTTTATGCTGGATTGTTGCTGGATATTCTTATGGAACAGCTGTACCAAAAGTATAAAAGTATTTTTCATTTTTTATGGAATCCTAGATTTATGAGCTTCGCCAAAGGGAAAGCAATTCCAAAAAGGACAACCAGTAACTGAAGTTTTGCCAGCTATGTCTGTTGATTGTTTTCCACCCGAACAAGCCCTCAAAATCCTCTCAGGAGGATCTGCGCTGTGGCTGACACTATATTCTGCTGCTACTGGTGTAGAGACTATGGTACATGTACTGAATATATAACCACAGAGGGGTATGTGACAAGACTAATTTGATTTGCTTTGTGCAAATTGTTCTATTTTTAATTATGTCCCAAATGTTAATTGGGACATAATTAATAAATCATGACCTCATTGATTTTGAGATATTTGGGTTATTACTGTAAGCAAATGAGACTGTCACTGAGTTGCCTTCAGCTTCTGCACTGCTTTTAATGAAGCCTCCTCAGGTTAGGTTGTGCCAAAATCATCTGTATTTTTTAACTCATGAAAAAATGATTACTTCATGACACAAATCAGGACTGGTGATAAGTGTGCAGCTAATCCTGTTTTGTATGACAAAAAATTTAACTTAGAGAAACCTAAGAAGACATTTTCCTTTCACACTGACTCTATGCCATTGTTTTGATAATTATACTATGAGTAGTACAATGCATTGCAAAATTGTGGATATTATTATAATAGTATTCCAATTTAGCATGTGTCTGACATCTTAGAAGTTAGGCAATTAAAATATTAAATGAAAACATCTATTTTTAAATAGTAAAGTGTCTTTAGACTCTTATTGTATCTGTTGTAGAGATCAAGCAATTTTCATCATTTAGTAAGCATCACAACAGCTCCTTATTTTAGAACCTAAAAGTTCATATTTATTTTTTCAAGCTACAAGCTTGTAGTTGTCGCAGTAACAATAATAAACACAGTGTTAACTTTATGAAATGGTTTTGCTTAAGTAGATTTAGGCCCAAAATACATTTGGCTAGATCTAGGAGAAAAATAATTGTTTTTGGTTCGTTATCATGTTCAGAAGAATGTGGACGCTTTCGTTATTTATGCTGTTTCACATTTCTTTGTCCTTTGCTCCTGTCCTGTCCCATCATTATGGCTGCCCAATGATACAGCATAATCGAACGTCATAATAAGTGGCACAAAAGACCAATGAGGTTGCTTTTCAAAGGAAGACAGTTTTTTACAGAGGAAACAAGAGAAACATTAGCATTCATCTGGAGAAAATTCAGTCTCCTGTTTGTTCTCTGTTATTTGTTTTGTTTCCACCACCTGAGAGAAATATCTGCTTCTTGAGCTGCAGAATATTTCACTGTTAGCTAGTTGCTACTGTTGCATTACATGGGTAGCATACTGAGTTTGCAGGGGAACTGCAGGTACTTCACTACTATATGAAGTATACAGTTTATGTAAATATCTAAAGCTAAACAACAAAAGTAGTGTTCAATAGTTGAGTTCTAATCTTAACCAAGTAGTTCAGTTATCTAAACCAATTTTGAGTGCAGAGCTGTGAGAGGCACACACACACACACACACACACACACACACACACACACACACACACACACACACACACACACACACACACACACACACACACACAGACACACACACATATATAAAACATTTATTTTTAAGTGGTTACATCTCTTGAACTTCAAGAGATACATATCAATATAGCCTCCTATGAGAACATTAGTTATTGGCAACATTCACAACTCTAAAGGAATCAACACATAAACAGGAGGTTTGTGAGCTGGAGAGAACTGCAGCGCTGGACTGATGTCTGCTTAGTCCTTCGACTGTGAAAAACAAAATTATGTTTTTGCAGAGGAAGCCCAGAAAATAGATCTCTTAGCCAGCAATTTTGAACAGTTAAAAGATGCAAGAATTGGGATGTTAGGGGGATAGAGCCAACAAAGTGTTTTAAGAAGATTAGATGAGGTTTATTTTACAGCTTATGTGATATGTATTTAATGCTATGGAATCGAAAGAGTGGTGCATTGTGGAATAGCATCAGCTTATTAAAAATAAACTAAATGCATACTATACATACAAACAATATTTGTTTTCTAGTAATTTACATCTACATGTAAATTGAAGTCAAAGGTCACATGGCACTACATAATATCACCTTGAAATAAAAAAGTGACCTATAGCTTCATTCAGATGGGATTAAAATTACAAAGGGAGGTGGAAAAATATATTGACTGTGATCTCCATAATTAAACTCATTATTTCAGATATCAGCTTAACCATCTGGAAATTACAGGAAATAGCTGGTAATGGCCTCAGACGCTCTACAAGACAATACCAAAGGAGAAGGCCAAAAGTGTCTCCAAGGGGATGCAGGAGGAAATGAAAGCATAGGGGGAGAGTAAATTATATCTGAACAAAAGATCATAAATCACTTTAAAAAAAATTGTAGAAAAATGAAAATGATGTGTTTGAATTTCTCAGAATCATCATATTTTAAATTATCTTAAGTGTAAAAGTGATTCAGTCAAACTGAATCGCTAATAGCTAATTTGAGATCCTTGTAATGAAATTAACAAAATGTAAATAAATATACTGACCAAAATAAAAAAGGTTCTGGGAAGGATTTAAACATGAGGACCAGCCACTTTACTTTTAAAAAATAGGTTATTGCAGCTGTAATTATTACTGTGGTGGAGGTGAAAAATTACTTACACATGGTCCAGATGGGATTAAAATCACTGACCAGTGCAGGTAATGTTGAAATCGCCCAGCCTCCCCTTGGAGATGCAATATAAATCCTGTCCAACTGGGGCTCAGAAGGCCTATGATGTATGAAATATGCATTTTCAGCTCATGACAGAGGCTGTGCTTGTCTGGTTGAATATGCATATCAACATACATTCAGTACTCTATCACTGTGTTCACTCAGGCAGGATGCATGCAGTTTCATCTGTAGAGGGGATGGACCAGTGGACCATGAGATGCATAGTCACACTGGGTGGGATGAAAAGCATGAGCATTATCAAGCAGAGACATGCAGAGGGCTTGAGTGGTGTAGACTTAAACCTGCATTCTTCCTTGTGGAACTTCTCATTTCTCTTCTTCTTGCTTAAGGACAATTCTGAGGTTATAGCAAGTTCAACCTTGGCAAATGAGGGTAACTATTTACTTTAGGAGTACCTTTGGTGATAAGCTGTTATGGCTTTGATCGTTTAGGTACTGGATCAACATAATGAATACAGAAACCACAGGATAATAAATGGCTAAGCATTTCCTCTTTGAGACTGGAAGCTCGTGTTCACTAAGTCTTGGAAAGTGTTTTCTAAGAGGATGTTTTTCTCTGTGTTTGGATGAATACAGTCTTGAGAACTTGACTGCAGGCTGAATTATTGTCATTGTGACAATGAGTGGTAGAGAGACGCTGATTATGTACTTTTATTAATAGGTTTGGATTTTGTGGTGCTGTATGTACAATAAAATATTCAGTAATACGCATGAACACAGAATTCATACTGCTAGGTACAGATCCAATTACTTTTACCTTTATATTAAAAATTCACTGTTATTTCATAAACTGCAGATGGCTGCTCTGCAAAAAAAAAAAAAAAAAAAAAAACTCCTTATTTTAAAATGTCAGATTTTTGGAACGGAAGAAAAACAGCTTTCTTTTTAAGATTGACACCTCTGATATTTTAAAGTTAGACGTTCTAGTGTGTTTTTCAGCTCCCAGCCCTCAACATTAAATATAATTTCAATGGTTTGGAGACATTTACAGGAAAAGAAGGTCTGTTTAAGTGACAAAATGAACAGAACAAAGAAGCAATTAGTTTGTGGTATTAGCAGCTTCTCCTCAGTGTGACAGATGATGACTAGATTTCACGACGTCCACAGTGCTGATCGCTTGCGACATCTTGCTCAGTGGCTGTCTGGTTCTGCTCTGCATGGTCCTGAATGTCAATCTGTACTGCACCCCCACACTCAGACAGTAGCTACCAGTGATGCTGCACTAATTAGCCAACCCTCTCGAGTAGCCAAGCCCTCCCTATGGCATCTGTGCCAAACAGAATTATTAAAGAGGGAGGAGGGAGGAGCTGCACCTCCTCTGCAGAAGAGAAAATACCCAGGTTCAGTTTAGCTTTCATTGCATGGCCCCCTCTGGCTGGGGAGCCAACTCGTCATCAATATTAACACCAAGACACGTCCGTTGGTGTAACGCATATTTTTTTTTACTCTAACCTGATGAAATTTTCATGTGAATCACATAATTATAATTCCCTGTTTAACTGAGTGCAGTCTGAGGAGCAGAGTTGATGCTGTGGCTCAGTGACAAAAACAACTGTTGTGTGGATACTGATGCAGTGTGTGTGTGTTTTACAGTTGAGTCAAAGTACTGGAGGTCTTTGAGTATATATGTGCACTATACAGTATGTCCTTACAGTCCAGGAAACTGAGCTGCCTAGCGTATAAATAGATTAATTTTCTACACCGCTAATTTTTTAATTTAATAATCATTGCCCCCCTTCTCCAAAGTACTTGGCCTTCCTCACCTCCTGTCTTTTGGCATTAAGTCAGCTTTGATGGCTTATTTGTTGATTTGTTTATATATTTATTAATTCATTTACCCCCCCACCACCACCAGCACCCCCTCCTCAATCCAATTTTAGCTGACATTTCTTGTCGAGATGCGAAGGATGACCTTTGAAAACGGAACACTTCCTGCCAGAGATGTGAAGGAGGTCTCACTCTCTGCTCACAAACCTCTCCTCTCTTCTCCTCTCCTCTCCCACATCTATACTGGCAATTTAACTGAACGCCTTATGTGTTTGTCTTGATTGTATTTTTTTTTTTTTTTACATGTTTGAAGTGGATATATTCAAAATGCATCCATATGAATTCACCAGTATTATTTTGTGTTCTTTGTTGTTTTCTTACTATTGTTATATCAAGCTGGATAGCAAGCAGAAAACAACTTATAAAGATAGTGATAGTACACAAATTTAATCAAACTACATGAGCATGTGCACATGTATTCCAAGGATTTCTGTGGTCTTCGAGTTTTGAATATTGTCACATAATCCTGTCTGAAGGCTTCAGTGTAACAGACAAAACTGTTTAATATTAAGATGATAGTCTGGTCTGATGTGTCTCCATTTGAATGTCTGACATCTCTGCATCTCTTTGGAGGCTTGCCCTTTTAATACATGTATATTTGGAGATCTTTAGTCTAATGTGAATCTATTTTAAGGGTTTGTTATTCGGTGTGTGTCTATTTGGAGGTCTGTGATCTTAATATGTGTCTATTTTGGGCATGTGATCTGACGTAAATGTTGAGTGGCCCTGCTCTACATCACCTAATGAGCTGCTGTTTGCTCGCCCACCTTTTCATGCGCTCTCTACATTTCTCTCTCTCAGTGTGTGTGTAATGTATTCTTCCAGTGTATAATGCAGGCCCTGTGGGACCACAGGTTTTCTCTGGGAGGTGAAATTTCATGCAGCATCTTTACATATTCTCACACACATCTTCTGTATTCAGAGCAGTGCATTCACACCAGCACAAATTTCAAGGTGACAGTATTTAACCAGTTTTGTGTGTGTGTGTGTGTGTGTGTGTGTGTGTGTGTGTGTGTGTGTGCGCACATGGGTGTGCGTGCGAGTTTGTGTGCATGCAGGTGTTGTGGGTGTGTGATACCATGAGTGCATGTGTGATATCACAGGAAATAAGAAGGCTTGTAACATCCTTAGCTCCCTGTTGCCATAGCGACACTTCTGGTTACAGGACTATCTATTAGGTCTCCCATACAAATTAACCTACTATGGAGTGTGTGTGTGTATGATCTTGAACACAGTCGGGCAGTGTGCTCCACTGGACATTTTTAACATGCACATCATTAAATGAATCATATGTTACATACACATACCCATATGTTTCTATTCCAATGAATAGTTGATATTATCATCTGTTATCTTTAATTGGCCACTTTTTGTATTTATTGACACAGCATCTTCATTAAAATTCTGTGATATCACACCTGGGGCACACTTTACTGTATCCTCTGTTATTTCAATGAGTGTGGTTGGATACACACTGTGTGTTGTGTTCAAAGTGACAATAATATGAAAAGTGTGTGTGTCATTAAGCAACCGATCACATCAAAGAAAACATCAGATCAGACAGAATGTTGCTCTTTCATTTTTCTCTCATGTTGTAATGCTGCTCATTGATGCTGGTAATAGGATTTGATATTGTACAAACTCTTGTGTTAATGCTCTCACAGAGGTGCTGTATTTCCTAATAACTGTATAGACAGATGCCTGATGTTCATATTTAAACTGATTAAAGGTTCTGGTCAAATCACTTGTAGGTTTCTGGCTATTTGCTATTGAATTTAGTGGCTTCCTGAGCTGGAGGGGTTCCTTAAGTCAATTGAATTATTTGACTTGAAAGCGGTCAACTTTCTTTTATTGAGTTGGCTGAGCCCCGAAGCTCCACACATCCAGGCCTGTTTCCCTTTTCTTGTCAATAGTACTTTGCCTTATTTTCAGCCATTAATACAGGTCTGTGTATCTACTTCACTATTCACTGATTTTATTTCATTTAAATTGAATTTAGCTCAGTTGATGATATACATCACAATTCGAGAGACAGAAAAACATAGTGATGTGGAGTTGAGACAAAAAAAAAGCCCCAGGAGACTGAAAAATTAATTTCACAATAAAAGGAGAGGAAAAAAAAAAAAAAAAATCAGAAGGACGCCTCCCCCCAAAAAACAATTTGCAAACTGTGTTTCTGAAACCGAGGCACTTCAAAAGTAGAAATGAGAAAATGGTTAGACATGACATCAAGCGAGAGACATGAAATAATTAATTAAAAAATAATTCAATTTAACTTTTTTCCTTTGTTTTTCTTTTCTCCGCAGAAACTTGTCAAAGAATCCTCTCACCACTCTGTCATGGCAGCTCTTCCAGCACCTCCAACTCTCCGAGCTGTAAGTTTTCTTCCCTCGTCTGATTTCTCTCGTTGGCTCTTTGTATTTTATTACAGCAATTTATCATCGCTCCCTTCGCACTATCTGCCTCGATACAAATTGTCTTCTCTGTATGCTATTATAATTCCTGTCTTTGTTGTACAAAACCTCTAATTTGTCTGAGCACATGTAAAAGACAGAACCTATAGGCGGTATAGTGGCGCTATGATCATATAAGTCATTTGTTGACTTAATTAACACACAAAAAGGAAACGTAATGGCCTGGTAGGAGGGGGGAGTCCGACCCCATTTTCTTGTTTGTTATGAATATTTTAGCGATCATTGTGTTTATGAAATGAGTTTGCTCTTTCACCACCGGGGAGAACATTGCGATGTTGACCCGCTTGTAATTTACACATCATTACCCCTGTCAGCGCTGTCCATCATTTGAACCTTTGCCGAGCTCTAAACACTGACGCTGCTTCCTGCGCCTTGTGGCATATAGAGCTGAGGTAAAGCAGGATGGGATACAAGACTATTTCAAGCAGGCCTCCTTATTGTGCTATTTTCAGAGGTAGAAGCAGGGCAGGTCCTCTGAGAACACGGCACAATGCTGATCTGGGGTAGTCCTGCTGTTGCATACTCCAGGCAGCAGAGTGGAGGGAAAGCCCTGCATACACTGACACTGAGAGTTTTGAATTTCTGGCATTTAGCTTAGTCTCTCATCTTGAGTGAAACTTGTCCCTTTCACTCACAGGTGTCAATGATATTGCGAAACACTTATTTCTTATCTGTCCTGCATAGGAAACAGTTCACACCAGACCCCATACCAGTGATACACAAGTGTCATCACACTTTGGGCCCTCATCAGAGGCAGATGGGTGTATGAATCCATTGGGTTGTGAATTTCATTTTTCGCTGGATAGAAGTCATTTTCTTTTATTACCAGCTGTCCCTGTTCATCTTATTGTAAGCTAGCTTGGCAATCACGGTACCTCAATCTTTCACAAGTATGTGTATAAAACTTTGCAAATCAATTAATTATATTGTCTGCAATAAGTTATTACCATGAGTCTTTAATTTCTGTCTGAACCAATATCACCTTTCTAACTTTCACAAAAATCTGTGTGAACCAGTTTTTGTGAAAGTTAGAAAGGTGAAAAAGGTGATGCCACACACCATACACCAATCAGGATTTAGCTGCATCTGACTTCGGTCATTATCAGTCACATCTAGTCAAACCATTGTATTTTATTTCTGTTGAATCTGAAGTTTGTGTTATTAATATAATTACTATGAATTGTATCTATAATAACACATGAGGAAAATATGAATAAAGTGCAATCGAAATTTAAAATAATATCTTTAAAAACAAACAGACAAACTACAGAATTAAAACATATTCACAAGTGAAAAAGTGTGGAGTAGAAATACTGAGAGTACAAAACAATAGTACTTATTTATTCATCACTGAGTGTATTATACACTGCAGCTTGAATTTCACACTTGAATAATAGAAAAACCAGATCAGGGCTCTTTTTGCCCACAGAGACACTGAAGTAGTGAGCATAGTATTCAAGTTCAGTTAAATGACCTCAAATTCCTAGACAACAGAGTACAACACATGCAGTAAACTAAAATAACGAGCACAGATCCCTCTCTAACCAAATCACCATACATCTCCCAGTGCACGATTTGCTCTGATGTGCAATCCTATTTCTTCTTAAGCAACCATTTTAGATGCGTACAAATGGTGTCTTTGTTGTTCTACATGAAAAGCAAGGCAGGGTGATGCCTGTGTTTCCTGGTGAATGCTGATGAGGAGTGAGGGTTCATGTCTATTCCATTCGGTGTGTTTAGTTAAGAGGTGTCAGTTGGAGTGGCATGGCGGCACAGACATGAGCCGAGGCGTTATGCAAGAAGGAAGCCATGTGGAATCAGGCCTTGCTAATAGGAAATGAGTCACTCTATCATAGGCAGAGTCTGCGACGTGGCCCTGACATCATTACTCTCTTCACTGTGTCTATGTGCTCACCCAAACCATATTAGCTTGGTAAGTGCCAATCATTCAATCATGCCAAATGAAGCACGCTCACTGGACTGCTATTGCCTTTAATTATTACAATAATACATAATGCAGTACACAATGCAGTATCAGTGTTAAGTGCCACCAGTGCTATTGAACCACATTGATATTATATAAATAGAGGAAGATCAAACCAGCTGAAATAATTTCCGTTTTATGTGACGAAAGGAGAGTGTGGCCCTTTGCCACAACGCTGTCACTGCACTGTTATCACAGTCACTCTAGGCACTGTTACTATAATTGTATTTCATTTTTTCTAACAATGAAAGAGTATCAATATCAAAGCTGCAACACATCAGTGACAGTGACCTGCAATGAACAGAAAATGGGCAAATGTCTTTTTTAAAGCCAGTAAATTACAGTGAAGACCCCTCACAAGCCTTACAGTGACACTGTTTTAAGTCTATATTGTAAATTTCACTATTGCTGTTGTTTTATCTCACTGCTGCTTAAAGCTTCTCTTTTAATTTGCCTCCACAGGTTGTGAAGAGAACAGATGTGTGCACCAAAAATTAAAATCAAGAAAAAAAAAGTGTAATTTTACTCAGAACGTAGTGCAAAAGACTGATAAAGTACAAGTAAAAATGCCCTACTGAATTCCCCATTAAACAACGCGCATCAAAGCGGTGTGATTGGCCAACTATGGAATTAAAAGCTACAGTTCCTGCTTGTAAGTGCCAATGAAGACATAATTAATTAGGTGTAAAACATGTGAAAGTGGCTGAATAAACGATTGGGTTTGACATGAAGGCAGGATGTCTCTGTTAACCTCAAACAAGCGGCGAATGTGTAGCCCAGTGATCACTCATTACATGGTCTTGGGTGTAGCTGTCTGTGGTTTAAGAGCCTGATTCATGCCCTCGATTCCACAAATGAAATAAAACTTGGGAACTAACGTCAATAGGTGTGATGAGGAAACACTTAAAAGTGGAGAGGGAAAAGTAGTTTCTATCAGTTAACATATATCAAGCCTGTTATTCCCTTATCAGATGCTCCTTATCAAGCCTAGTAGTGAAGCTGCAAACAGTTGCTTTGTTTTGCAGGTTGATTGCACAGATATTTCACACTCTCTGTAATATCTTAATATCAGTAACAATGGCAGTACTATCAGTGGAATCTCAATAATCTCAAGTCTTTTGTGACTCCTGTGAAAAGGCCCCAACATCACATTGAAGCTTTACAATAGACGTCCGCTGTGTGCTGCCTCTGGATGCGACACAGATAATCGGCTCTGTCTCTTTGTCTGTGTGCCCTTTAGCCAAAGGACCAGAACTACTGCAGTGTGCTGCAGAGCACAGCCAATCACAAGCCTGAGAACAGCAGTAAGGTGAAGGGGGCGTCTAAATGCTAAATCTGCTGCTGTGACTTCCAGGGTGATATTATTGAAGATTATTTGAAGCAGAGTTGGCGGCAGTCACTGGTACCGCCGTCTTCGAAGAAGCTCATTCTGTCTCGTCCACAAAAAAGAGGAAAATATTCTTCTTCTTAAGCAACTGAAGTGATCTGCCTCAGGCAATGTGCATCCCGAATCCCTTTATTCTGTTACTGCTTCTTTAATCCCAGCTCTCTGGAAAGCCGGGGCCGACGCAAAGTCAAACATTTACGCTTCTCACTGCAAAATGGATTTTTCTTTGAATATGGATGAATTATGAATAGATCAAACCTGTAATCTTCTGATATGACTGCCAGTGGATTAGGATGAATTAAACATTAAATTTCCAAGGGCTCTGTGAACAGGTAAATTACTACATTTTAACCTTCATTTCATTAGGGTCCAATTGCACTCTGGGCAAATTCTCCCTGAAATACATGACATTTACACCAACTCTTCAAAAACATCAAAGACTGACTTGCAAAAGGAAAAGAGGGTATTAAAATGTTAAATGCAGTAGAAAAGACTAGACTGTGGGCAGCAGTGGCCTTAACACTAAAGAGGTCACTGGCTTAAAACTCAGACTGCAGAGCTGAATACCCTCCATGTGTTGAATGAAACACATGGAGATGAAAAAATGACAAAACCCTCTATTATTGACCTGGTTTTGTAAAAGCAGCCACAACATACAAAATGCAGATTAAAAAGACTTCCCCTTTAAAAACTTAATATCTGGACACCATATATTGACGAGCCCACGCATACAAAAAAACTCTCTGTGGCTCATGTCAGCTTTTAAGTTGAATGAAGGTGTCAGCAGGTATTATGGCTTGATGTTGGTAAGGTTTGCTGGCTATCTGTTGCTGTATCTGTATCTCCAGTCTGGCGTTAAAGAGCAGGTGTCTCATAGAACAGTTGGTTGAGCTTCAATTTACAACCTGTTAACCAACTCTGGCCACTTGTATTTTCTCATATGATACACAGGCTTGTTGTGTGTACAATAATTACTTCAAATTATTCAAATACTGTCATTGTCATTTCTGTCATTGATTTGACAGAAATGATTTGATTATCAATAGAAAATGGTATGTGGGGTTAAATTTGCAGGGATTTAGATATGCACAAGTTACTTAGGTAACAAATATTTAATCAGCTGGGTTAACAAACAGCAGTACAGTCTATATTTTGATGTGTGTTTAAATGCACAAAGTACATCCTTAATTCTATACTATCTCCCTTCGATATTATTTCTGTTGAGTGTTCAAGTCACCCTGACCATAATTTGCCATATAAAAAAAAAAATGCTGTTCAAACAATAGGTGGGGTCTTGCCAGCATGAACAAATAAAAAGTGGCTGCCAATAAAAACAGGCTTAAAAAACATCAAGGAGGAATCAGCTGCAGCAGCAGATCACATGATCGAATCAGTAGAAGACACGTTTCTTCATAGCAGTTCCATCAGTACAGATAATTAATTCTAGTCTTTTCTTTGCATACTTCTGATTGATGTTAAGTTCAACTCACAACATCCCGTTGTTTTTTTTTTTTTCACATTAAAAGCTGACTTAAGGCTTTAAATGGAAAATTCAGTAAGTGTTGAGTTTCATTTTTGGTAATTTGGGAAAATATTTCAAATGAATTCCTGACATGACTCTCGCTGTAATGATGAAATAGTGCTGTGGAAATTGACATGGAAGACATTTTGACTTTTCATTAAAGAGGGAGCAGGGGAAATTGGAAATAAAGGTCTGTCTCCAATAAAAGACAAAAATAAGTAAAATGAATAAAGCCTTGCTCCCGCCGCTAGTTGAGACATTTTGTGCATGTGGAGCTGCAAAATTTCTTTTTATATTTGCAACAACAAATTTCCTCAGTAGGCAAAAAAAAAAAAAAAAAAACAGTCATAGGTTAATGCCCAAAAATAGATACCAAAATTCCACTTTCCTGCCAGAACTGTAATAACACAACCACCAGTGCACTTCTTCACACTCTTCTACTCGTGCTGGGCTTGACTGAAGCCATGAAATTACCCGAGACCCAAGCACAGAAAATAAAAAAATACAGACTTGCACCTGCTTGTGTCTGTACCTCTGTGAAGGTAGAGTCTATAGTGAAGCAAATGTCTGGAATAAGGCAGGAGGGCATTTGGACCAAAACTAAACCAGGGGATTCTTCAGAAGGCTATGCTTTGTACTGCATCGCTCCTGGGTCTGGATATGTATCAACATGATTTTGCTGACTCAAATACCTTTGGAAAACAACAGCGAGTGAGTGAAGGGAAGCAGGCAAAGATAAATGGTGTATTCCTTCTGTGTGCATTGAATCTGTTGTAGATAACTGGTCAGCAGTCAATTAGGACATTTATGATTTTATAGGGACCATTATACGTACAAATTGATGGACTTGGAGTGGCACTTGGTATTATTCTCATCAGCCAGCTGACAATTCAGTCCAATAATCACTCCTTTTTTTTTTCTTTTTTTTTGCTGGAAACCAAAGTAGAGTGTTTTGGTTTCCAGCAACTCCTGAGAGAAGTTTGTGATATCTAACTGTTTTGCTGTTAAACGTGCCATCTCTGTGTTCACCAATTTTTTGCTGACTGTTTCTTTCTGTTGGGCAGCTCGCATGCAGTTAGTTTATTGGAGCTTTTTGCTGAAAACAGCTGCCTGCTGTGTTTAGAAATGAGAGCAGTGAGATGGAATCAGAACAGTAAATTTGTGTGTCATAAAAACTAGTAAAAAAGTTAGCGCTAAGACACTGATGCCATGCTCTAATCATATTAACATCTTTCCTTGCATTAAAACACAAATATGGTGTGATACTGTACGAACCATCCATTCCGGATGGTGCGGTTTGTTTTTTTAGTATTTCAGCTTATGAGAAAATGATACAATAACTGTATGACACAAAATAAAATAACATGATTACAGAAAAGTAAAAAAAAAAAATGGTTTAGAAGCCATAGAGCAAAAGCAATCCATTAAACAACTGCAGAGCATACTCTACATATCATGTATGTATAACCATAAATAGGGAGCACACAGCATATCACGTTATCATTCATCCTAAATATGCACTATGAATATGTACATAAAGCACCTGTCTTCTAAAAATAACCTCTCAAAGTACTAGAAGAGTCCCCTGCAACAATCTTTGAAAAAAAATTGCCTTAAGCTGCTGCTCACTTTGTCCATTTTGCTACCTGAAGCCTTCTCTGACCTGACTCTGGTGCCCTCGCTCCTCTGCATGATTGCAGTGCAGGTGGTGCTGTCGATAAGCCAAAGTCTGGTCTGGCTCCTCAGACAAATTATGCCGTAGTGGTTTGAAAAAAAAAAAAAAAGCCAGTCAGTGAAAGAGTCTGTCTGGACGCTAACTGACCAAGTGGTTGCAACCTTAAAGAAAAGCAGTGATGGTAACAAAACGGTGATTTATTCGTTCGCATGGTGCCACTTGCTCATGACATAAGCAGAACACATAGCGTGACAATGATGGCACTAGTCCAGGAGCAACAAGGAGTGTGGTAAAGCAATGATACACACTTCGCACAGTGAGGTAAAAGCAACTGTTAAGCAAATTTAGCAGGATCAGGGGAAAGTGCTTATGTTGTGGAAACTCTTGCTGACAAGAGGAGTATTAAATTTGACACTGGTTGAGTCACCTCTCTGTTATTTTTCCGCTTTTATCCCCCCTGATTGATTTCTACTATTCTTTCTTAAAACTTTAATCTCTCATCTCTCGCTGTACAATGAAATGTGAGTGTAATTTGCTGCTATTGACAGAAGAGCAACAGTGCAGCAGTGGTGCAGCAACCGAGCAGACATAATATAAAATGAGACAGTCATGTCTGTGTGTCTTTATTCAGCCCATTGCTAGATACCACACTGTCAGCTGCTTTAAGACTGTAGGAGCCAGTCTTGAATGGCTCGACAGTCAGATTATCTCTTTTCTTCACCAAAATATTAACGAGAATACTGGACACACTGTTTGATTGACAATTCATCTATGGGAAGTGCAGTGCAGAAATACCGCAGCAATGAGTGCTTTGCATCTAAGATGAAGAGAAAAGAAAGGATGTGATTTAAAAAAAAATAGAGAGAAAGAAGTGATACATGCATTTTCCGATGGTAATGGTGCCAGATACATCACAGTTATATTTAAAACAGTGGTTTTTCAATTTCACACATAACTAAACAAAAGAAAGCTTCTCATTTTGTAATTACAGACCACAGATTGATTTGGCTGAATTAAAGGACTGTCACTGACAGGTTTCAGCTAGCTAGCATAAACTAATGTTAACAACACAGCTGATTACCTTTTTTTTAAACTGAGAAATCAGGAAGCAGAATCTTGACTGTGTACCAGAGAAAAGGCAGAGGCTAAAAGCTACATGTACAGGGCAGTTATTAATTACCAGTTGATCTGTTTAAAAGACATAGGACACGTAATTAAAGCAGTTTTATTATTTGATCTTATTGAAAATGCCAAGATTAGTCTTTGATTTGCACTTTTCTCAGAGGTTAGTTCAACATTTCTGCTTTGTAGACATCAACTTACCTAAGTATACACAACAAAGTAATTTTTCTTTATTATGTTTATTTTAACAGAGATGATTGCTGGCTATTAGTCGCCTTCAGCAGCGACAGCTCCATAAACAGCAACATAAATAATCACATTCTCTGTGGACCCGTCACAGTTCACAGGACTGTCATGACTCAGTGTGGTTAGCTGTCTTGTAGCCAATAGAGGTCACGCCTCTGAGACAGACACTCAAAGTGCAAATCATTTCTCTTGCTATGAGACGAGAGACCGTGGAAGTCGACTGAACACCGTGTGGACGCTACTGTATGCAGTGTGTCCCTGCCGGGTAGCTAACAGCAGCTAACAGCTGTCTGCAGATATCAGGCTGATGTCTTGTCAACACAAACAGTGCAGATGACTTAGTGAGCATACTTTTAGTTTCTGTCCTGTCTGTGCTCAAAGTGATAATTAAAGTGGATGCCTGTAATTAATGAAAGCATCTGTGAGTGATAGTTCAGTATGGGATGGCATTTATCTTTTTTAAAGTATGCATGATGGAGGCACTGATGCAACTTTGACATGTTTTTAATGAAAAGTTAGCTCAAGTAACATTATGTCATGTTTTAATCATTAAATTTTAGTGAAATTTAGTGATAATACAATGCAATTTATGCAGTGCTACTCACAAATTTAACATCACAGGATAAACTCTAAGTCATTTTTTGCAACATTGCTATTTATCTACTGCAACTAAAGCATTGTAATTTAACACTATCCTTAGTTTTCCGCAGTACATAGTACAGTATTACAAATAAAAAAGGAATTAAAATTATATTCATAAATGAAATGTTATTAAACAGTTACTACCCTTCAGAGAATCCAGACAATAGGCGTAGCTGAAAGCCACTGCAATCATTTTACAAATCATTCTTTAGTGGAGGATTTTAACCTGTGGCAAAATGACAGACAATTGTGAGATATACAGTAGAGTTGCAAATGAATATTCTCTTATGAATATGCATTAACATCTGGGTGCATTGAGTTGTTGTAGTGGTGATGAGCAGAGCAAAAAGAGGAACTAACTACACACGTTTCTGCTGAATTACCACAAAGCCAAGCATCATGGGAAATCCAAGCGAAAGTCGCACCTAGGATCAGTGGAACTGTGGTAAATATAAGCTAAATTAGGCAATTTATTAAACACACAGGATTTTCAGACCTAAAATGATTCCTGACCGTAAAATAGGGAGAGGAACCAACGCATTCAAGCTGTGATCAAAGCGGGCGAGCAACAATGCAGCGTACAGCTTATCGTTGCTGGTGATCCACCTCTTCTCAGCCAAAGCACCTGTGTGTACATTTCCCAGAAAAAAACAGCCTCCGGTGGTGATCATTAGCTCTCCTCTGGAGTAGCAGGGCGGATCGTTAGCCAGCTTCAAGGAAACATCACGCTGTTAGCTCTCTGTATCTGGGGTCACAATGCTGTTTGCTTTTGTTCTTTTTTTTTAAGTCTAATCTGCTCTTCTTCAGACATTGATCAACTTGAAGCTGTCAGTTTGCTTTTTCTTTATTATTCTTTGTTGTTTTTTTACCTTCTTGAGATGGTGGAACTGAAAAAATCAAAACAATGTTGGTGTGTCACTGTGAAACACAGGGTTACAGCTCTTATCGCACCATACTATCCTTTTTCCCCCCAATTTTTTTTCCCCTCTATCATAATAGCAGCACATTGGCCTTGATGCACTCTGCCCAGAGGAATACTGGTAAATGTATGGAGGTTGTGGTTATTATTAACAATTAGCATAATTACAGTACAAACAGGAGAAGGTCTGAGCTGGCCTGCTCTTGTGAGCTTTGATGAGCTTAGCCCTTGTGATTCAACTTGTGTAGCTTTAAATGAAACCTTTAACAGTAAAAGTCTTCACACAGGCGTGTGGAGTGAGCTCCTCCCTGCTGTATACAGTGTTTCAGAGCTCAAAGCATTAATGCATTTAAAGATACTTCACTGTGACTGTGCATAGTCTCAAATTTTAACAAGCCCACTATAAAATTAGGCTGATTTTGGTATTATTATTCTCAGACTACTTGCAGACCGACAAAAATTAGTTAAGATTAATAAGAGCTTCAGTATTTCATCATGAGAATTTAATTTTTTTTTTCCCAGAAGACAGCGTGTGGAGGCTGTTGAAATATGATTTAGACTGTTTCTATTTAGAAATCAAAATATTTATGCTTGATTGTTAAACTTTTTATTCCGTTATTATTTCCCAAAACATTTTCTTGAAAAAAATTCTCTGTTCTCTTATTAATTATCGAAGAAAATCTTCAGCAAACCAAACTAATTAAATAAAATCTACATTGGAAAAGTAAAAAAAAGAGAGAGAAGATATATGTACTCTTTTCCATTTTATATGTAGAAGTGGTGATGATGGTTTAATAAATATAAAAGTGATGAGGGCATATTCACTACTAATGATGAATAAAATGAATAGGTTTTCTAACATACAAATTGGTTGATAAAGTGTTGGTGTGGTGTGGCGTCTCTTCCTCGCAGCAGTATGAATTAGCTCTATGAGTAAGCTGTCATATAGTGAATGTGAGAAGACTTTGCTCTAACTACAGTATCAGACTGAGGGAGCACCTGATAATAAGCGAGATCTACCTGCGGGAATCTATTCTCATTACTCCATACAGCATGGTGGACGTAGCCCCATACATTATTCATGCTTTCTGCAATATCTTATTGACCTCTGTCAAGGACATTTGGACAGGCATTCATCTTGACAAAATTGGTCAATCACAGCCACCAAATTGGACATATGCAAAATGCAGAGGTGGCATACCACGTTGAATAATGTGACTGTAGTTCACACTACTGTGAGAATGAAATGTATGCACAGAGGAGCCTAATGATACCTGCCTGCTGCTAATATAGCCTGAGACTGATAACCTGAGCGCTGTTTTGACCTTTTACCTTCTCACATTTGAATGCCACAGCGCAGACGTTCAATTCCCCCCTCTAGTCTGTTGATGTGAATGAATTCAGCTATTACAAAAATATTATAAACCATACATCTGAGGTGCCTATCACACGGTGTGCACCAGGATGTTTCAGTGATGATTTAGTTGCAGATTTTTGTGTTATTGACACTCTTAATTATGTTATTATTGTTGATATTGTGAAGAATGTTGCTAATTCGGATGAGAGTGTCTTTGCTGATGTTTCTTTGCTGCAGCTGAAGATGCTTCGTCTTGTGTCTGTTACTAATGAGGAAGGTTGAGTGTTTGCACAATTTAGGGGAAGCAGCTGACTGAAATTCATTTTACCTCCAAAGACGAGAATTGAAGAGTCTCCTAAATATATAACTCTCTCATTTCTGGTATTTTTTAGGCTTTCCTACCATATGTGGAGTGTGCCTGTAAATTGCACAATCACAGATAGTTAATCACAAAATGGCAGATACTCATATTTTCTTCAGCTCCTGTTGCAGGAGAACAATAAACAATCTTGCTCAATAGTATGCTTAGAAGCAGGCTGTTTTTTAAGTGGAAGCGTTATGTTAGTTTTATAATGTGGTGTTATTTCTGTTGTCATTAGTGGTATTATTTCTTCCTTTCAATAGTTTAAATAATCAAACATATGTACAATAATTTCCTAAACAAGTAAGATTGCATCTATTGCAATCATTTCTGCCTGACGTGTAGCTGGTTCGATAATTTGGTGATGCTGCTGCCATAATACACTGCTGAAATGTCTGAAATAGTTTTTAAAAATATTTTTGGCATAGGGCCAAAAAAGTAGACCGCCATTTTAGCATGAAAAATACCTGGAAGAAACTGTTGCAGCTAAGAAGTTGATACAGTTTCCGTAATAATGACATTCGAGTGTCAAACTATATGTGTGGCAGGTTTGTGCTAAAACTTAAACGAGACAAAAAATCTGGGTTCTCGGGAGTATTTCTCCCTGGAAACTTGAACAGATTTTTAACAAGAATTCCCAGGCAAGAATTAGTGAGATCTAAAGTCTTGGTATTCAATAATACAAAAGAGCTGTTGTCACAATGAATATTCAAAAGAAATTCAAGGGAAATTTGAAACAGTTTTATACATCAAAGTCTGTTTACATGGTTTACTGCACATGAGAAAAAAAGGTTGTATAAAGCTTTTTCATGCTACAGAGGGAGCTGTGTATAGGTTTTAGAAGTGTAATGGAGTACATTTGTTAGTACTGAAGAAAGTTAATTTGTCTTCAGCAGATTGTGTCCTTGCAAATACTGGTATTTGTGTTGTTTTCAATGCAGAGTTGTTGTTAAAGCTATTTATGCAGCTGAAGATATGAACTGAATGCATCTTGAATGTAGTAATGAGTGTCACTGCCAGTGCTGGGTATGTTATGTCCAGATAATGGTGTGGGAAGTGTTCAATGCCGTTACTGCTTGTATCTTAAGGCAGCTGGACTGTCGTTGGTGTTGTTGTTCATTATGTTGTTTTTCTTTTGTGTGTGTGTGTGTGTGTGTGTGTTCCAAGGCGCCTTGATGGTGTGGTGTTCGAATGCGGTTGTGATATCCGCTGGATCCAGCTGTGGCAGCAGAGAGGAGAGGCCGGGCTCCACACGCAGCAGCTTTACTGCAGGAATGGCGCCTCCAAGATACGACTGCACAACATGTACATCCACAATTGTGGTAAGAGGAGGAGGAGGAGGTGGGAGGGAGGTAGAGGAGAGTGTGATCTGTGTTTAAACAAGAGAAAAAGACTAAAGGATGATGAAACAGCTGAGAGGGGGAAGGAGGGAAGGAAAAGGTAGATGGGATGGAGACAAAGGAAATGGGAAAGATTGGAGGGTAATGTTGAGAATATCTGATGGAGGAAGGAGGAAAGGGTTAAAGGTGAAATGGAGGAAAGAAAAGCAGAGCAGGGAGATGAGTTGAGGCAGGAAGAGGAGGAGGTGTGACAGAGTTCAGAGGGTGAATCTGATGTGAGGAGCTGTGTGTTGATTGTGACAGAGGCTGTAGACTCTGCAGTATTATCTCTTGTTGGTGACTCATCCCTGTGACATCCAATGTGTGTGTATGTATGTGTGTGTGCGTGCGGGTGTGTGAGAGGTTGCATGTGTGTTTCTGTATCCCACTACATCCTTTGTACTAATTTTATCACATTAATGAAAAGTGATTAATTGATTTAGTGTGAAAATATGTAGACAAAGGCAGTGACAGGCGTGTATTAATATGAACATACACTGCTCCTGTGTATCCTTGTGTGTGTGTATTTAAATGTGTGTGTTTTCAGACTTACCAGAGATCAGTGTGAGCCACAGCAGTGTGTTGGTGATGGAAGGCGACAATGTGACGGTGAGCTGCAATGGATCTGGATCCCCACTGCCTGAAGTGGACTGGACTGTCAGCGAGCTTCACTCCATCAACACACACCTGGTCAGACCAACAGACAAACACACACAGACACAAATAACTGTGAATCAACTATTGTTTATCTAAAACGTTCAAAAATGAGACACAAAAATGTAAATAATCAAAAATAATCCGGTTAATTTTCATCCAGATATTCTTATTCTTTGGATGAAGCTATTTTATGATCTTATTTTGAGTGATGATCATGTGGTTGCAATGACATTAGTTGTGCAGTAGGTGTTTTGGAAACCATCCCAGCATGCTGCGGGGTACTAGATGAAGAGACGTTACTTTTATTTCATGTGTCCCTTCTCTGTTCTTTATTGTGCTCCTCAATATTTTCACACATTCATTACCGTGTTAAACAGTTAGATATCAGCGGTTAGACTGTGAGTCACTTATTGTGAGTGAATCTGGTTTCAGTGAGTAAAAGTGATGCTGTTTACATTTACATATGACAACAAATGTATTATTATAGCACTGATCATTGAACACTAATAATATCCTACCTGAGGATTTTAGCTATTATTCACACCTCTGATATTTTTACCTTTCAATAATAACTTATTTCTGACAGGAAATGCTGCCAAAAACTATTATGAACTTTATTTACACGGTTCCAGTTTTCTAATATTTTATAAATATATATCAATTCATTGTTGTTTATTTGAGTCTGTATGCAGTTAATTGCTATTTTTCTTGCCCAGTGGTCTTTTCTCTTATTTTTGGGATTTGCTCATATTATCTAAATCCACATTAAATCTAAAACCAATTAAAATAAATTCCATTTATTATTATTATTATTATTATTATTATTATTATTACTAAAATGTATGATTAAGCTAACTGTACTACCTGTTGTGGTTAAGGTTTTGCACTTGCTTTGACTCTAAAGACTAAAAAAAAAAAATCCAGACTGTCTGGATTAAGCTAACTTACTTATTCACATATAATGAACAGCTTTGCTGAGTAGCTTTGCTGCTAGGTTACCATGGTGATCTACGTCTGTTCTGTTTGTGAGAGCAAGAGGCACGGCTAACCTTCTAATCTCACTCCTCGAGTCAGGCCCCAGGGACGTCGTGGCAACAACAACAGCACAGATAAACAGCATGAAGAGGAGAACAGCAGTTTGTGAAATTGCCATGTGGCTGTGTTTGTCATCTGTGTCTTAAATGCTCGCAGTGACTTAAAAGATGAAAGTTACCTCAGCCTCAGGCTTGATGTTTCTGGGTAGATGTATACTGTATTTCATTGAGATGAATGAAGTGTTGGGGAACATGGCCAAGTGAAGGCTAAGAGGGAAACATAAATATTGTCTTTGGCTACCTAAAAGTGTAAAGTTGTGAATCAGTTAGTCTAATTATTGCCAAAAATTTACAATACATCACTCTTTACATTCCCCAGGCCCTATGGTAAACCAGACTCACTTAAGTAATTAATTCTCATTTGTAGTGCCCTGTTCCTTTCCACAGTAATTTAACCAATGAATATTTAACTGAGGTTTTTGTTAAACAATAAAATATTTAAACCCTGTAATGTGTGCTGCAAAGTTTGTCCTTCACTCACCTAAACATATCTCTTTCTCTGTCTGTGTTTTTCATTCTCTGCTCACAGTCCAACGTTTACTGGCCCAACATCCACTCTATCAACTTGACTCTTTTCAACATTAGCCGAGATGACAACAACTTCCAGCTGACCTGCATCGCGGAGAATGTGGTGGGGATGACCAATTCCTCCATCCAGCTCAACGTACAGTGTGAGTTTGAGTTTTCCCCTGATTGAACCACTGTAGACATGAAGGGAAGACTGTGTTTAGCTCATAGTGGACAAAGTAACTGACAACCAGAGACAAACATTTCAAACACTATAGTAGTCTTCTGACTTGTGCACCTTCCTGCTTAAATTTGCATAATGATAACAAAACATTTTTATGCTTTAATAATATGAGAAAATCTCTGCTGCTTGTGTTATGTGGGAGTGAGTATATTGACATAAAATTTTCACTTATTCTGACTGAATTGTCCAATTAATCCCCTGATTTGCAAAGCTGTTCATGTTTAATATCCTATAGGTTAGTATTATCAGAACAAAAATACTGGAAGGAGGAAGCAAAAACAACAAATAAATAAAATAAAAAATAAAAATCCTTTGTAATAGAAATAGTAGAACATTGGACTCTTATACTGAGATACAACAGCCCAGGTTTGTCTAATGCTCCATTTCTCAGTAAGTATATTGAAATAGATCATTTTAATAAGGCCATTAAAATGTTTTTGTGTGTGAAAATGAGTGTGACATTTTATCACCTCAGTGTTTTACACTGTTACCTTTACAGCCACAGAGCAGAGTTTATTAAGATACAGGCTCCTCACAGCTGCATGTAGACAGAGTGGTGATTACAGCAAAACACAAACTTTGATGCGCTAAGATGCTTGGTTGCAATGCTAACATGCTAAAGTTAGATAGTATATGATGATGGCACAAGGTTATTACAAGGAGACATTGACATCCCTACCAGATTTTATGGAATTACACCCAACAGCAGTTAATAGCACTTTGCTAAATACCTAATTTGTAAACCTTGTGGTTGTGCTAAAGGAAAAAGTATGTTGAACTGACTAAAACTGCTTCCATTAAAGTCATGTTGCCACCATAGCTATTCATGTTTGTCCTTTATTTTGTTGTTTAGGTAAGACTAAATACACACCAGTTAGGTATCTTTGTTTTTTGATATTTTTCGGCCCTTTTTGCGTTTGATAGGACAGTAGTGATAGTATTTGATAGTACTGATAGTACAGTGACGATAGACAGGAAAGTGGGGAGAAGAGTGGGGGGATGACAGAAATGATGTGGTGCGTCCTAACCACTGGATATCCAGGCACTCCATAGTTAGGTGTCTTGTGTATTACATCTTACTTAATGATTCTTTATTAATGCCCTTCTGGGATTGAAATGGTTAAAAAAAAACTTATTCATGTTGCTGTTGTTCAAAGGGATAACCAGTGAGGCTTTTGGGTGAAGTATTTACTTGGAATTAAATGTTGCTGCCAAAAACCGTGCTAGTGGCTCAAAATCTGACATTGTTTTTTTTTTTTTTTTTTTCTACAGACATCTCCATTAAATCACCAGTATACCAAAAGACAGCACAATTTGACAAGGGCTTTGTCCTTCGGTACTGAAGTGACATTTGCACAGGGGACAGCTTCATTGTCAGTCATCTGCCATTCAATTATTTTGTGAGGCATATATCAATGTCTTGAAAGTATTCAGTCAGAGCAAAGACAAGCCAGACTTACTGCTTTTAAAGACAATAGATCTGCTGGCTGTGCATCATGAAGCACTGACATCCGTCAGGAGTAATAATGTATGATGGTGCCCCTTAAAAGCACTCTTTTATGCTGTATTTGTAAATAAATACATACATTTGCAGGAAGTGCAGTGCTGTTCTTATTAGTTTTCTATCAGTGTAATGAGGAAAAGTTAACACTGATTGAATACATCTGCACTATGAATGTTTTCACTACAACCACTTCATAACCATTTTATAATCTTTCTCTAACCTTAAAACTGCTGTAATTAAAAATTTGCTCAACAATGGATTAAGAGGCTACAGGTAATGTGGAAGTGATAGCATATAATTATAAACCCACAGATAATTATCATCCAACTTCCCAAAAGCATTTCAGACTGTTGTAGTGTCTTTTAGCTCATTGTTTGGTTTTGCAGCAACTTGAATGTTTTTGTTCACTCTCATTGTTCTCACGTGAAATGATAAACTACCATGTGAGCAACAGCCAACAGTATTATGCAAGATAAGGATTATTCAGGACTGAGTTGTGAATGACTTGTTTATGTAGTCCACTGATTGGTTTGAACTTTTTATTTCCAAAGTCCTGTAGAATGATTCATCAGTCATAATATGAATGGTTGCTGCTGACTTTAACTGGACATCAGACAAGCAGGAAGTTATTTAAAATAGAGCAGAATACTTGAGGACAAGCACTGCATATCTTTTTGCATAAGATGACTTTCATGGCATCTTTGATGGACTGAAATACATTTTGTATTAATGACGCTGACAGTCTGAGAGAATAATTTACAACAGGGTAAAAAAAACTCCTTTATCAAGCAGAGCAGCCAAATTATGCAGGTACATTTAGAATTCAATGAGGTGTTGCACAGTTACAAACCAAGTGAAAGTGATGTAGCCAATTAGCGAGAATATACCCTCCAGCCCACATGAAAGCTCAGCCTTGATCTGAGTGGAAACAGAAAAGGGAAATATATATATATATATATATATATATATATATATATATATATACAACCCTGAGGAATGATAAAGCAATGATTTGATAACCATCACAATATTCCTCTAAATATCCAAACTACCAGACTATAAATTATAATATATACGTCAGCTATTACATAAGTGTCCCCCATGTATTAGCCTAGGGCAGATTTAGGTGAAACTGTATTCAAAGACAATATTTATCAAGGGTGGTTGGTATTTCCCTTTTTGTAGCAAGCTTGCTGTCGTAGAGCACAATCTATTGTTGCTGTTTGCAATGCATCACATCATGAGACATGGAAAATTCGTCACCAATTCAAACACTCCCGACTGGAGCAGAGCTGCTAAGGTCCATGCTAGAATGACAGATTGACTATGCAACATCTAGTCTTCAGGGCTTCCTCCACACGGCCACTCTATGGATGTACATCTCCAGGCATCTTTTTTCTGTTGACACTCTCTGCTGGTGCTGCAAATTGACTTATTAATTTTTCACCACATGCTCTGATGGTAATTACATTTCCTCCCCTGTGCTGCCTATTGTCTCTGGAAATGTCATAAAATAGCTTAAACTGCTGCTCTGATTAGGGAGTAATCTGATTGACAGCGAAATTACCAGCCGTCAAGTAACATTCTCTGCATTCAAAGATGAGTTCCCTATTTTAACAAAACTGTAATTAGCCACAATGCAAATTCTTCAGACCCACTGTTCTGCTGCTGCCTGGAACAATAGCAGCTCTACAGCATTGTCGACTCATAAGTTACCATGTTTTTTTTCTTTTGGTTCTTTAAGCACTGTGTACTTCTCTATTAAGAACACCCATGTTAGTAACTCTGTTCCCTGTGTAGCTCTACAGGTAGAATGAGGCATTAACTCTAATTATGACCAATGAATAAGAAAATGAGGTGGTTGTGTCTCTCGTGAGACTCTAGATGTAACTGTGCCGCTTCTTACAGTTTCAAATCTTAATCACAGCATGTTTTAGGCCAAAAGGAATATGTAGCAATACATATCCCATGAAACAGTTGTCTCCCCTATTACCACTACCCATGATGTCCAATCTGTAGTTTGTTTGGAACATGGCGTTTGAAAAATGCCACTAGTGTTACCACCAGATAACATTGCACAACTAGCCTTGTGTTCAGTGTTCTTACTGATCAAAGGCATGTACTTATCAAAGCTTGTCATCTGTATGGGAGCCACGAGGACACTGTTGTTATAGACCACTATGGAGGGCTGTAATGACTTGCATTGTATTGACTGAGACTGGGCTGACAGCCTCGCTGAGGAGAAAATGGGTCGGTCCCTAACTGTCCATCATCAAGAGAATTTCGTTTTTTCCCCTCTCTCTCCTCTTAACTCTTTCTTTATTCCATGCAGCTATGTACTGCTCTCACTTCTTTATCCCTCCTCCCTCTGCCTTGTCTCCAATGTCTGTCTTTCATTTTCCTGCTCTCAAATCCACAGCTCTGCACATACCCCACATCAACATGTTCACGCGTATACATGCCTCAGTCTTTAGTTCAAATGAATGACTTTATTGTCACTATTGTCTGGCAGAAACAATATCACCAAAGCAATTTATGAAGTGACAGCTTTCAAACTACAGTAAATAGTTTATTCATGCCCTTACTGGATGATTGTTTGGTTTGAGAACATGAGCATCCATTGGTGCACAATTAATAACTGGTATAATAACTGGAGATGTAAATGACAGTTAGGTTTATTATCACTTTATCATATTACAGTCTATTACTGTCTGGTAATGATAAAACCCAATTGCAGATTTAACAATTAGGGCTGAGTTATACAGGGAAAAACAGGTTTGTACAATGGATTGTAAAACCAGACAGTGAATCAGAAGTGTACATAGGTGTAATTTGAACAGCTTCACTGGAAGATAAAAAAAAATAACAGACCATCATCATAGAGGTGGAGACACAATCACTTCAATGTGGGAATGAGGGTGGACATCTTCATGCTGTCATAGTGTGGCTCTTTATTGTTCACATGACATACAAATACATACAAATGAATGTATAAAAGAATGAATGATGTCACACCCACATACTTCCTCATGTCCACCCAGCTGGCCAATCAGTGTGTAGCAGGTGTGAATGTCACATGGTATTTTTTAAATTTTTTTTGGAAAGTAACAAATTGACAGACTTACCCCTCCCAATCTTGCTGTCAGAAAAGCAGAGAACGAAGGTTTTTCTCAAGCTTTTCAACTACCTGACAAGCGAAACTGAATGAGTACACTGGCGGCTTTACAATTCCTGTTTAATCAGCAGGGACAAACCAACCAGGCTACATTATCAGCTGAGCAAAATGAGCAGAAAAGGGAAACTGCCTTGGGACCACAGAGTCCCAAAGGCCCCCAAAGTGTCAGTGGGTTTTATGTAATTCAATTAATTGCTAATTTGGTCAAGACTTTGAGCATTTCAGTATAATTTAAGACACCCTGGCATGACCCTGCGCTACAACCTCATTGTGTCCCTGTCTTCTAAATACATGTATATTTTTAGCAGTGCTAGTGGCATGGCAGTGATTGTGTTTTGGTGGCTCAGTCTGCCATCATGTTTTGACTAATATCCCTGTTAAATATTTAATGGATTTATATTGAACTTTTGTATCTAGTGAAATATCTTCATATCAATTAGATCAGTTGGAATCACATTTTGTAGACATTCATTTGACCCAGAAGATGAATCCTACGGATGTCAGTGACTGTTGTTACTATTTTAACTTATCATTAAGTGCCACCATGCAGTTGTGGAACATGCTTCAGACATTTCACTCAACTCACACTCAACTCAACATTTCATTTTAGCATCATGAGGTCAAAATTTGGTCTTGTCCAATACTTACTTTTTTTTGCAAATATTTGGGCCAAATATTCCCATCAGCCTTAGCATACTAAATTATAATTGTAAAAGTTAGATATTTGTTAATGTATTCATCATTAACATGTTGCCATGCTAATAATTTAGCATTTAGCAATGCAAAGTATACCCTCACCGACCACAGAGCAGCTTTTTTTTCAACATTTTGATTAAACAATTATTTTCTAGATAGCAGTTTAATCAAATTTTTGACTAACATAACAAAAATCCAGGCACTGAATTGGATGACTGTTTGGAAATTTGGGCAAAACAATCCATCTGCCATACAGACTGTTGTGTTTTTTGTTCTTACACTAATGGGCAATTACAGGTGACATTGTACAAATGCAATACCCAGATGGTGAATGGAATCAATAGGCAACTAACCTAACTTTTGCTGTGGGGCCTTCAAACAGGCAAACCCTTTCAGTGACTGTAATCATCAAATAGTATTTATATCTAATTAAAAATCAAAGTAATTAATTTCAACTCTGTTTCATGATACAATTGTTACCAGGAAACATTGACTATTTGGTAGCATACTACATGAAACCGCAGGGACTCGTTTGGACAGCTGCAGGGTAACGTGAATGACAACATAACCACACACATACAACCCTGATCTAGTTATATAAATAGGATTGCTAACACATGCCTATAGAAATTGCAGGCTTCATTGAGACACAGTAAGACAAAACAAAGCATCATGACTGCATGTGTGCGCGTGATCTGTGGGTAGGTTTGGTGGGGGCGGCTGGTATGTAGAACAGAGAGAGAGAGAGAGAGAATGCGAGGTAATACCATCAGCCAAATATTTCCTTTTGATGATGTAGCTGCAAGAGTGAATCATCACAAAGACAAATCAGTGGATGAATTGTTTATGAAATGTATCTGATGGTATTAAAGTGATAAATTGCCTCTTAGCTTGGCGACGTTGTGGATTCAGAGGTGTGTTGCCTAATGTCAGGAAAGAGCGGCTCTGCTCTTGTTTATGCTCAGGAGAATCCTCTGTCTTTTTCGAGCCAGAGGAGTCCCTCTATCGGTTTGGTTCTTTCACTGTCCTGTGTACTGCTGCAATATGTAATACTCAGTAAAAGGCTCATTGCCACTCCCAGGCAAGAAACCTAACGTCTAAATGTCATCTTTCCCAGAACAAATCAAAATAGCTCAGTGTTTAGTCTGGTGCTGCATTTTTTTTAAGTTATTCAAAGATTAGGAAAGGTTTTCATCACCCCAAGGGCTGTGGAACTTTTTTAGACACGTAAAGGTCTTTGGAATATTTCAGCTTATGTTTAACACAGAAATCAGGCAAATAAAATGTTTTAAGAGGGAAGGAAGGTAGGAAGGAAGGAACTCATTCCACTCTTTACCTCATGCTCTGTATGCCTATGTGTCTGTCTCTTTTAAATGACATGGTTTATTTCTTTTCTCACTGCAGTTCCTCCAGTCATTCTGAGACTGGCTGAGCCTGAGCGGCGCCTCCATACCTGCATTGAGTTCACCGTTCGGGGTTATCCCCATCCAAAGCTACGTTGGTTCTACAAGCAAAAGGAGATTCTGGAGAACGATTACATCCGAACTGAGATGGACTTCTACCAGGATTATCTGGAGGGCTGCCTGACCTTCCAGAACCCAACACACATCAACAATGGCAACTACACTTTGGAGGCCAGCAACCCCATGGGAACAGTGACTAAGACAGTGTATGGTCACTTCCTCATGGCACCAGGCATCGATGATGAAGGTGAGTGGATCCTGCTTTAGCTAGCCTGGCTCACTTTCTTTGGAATGAGCATCATTACTAGAACGTGTGTTTGACGAGATGGACTCCTTGTTTTCACTAACTATCATATGAATTACATGTTTTGTTCTGGGTGGAAGAAGCATTGGGGGCTTTTAGTTTTTATTAAAGTCTCGCTTCACAGGTTGCAGGTTGTGGAGCTGATACCTGCTGGCTGGATAGCAGCCAGGGTTCATCCACAGTTCAGTCAGGTAGATTGTTCGTCTGCAGTTCATTCTGAGTTCACAGGGAGGGGGAATAAACCCACAAAGGCTGGCAAATTTCTCCCCATGGTCAATATTCCAAGGTTAATACCTTGTGTCAATTTATTGACATAGTGTGACTTTCTCTGTCTTCTCTTTTGCAGGCATAGTCGAACTAGGTGAGTGTTTCTGTTTTCAAATTTAAACTATGTGCTGTTCTACACACAGGATACATAGACAAACATATAATTGATTGATGGGCTGTCACTGGATAAGACAATAACCATGGAGAAATTTGTTCACTTTGTGTTGCAGTTTATAAAATGCTGTTAGTGCTGCCTTTCAGGTTTTCTTAATTTCAAGGCTCTGTTAAACATGCTAAGTGTATAGTGTACTCTGTGGTTTGCTCAAGGGCACCTCCAGCTGTTGAGAGACAGGGGACAGTGTTCACCTTCTCTGCACGGATCATGTCCCCTACTCAGGGGATTCATCCTGGCAACCGTTTAGTCAGAACATGCTTTTTTTTTTAGGTTACTGGGGATAATGCTGCCTCTTTACACCAAATGATATTTTAATCCTTGTACAGGGTGCTGTCATGTTACTGTCCATGCTAGTTTTAAAGCAGATCAGCAGCCAGTCAGTAACTTACTGTTTCTCACAGTTCACTAGACACTGAAGGGCTGTCGCCCCCCAGGCAACCAGTTGATTGGTTGTATTGCTCATGAAGCTACCAGGTAAAGCGCACTCTACCTGGTAGCACCACTTTGCTGATTTTTTTCCCCTGGCAACAAATCAATTGGTTGATCGCTAGGTATGATTTACATCAGAGAACATACATTTTCGATCTCAGCCTTCATTTTGATGTGAACTCCACACCTATAAAGTTTTGTGACTGCACATTGCACTGTTGTGACACTAGCAAAATGACAGTACTGAGAACCACCTCTGTGTCTAGGTCCTGCCACAGTCTGTGTTTCTAGGACCACATTGTGCCATCATGACACACACACATAAACTCACAAGATGAAAACAATACCAACCACCCTGTCACTGCCAGTAATAATGTGGTAATGACTACTGAGTACTCATGGGGAGTAACATCAACATTCTGACAGGCAGCTAGTGTAATTCTATCACAAGATGATCTCTAGTTTTCATTGTGTTTATTGGGAATTGCATCAGTAACTCAGTGAGTACAGTCACAAGACATGATGCCTCTCTAACCCCTAACTAACCACACTCAGCGTAAACAAGCCAGTTTCCCACCCATTAGCTGCTGATGTGTGAATGTTTGTGAAGCGGTAAGTGCTGTCATATTGTGGGAACAATGCTCTGGCCTGCTCTCACACTGCATCATAAATCTCTGATATGTGATATGTGGCTTGGCCTCAGGCTGTTGTGGCAGCCTCTCCGTTAATGACTTAAACAAAGTGGGCTGATCTGATCTCTGACCTTCATCAGAGTCTTCTTCCATCTCCATATGAAGCCATTCTTTCTAATCAGCCACGGATTATAAATCTGCAGCATGGCCAGGGATAGGATAGAGATGGATGAATACTGACCGTGAGCTGCATTAGACAGGCAATGACTCTATGCTGCCACATATACACACACACACTTACAAGCTCACGCAGGTTGTGCGAGTGAAGCAGGTGAGGGAGAGGTGTTTGGGTGATGAGTGACAAGCATTGTAGTGGTTTGTGTGGGAGTCCAGCAGGGGAAAGAAGACTGATGGGCTAACTGATGCAACTGCTCCTGAGGAGACAGGAAGGCAGAGGGAGGAGAGGAGAGAGGGATGAAGGCTTGGAAGTAGGGACAAGAGAGAGGCTAGTTAGGGCACACATTCGCACACAGTGCAATGCACTTTAGTGTACTGTGTGTGTCAGAACCATTGGCAGCCAGTCTACCATGTGGCCATTAATTTGCCCACAATTAGTCTCTGATGTGCTGGCTGGAGGCCTCAGAGTGGAGTTTCCCTGACACCAGTTCATTTGGTTTCATGGCTCTGTCTCTGTCCTCCTCTCCTTAGACTCCTCAAACCTCTGCTCTTTGCCAAAACCTCTTGTTTGTAGAGATGTGACGTGCATTTAAACATCAAGAAATGACTCAAGAAATCAAGAATGGATATTTAGACATTAGTGCAACTTCTTTTGACTGAAGAGTTCTGCTACCTGACCAGTCCAGCACACTACAGTTCTGCCTAGATATTTAGGTCAGATTTCTCAGATATTAATGTCGGCTTTGATTATCAATGCATTTTTCCAGCTGATTTTAATTTCATATAATTTAGCATTTGGTGCTATCGGCTGTGTGAGCGTTTCCCCCCCTGTCTGTTTTTATGCTTGTCTAATTATTTGTAGCTCCAAACAGCTTGTCTTTATTATTCTGTCTTTGTGTGTGTGTGTGTGTGTGTGTGTGTGTGTGTGTGTGTGTGTGTGTGTGTGTCAGTGTCAGTATGAGTGTATATTGTGATAAAAATTCCACATATATCTTTACTGACACTTACCTTTTGGGGCTTGAGCCTGGTTAAAACTCTGGGAGGAAATGTGTAGGCCTTGGTAGGAAACCTGTGACAGGTGCATGCTTAATTTGCATTCAAGTCTGTGCAGATTTAATTGAAAGACTATTATCAGCCTCCAGTCATAAAATGAAATAAAATGTATTGTTTGTCAACATTGTCTCAAGCTGTCATGGCATAAAACAGAAGGAAGGTGTAAGTCTTCCCGTTGAATTAAATTCACTTTAAGAGACTTAACATTTACTCAACAGTCAACAGATAAAAACAAAAGGCAGGTTCTCATATTTTCAAGAGTTAATGTAAAAGAAAAGACCCACAAATGAGCAAAACACAAAAGAATATTTTCACATAGAAATGAGACCTATCACAAACATTAATAAAACCATTCAGCTTTATGGAGATGCTGAAAATATGCTTTCAATTATATACACTAGAGAGCACATCAGGCCACCTTTTTCTAGCCTTTTAAGCTGTGCATTAACCCATGTAAGTGTTATACTTATTTAATGCGATAATGAGAGTGCAGACAGGTTCATACCATAGTCGACAGAAAAAATAGCTTCTTCTAGTGTAGCCAATGTGTTGTGTAAAGGGTATGGTACATAATGCAGTGTGTGACAATATACTGTATAAGATGTCTTACCATCAAGGTAAAGTATGAAAGATTCCATGTTTACTATAACTGCATCTGAATGTAAACATCAGCCTTTAAAGGTTCATTCTCATTCACAGCAAATGATGCCTGTTTTGTGTTTTTGTGCTGCAGTTACTTCGACGCCATCAGATGGCAACTCAGGCCGACCAGATGAAGATACATTCGGGGTGAGTTTTCTCCTTAATGATGTTGATGAAACAGATGCTAAAGATGCTGTTGTTGCCCCCGGACTCATAGAGCCACTATGCATTTCAACACAAATCTAAACTGATTTTTATTTGTCAAAGGGCTGTTGTGGGGGGTTTGGACTGTGTAGCAACATGTAGCAAAGAGACAGAAAGACTCCAACAGACCAAATAATATTAAAGTCATTTTTCAAAGCTGCACATTTGGACGGTAATAATCTTAATGATGGTAACATATTCATGAAGAGGCTGAAGCTGCATTATGTTGATTTTGTACAGTTTTTGAAACCAATGCTGGAGAGTTAGACAGAGATGCTAACATGACTGTGGTTGGTGGGTTTTTTAAACACTAGACATTTTGAGGTGTCATAGCAGGACAAGCACGGCTGTAATTAATAATAATGGCTTCAGTCCCTGAGGCGTGATAGTTCTAGTTCCCTGGTCATATGAATGGTCCATGTTAGGCACAGCTTACTAGGATACAAAAATGGAACTGAGCCGTTGTAATATTATTAATTGCACCAGTCTTTTTCCTATTCTGACAAGTCCAATAGGCCTGTCGTTTACAGTAACACCTGCTGTGCTGGAGCAGACACACTTCAAATTTAAAGACCTAATATCTCTATAATATGCTATGGTGGATAAACCTTTCTTTTTAATTGACAGATCACAAAGCTCCACCCACATTAGTAAAAGTTAGTGCGCTTGTCAAGCTGTCTGTTATTGCCATTCGGTTTACAATAATGGTGGCAGATTTACAATACCGCTCAAAACTCCATCATTTTTGAAACAGTGCATCCTGGTTTCAATCAGAATCAAACAAAAGCGACTCTCACATGGACTTCATCAGCTACAGTTAGCTTGCCAATCAAGCTAACATAAGCTCCCCTAAACTGACAGAAAACACTGTTTCTGACTTATTTACATTTCCAGATAACTTGTTTTAAAAAAAAAATTAGAACCCTGTAAAAGAGGCCTGTAACAAGCACTTATTATCTACATAAATTACATTATGCTAAACTGAAGCTAAAGCTATATTAGTATCCCATTTCACTATACATATACACAACATTGGAAAGACATATATTGCAGTTTTTAGTTTTAACAAAAGTTACAGAGGTTGCTGAAGTGTTAGCAAAACCCTTTCAGGCAAGTCTCACCACTCAGCAGCCATCTTGGCAATGTACTGGAGCAGCTATTTTGGGCTAATAAGACCAGGCTCTAGTTTAATTAATAGGGAGGGAGCAATAACTGCATTATAGATGGTGAAAACTACATGAATAGAACCACTAGTTGAATCTGATGAAAGCATATTAAGTTTGGTGTGTTTACCTCAATATGCAATTTATGCTTCCACCACATGTGCACATGTTGCTATAATAACAAATTTTAGCAGTGTTCAAACAGACACATTGTTAAATTAATAAAGTTTGGACCTGAAAAATGCAGATGTGCATCATTTCATCAAGTGGAGAAATCTGTGGTTTTACAGGCTGTTTGTGCCCATAGACCTTTTTCATGACAGACATTTTGACTCATACCAGCAAAACAAATTTAATTAATGATGGCTCCGCTCATCAAATGTCCCAGACAGTGAACCACAATAACACAATCGTGGAACAAGGTCACCTAAATGTGCGTGGGGAAACGTTTTGTGGTTTACAGAGTTGCTAATGTTCAGAGGTGGAGTTTAGCAAAAACAACAATAACACATTTGTTTTGGCAGTTTAAATTTTCATTTGTTCCATTTTCTTTTTATTATTTGATAAGTTAACAGTTATTCATTTGATTGTAATATGTGGCATTAGACGTCAAATCTTTTAAATTCTGTAGGTGATAATGAGAAGTTAATGATGGTGTGTAAAGTTTTTATTGTTAAATGTGGTATTTATTCTTACACATGCTGATTAATACAGTTTAGATCAGAACAAACTGGTTGTAATGATGATCACATAGTTTCTTCAGAATCACCTCATTCATTTGTCTTTATAACAACTGCTGCTCTTTTTCAAACTTCTCTAAGAATAAATCTGGTGAAAATCACATTGATATTACATTCTGTCGACTGGGATTCATAACAGCCAGACATCTGTTTAACCTTTCTAAACACTGCTGTAATCTCTCAAAGAGGAGTAGTTATGATCAAGTGGATTAAAGAGTATTTTGCAGTATTTGAGGTGATCAAAAATCTGGAAAAGATTATGATATAAACACGTTACTTTGATTGTTACCTCAGTATGACACAGCGTTTCTTCTCTCCCAGGTTTCCATCGCTGTTGGTTTGGCTGGTTTCGCTTGTGTCCTTCTCCTTGTCCTTTTTGTTCTCATCAACAAATACGGCCGGCGTTCCAAATTCGGTATGAAAGGTAAGACTACACAAATACTCTGATGAGCAGATAGGCAGTGAGACGGCTTTGTTTTGCGCCTTTCTGCCAGTTGCATCACTGTGCAGAATCCATTCCCCTGGTTAATCTTCTCTGCGATACCTTTGTTCACTAGAAAATGTACATATGCCATCAGAAGTGCTGCTTTTCATTGCATGTTGACTGATCCACTACTGCACTGTGGAGTTTCCTCTTTCTATTTCTACCATATGCTGCTCATAGTTGAGTCTTGCCAAAGGCCATACATTTGCAAATACCTATACTCATGCACATGGGTAGACAAGATCAATACACTGTACACTGTAAACTCACCTCATATATTCACTGCACCTGCTATGTAGAGACAATGCAGGAAGGATTCTGAATTAATTAGTGGACCTGACACTGTCGATCATGCTGAGGAATTCAATAGGATTAATATGGCTTTTGTGCATGCTGAGCTTTCATCTTGGGTCAGCTCCAGGTTTTGCTTATCTCTCTCATGTTGGCATTGCAGAAGAGGCAAAAGCCGTTGTTGCGCTGATCTAGGAACAGAGGGCTGAGCAAATATGAGAGGACGGCAGCGACATGGGGCCTGTGCTCCAGGTTCAAGTGTTTGTGTATCATTTGGCTGAGTAGAAGCATCTGTTTGTGGTTGTTTGTTGGTTTGTTTGTTGGTCTCAAAAAATATGCATCCTTTGCTGGTTCCTGTGAATTTCCAGCATTTGTTGCCCTTTTTTCCCTCTTTAATGAAAATACTTTTTAATAACATGTTACTGTGACCCATTACCTCAGCCCATGCATGTTCTTCATTTTATACCTTAAGTATGGGGTAAAATAGCATTAGCCATCGCCACCTCTTAATTAGCTACTTTGCAGGATTAGAATGCCTTACTTACCTCCATAAAGAACCCTCTGCTGTAATTATTTAGGGGGTGGCAATTATTGCTTTGGCCTAAAGCTGGCTTCTAATCAAGAATGAGTCTTATGGTTAATGAGGCTTTACAGACATGTTTGTAATGTCATGGCAAGTCATGAGAATTTAAGCTGTAACAACAAACTAGTTTGACAGAAAGACAGCAGAAGTCACAAATCCTGTTAAAATTTAAAAAAAAATGACAATAAAGGAAAGATGTTGCAAACAAGCTATCACAAAAAGAACATCTTACCATGCATGACATGGCAGAAGATTAACCCTTTCTGTGTGTGTGTGCGCGCGATAAGACTTAATTGGTCTCCGAGCTGCTTGCTAATGATACATCTACATCACAGTGACCATTATCAGGTAGAGAGCATTGTGCTTTACTTACTTTTTCTTTAAGTATTTTTTATGTTTATATTATCCACCCTCAACTTTGAGTGATATTTGGTATTTTTTTATTGATTTCACAGCCCAGTAAATGTAACATCACAGAATCAATATGCCAGGATTCTGTTTAACAACACTACTGTATTTTTACGCATATTATCAAATAAAAAAAGGGCGCTGTTTTGTAGCCCTGGCAGCATTAAGAGCTTAGCGTGTTTTAATGCTCAGAGCACCTGACGTTACTGTAGGAGTCAACTCTTAGCAAAAGGGTGCTTCAAATGCAGTTTTACTTCTCTCCAGGCTGCAGCGGTGAAGAGGGTAATATATCTCAACAGGGGCAAGGTTCAAAGTTCTTCCGGACATAATAGGGCATTTTTTCAAAATTTCCGATGCAGGTCTATTTTACCAAGGGCTGTGTGGTGCTCTATCGTGTTCACTGCTACAATATGGTAAGATTTGCTCAAGGGCACCTGAGCATTTTCTGTTAAGAGAAAACCTCTTTCTTAAAGGTGTCTTTCCTCAGTAATTTGAGATTGTCTGCCTTTTTCAAGGTAATTGTTTTATAAATGACTATACCAGAACAGGAAAAAGAAGCATATTGAAGGTTGAGCCATTACCACTGCTGATAATTTTTGTTTTTTGCCACAAAGGTCAGCGTTATGTGGAGAATGTACTGCAGCCTATAGTGTGCGGGATGAAAATTCAATACTCGCACTGCTCTGCACCACCTTATTGCTGCCATAATGCTTAGCTTTATGTCCTTGTGTCATAATCAACAAATAAGAGGCGTCCGTTTTAGTGCTGCCACATTTGCTCCTCTCATTTTCTGTGCGAGTGTGGTTCGTATCACCAGACTGTAGGTACGTGATCCAGTTCAGAGTAAATAGAGAGGCGTCTCTGCTGTCACTGTGAGTGATTGAGGGAATAAAAGCCTTAAAGAAAGGTGATGTCAGTGTACACTCTTTCAAGACCTCACGCTGTTTTGTACAAAAGTCTGTTTGTGTATGTGTGTGTGTGAGAGAGAGAGAGCGTGTGTGTATTTTCTCCTCCCACTGTTGTTCTGGAGAATCAGCCTGAAGAAGTCATTACCTCTGGACGGCACCATAATGGATTTTCGCTCCACTAAATCACTGTGGCTCTTTTGGTTGTTGGGGTTTGATCAGCAGCCATTTCTGGGCATCCAATAAAAATTCAGTTTTTATTCTTTTATTTTATGTCGCTTGTGTGAGTGTGTGTGTGTGTGTTTGTTTGTGTGTGAGTGCGTGTGCGCACATGTGCATGTGTGTGTGTGCACATGTGCATGTGGGGGCTACACTGGATTGATTTTCTATCATTTCAAGGCTCACAGCCAGGTTCATCCATAGGCTGCCTTCCATTTACAACTCTGACCACTGCTCAGTTTATGTGGTTGTAATTGTGGTTATATGAAAGATGAGTGTATATGTGAGTGTGTGTGTGTTTGTGTGTATGAAAATGAAACTCATACTGTTGAAAACCTGTTGCTCCGATCAATATGTTGTCAACCTACCTTCCAGCTAAAGCATCTTGCAACATAAGCAACAGGCACATCTTTCACATTGTGATTCACACCAGTGGGTTTTGAAGTGTTTCTCACACAGATCCTTGTCAGCAGGGAATCAATAACATTTCTTTAGAAAAAGACACTCAGCATGTCAGTAATAACTATTATGCTCCACTGTTATCTTTTCTTACTGGTAGAAAATGGCCCAACCCCTACTGATAAGTGTAGCCAGTATACAGTAAAAAGTGTATGATTTTGTCATCTCCACTATCTCCTCAAATCAGAGATTCATGCTTGATGTTTCCATACAACTTTTGTTAAGGCTTATAAGATGCACTAGACCTCTTTTTAAAGTGCCAAAACAACTTCAATGGAGTCACCGACACTTTAAAAGTTCTGATAAATATTTTTTCACCATTACAATACAATAACTTATCCACATCGGAATTTTGAAAATACAACCATTTTGAACTTATTCTGAGGGACCCAACAGGGCTTGGGAATGAATGCCACACTATGCTGCATTCTGGGTATTTCTGGGTCTCATGCACAATAGTTGCTGGCAGCTGATGTGTGTTTACATAAGGAGCAGATGATACAGGCACTATTTTTGGCACATTTCACTACAGAGATTTAAGTGGAAATATTTAGTGAACAAACAGGCAAAGGTAGCATGTCAGAAGATGATGGAAGGAACGGCACTAAATGGCTTCAGCATTAGAAAGGCAAAGGTGGTAGATAAAAGTAGTAGGTCAAAGAGCTCTCTACAACAAAATGAAAATTTCATGGTCTTATTCTTGTCTGTTATGTCACTAAGGTCACGCCAGCACAATGTTTATACACACTTACTTGTGGTGATGTTTACATTTCTGTAGAGTGAAAAAGTTTCTTCTCTCTACCAAAACTATGTTTTCATTCTCAGAGGTCAAAAGTCACTGCTACTTCTTTCAGTTTGGGTCAAAAGGAGCAGATGGAAACTGCTTAAATCAGTCCACTTTTAAATATTTGGTCTATTTTTATTTGGCCTCAGTGACGCTACATTTTGTTGATCGTTTAAAAGAACAAAATGATTCAAATTCCACACTGCTCTGAGTTGTGCCTTTGACTGACTACTCCACACAAAAGGCGGCCGACTTTCCACTGAGCCTGTTGGATAAATAACACTCACACTGTAAATGCACTGTATCTGAAACAAATCTGGCCCTGAGTCTTTAACCCTATTAATACTATGAAATTGGAAGTGCTGAGCGAAGCAAATGGCTGACCCATAAATGCTGAGACACCAAGAAGTCAGGGTCAGATGAAGCAGAGTTAGAGGGTTCGGGCGACAGCCTACCTGCAAGTTGAGGGCAGCACTGACACCGTTTACATTTAATCCCATTTAAACATCGAGCCATTTAGCTACTCAGAGTCTATCGACTGGGGTCTGTCTCAGGGGTTGGGAGTGCAAACTGTGAGAAGTCAACTTGTAAAATTTTTTAGTCATTGACAAGTCAACTCCCATTACACTATTTGCCTTTATCAGCATGGACAGGTTTTGGGAATACGGATCGATATGTGGCTAAATCACAGAGATGCCCACCAACACAGTGACACATACACCTCCACTCACACACACGCAAACTGTACCCCGCGGCAGCCTGCTAGCCTCTGTGATCCAGGCGTGTGTGTCAAGGCGGCTTACCCTCCTCTACGCTACATTACCTGAACCAAGCCTGGGGATGATCAGCCCACACACGCGCACACACACACACACACACACACACACACACACACACACACACACACACACACACACACACACACACACACACACACACACACACGCACACACACACTCACACACTGCAGCATTTACTGCATCACTGCCTCGCTTGGCCTCCAGTGGCCAGAGTGAGCTGTGCTGCCAAGCAGTGAGACATGTCCGTCTGCGGAGCGACAGATGGGCAGACGGACAGTTACTCCTGCTGTGTTTGAACGAATGTCAAGCAAATTTTCAGCTAAAAATCCCTCAATTAACTGCAAGTTACATGCTTTTGTTTTTACCTGCTGTTTTAAATAACTGAATCCATTTAACATATAACACTACTGTAATAAACAGTCATTTTGTGTTCTGATTGTAATTAAGTTCATTTCTATTGCATCTTTTAGTAAAGTGCTTTTAAACTACCTTGTGTCTTTTGTATTTATACCATTTACAAATAGAAAAAGACATTGTGGTTTAATGAGCCTGTGTTAGTAAAACTGTAACCCCAGTGGCTTAACTCATCAAAATTCCAAAGAATAGATGTGCTCCTCTAACTCTGAATGACTTACTAAACTCCCAATAAAACATCCAGCAAGATATGGTGAGGTAATACAGTGTTACGAGGATTAGTAACTATAATTTAGTTAGTGAAAATCCAAATTTCACTCACTCCACAAACTGTTATGTGCCATTTATCTTCAGGCCGGTGCAGATATTTGACATAAGATTAACCTAAAGAGATCTAAATGTCTGTTGTATAATTTATTTTAAAACTGATTTCTATATTTTCACATTTGCAAAACTTCATCCATCCATTTTCTCCTCCTTATCTGGAGTCGGGACACATTGCCTCTCACATAAAATAGTTTTATGTAATAATGCATTGGACCGGCATACAGGAAAACACTACATGTAATGGTTATGACAAATAATGCTGATGCAAAACGGTCAGTTTGATTATCTAAAAAAAATAAAAAGCCATCTTATTGTTTTGTTTTGTTTAGTTTTTTTTAAAAAGACTGAATATGAATCCACATCAAATCAGAGTTAAAGAGAATAAAAAGTACTGACACATTAAATTCTCTAATTCGTCTTATACAGATGGAGACTTTTCTGTGATCAGATGTTTGATGGACATGTCAGGAGCCTCTGTTGAACTATGGTGCATGTTAGAAATAAAATATTATGCATATTTACGTTTTTCCTTTGCTGTTCAAAGCATAATTATTTATCTCGAGCAAACATAGGACATTTGACAAATATTCAAAACAGCGTCATCGAACTTTTCTCATTCCAAACATCAAACCACATAAAGATTCTCTGCATTATAAACAGGCAAAGTGATACAAATCACAAGCCTCTTGTCTTTCCTGCACAAATGGTGTTTACCCTTTGCTCAGTTGTTACAGCACCAGCTACCTTAATTGGCTGTAATTCATTCTTCTGAACGCAAGCAACAGATGGTGACTGCAAAGACAACAGCAACCGCCACACCGGGAAATGCTTTTTTGCCCTTTTTTTAATAAGTGTTATTGTGTGTCTTCCCAGAAAAGACGGTATCAGGACGCAAAGTTCCATCTTCCATCGTCTGTTGCCATGTTGCGTTGTTTTTCAGCCTCTGTGCTGCTGACGCCACAGCACTTTTAATGGAACAGATTTTGATGCTGCCTGCAAAGTCTCAGCCGCTGCATCATCTCAAGTGTTTTTCCTCAGTTCTTTTTGCACCTTGTGTAGAAAATGAAAATACAAAAAAAGGGTATTTACTTATTTATCTCACTTCAATATTGTATGAGAGTTTTCCTAGGAATTTGACTGTGGTGCTGTATGTCCCAAGGAGGAGTTAGAGTGCAGGGTGGCCTGGGGTTGCTGCTGCGGACATCATGTTCCTGGTACAAATAGGATTTCTATTTTTTGTTTTATTTTATTTTGGACTTTGGGCTGTCAGCACTAGACTGCTAATAGCTAAGTGCCTTCTGTCCTCGGTGTCTCTTTGCAGAGCCGCACAGTGCTCATTTTGTGGCACGCATTGTAAAGTATCAGCCAGTAAAAGGCCAGGCCCACCGAGTGGTCTTGTTGAATGCACTTTGACTGGGTGTTTGGAAGCATCTTCCCTTTTAAGTGTCTGCTATCAATAGTTCAGAAGGTTGTCCTCAGTCTTCTGAGCTTAACAATGGCTTAATATAGATCTTTAAAATGTCAGGATATGGCAAGGATACAGATGTGGGAGTAGAAGAAGAAGAAGCCTTACTTCTCTACCGGAGGCTTTCTGAAATGCTGCACCATTTGGCTCCGTCCCATGGGGAAATGTTAAGAAAATATTTCAGTTTGCTTCCTTTTACAGCCATCGGAAGTTACAAGATCTATCTGTGTTAGAAACACAAGCTTTTTGTTTTATAATGAATACAAATGTATTTACACTGAAACCATTTAAGAGGAAGGACTGACTCCAGTGCAGCTGCACAATAGGTCCATGAAAATGCATCAGGGACCACTTCTACATTTCCATGTTTCAATTAGTATTGATCTGGAAACCTCCTCAGTTGCTGCTCTGTACTTTTTTTGTATTGTGTGTTGCATATCAAACTGAGAAAAACTGTCTGTGCTTTTGTTCTGATTCTACTCCAGTCAAGTATTTTGGTATTGTTGAAGTTAGAAGAATGCTATCAATTATTTTCTTAATTTTCAATTCAATTTTTGAAACATATTTTTTTGGTATCATCACGTTTCAGAGTAAGCCTTTTACTGTCGGTGACATTTCTGTTGAGGTAGTTGTTTTTGCTTAAATTCATGTTATACAGAACCTTTATGTGTTCAGTAAGTAATCAGGGACATATTTATCAGTGCCTTGAACTTTCATTCAAACTCCCAACCAAACCATATAGAGCCTATCCTGAAGGACTTGAGGCTAATGATTATTGCGCTCATATTTTCTGCACTGTAGATGAGGCCTTGAAATAGACTCATGCTGTATAGTGCTGATGAGCTTCTTCCAAGTTAATGAACGTTGGGGGACTGATTCTCACCAGACAGCACTCTTGAAGTGCAATGAAGTCAGCTTGAACAGCACTTCTCACATCTTGTAATACAGGACTGCTTGTTCCCTGTTGGCTGCACAGTATCAGAAGGTTTTTTTTTTTTTTTTTAAGAGCTGCCCTTGTTTTAACCATTATTGCCTCATGTGTTAAAAGCTGTTTAAGGCTAAAATAGATACACAATAGCCTGACCCATATTGTGGAACCAGAGAATCTTTGCTTCCTCAGCTGATGTAGGCCATAACATCAACTCAAACACCAGCCAACTGACCGGACAGACAATAACCAACACTGTAAAAATAGCCCCAGAAAGAGGCTGAATGAAGAGGTGTAGCTCAGTCATAAACCTCCAGCCAGTGCAGCTCATCATTTCAGCCTGTTGTTCCCCTCTGGATACCTTTCACATGACTCCGATGTGGATTTTTCTTCTTGCAGAGGATGATGTTTTGCTTATTATACCGCACCAGAGAGCATTCACTCAAGAGGTGAGAAGGTGATTCTCAGGGTTTGAGATGATATTCCTGCCTAATTTTTTTTTTTCAAGATTGAAAAATAAAACTCATGCTGTGAAGGTTTTTAGCCTCCACTGTAACCACTGTTTAATTCAGTGCGAGCTTTAGCCAGCGGCCCTGAAAACAGCTCATATTATATAACAGCCAAATGCAGGGTTCTGCATGCTCACTCCTACGCTGGATAGGACTGTGATTCTTTTATACTGACAGATAAAATAAAAAATAAAAAAGCTATTGCACAGAAAATTAATTTGTTTGCTAAATTAATGATGATGTGGCAGAATGTTAATAATGTGTTTGTGTGTGTATATATATATATATATATATATATATATACACTACAGCAGCTTAAAAGCAACATATCTGACATATGACAACATTAATAGTACCATACCTATAATAGTGACCATTTTTAGAGTCATCATATTGTACTCTGCATCGTTAACAGAGACAATTCATATTATGTACACTGATCAGACGCAACATGAGAACAACTTGCATTTTAATGTCAACGTCTTCCTTGTACTGCTGTAACAGCTCTGACCTGTCATGGCCTCTGGAGGTGTCATATATAAAATGTAATGCTGTTGTTATGTGTGCATCTTACTGTATGCACCCAAAGAATAAACTCAACAATATTGTACTCATGGTTTAGTATTGACAGCCCTTTATTAAGCTTTATTTTTAATAACAGTGACCACACTGGACTATTTCTTTAATGGTGGCATTATTGAATTTATTATATTGCTTTTATATTTTACTGTATACAATGCTATGTATTTGTTTTAACAAAAAAGATTGCTTACACTGTAAATCAAGCAGTTTGATTGGTCTTTTGCTGATGGTTACAAACTGCTACAAAATGGAAACATATTTTGTCAGCTGCGACCACTTCATGTGGATCAACGAATTCAGCAGCATTAAAACTAAAAGAACCTAAAAATTGACAGATTTATATAAAAAGGAAATGTACAGAATCACCTTGCACTTTGTGTCAGACAGTTAGCAAGGCCCATTTCTTTGTAAGAATGATGCTTTATGAAGGTGTTAATGAAAACGGTTAAAGTTTAAATGTGTCTGTAACTTTCACATTGTCATCCATAGTAGTCATTTTTATAAAAGCAATAGCTCACTCTGGTCTGTGGGGGTCAGGAAGGGCAGAATAACTACTCTTAACTTTAGACCATTCTTTATTCTATTACATATTAAATAAGGATAATTGTTTAAATACTTAAAACTAACCATAGTCTAGGACTCATTGAAGGTCAGAATTCGTTTGAGGTTGTTCCCACTCAGGACCCCATTCCCTCGAGACCAAGAGAAAGGGTAAAAAGTATTTAAAGGAATAGAATTTTTTTTCTTGTGAAATATCACAAATGTTCACCAACCTAGGTCTCTGAAACTTTAAATCAAACAATCTTCAAAGAAAAACAACTCTTTTAAAAGCCCAACTCTGTTAAGATGAAACAGTCTTAACGGCCAAAAGGTTTGGGATCTAAAACATACGTCAGTGTAAACTGCAGTTACATACAAAGCATTTACAGCTACAGTAGCTCTGTTTAAATCTTGTCCAGCAGGCTGGCAAACCTGAATCCATCATGGTCAGACAGTTTTCACTCTACTCAGTTTGGAGCTATCCTTCCATCAGCTGCACTTCCCATCTCACCATATTCCCAAGTGGGATGTCGCCATGTTCCCATCATCCTCTCTCCAGTTTGCATTAACACACCGCTGGGACCGGGAGACCACAGGCTCAGTGATATAGATAGAGAGCAGGCCTCCATCTTTCATAAGGGTGGTTAAAATTTTAGCTCTGGAGAGTAATTGTTGTGTAATCACAACTAGGGGATTCATTATTCATAGAGGCGCACACACATGCGCAGAACATGTACACATAAAGAGCACCTCATGGATTGTGCTCTCTGTGTCTCTCTCTCCCTGAACCTTTCTCTTCATCTCTCTTTACCATCTCATCTCAGTCTCTCTCTCTCTCTTTCTCTACCTCTCCTTCCACACTAATGGAGTTAGTGAGCTCCGAGGATGAAACAATTAAAACAAAATTCATTTGAATGAATTAAAGAGCAGGGAGCTGCAGTAGCTGACACTTCTGAAGCAAGACAAATTATCCTGCATGGCTGCTTTAGTCGTATTTTACAGAGGCCTTGTCCCACCTCATTAACCTGTGAATTAACCCGAGGAAAGGCATCGTAAGTAAACAATAATGCAAAATAGACAGGGGATAATGACAAAGGAAACATTCAATGTATAATGTTACCTATGCTGTAGACCCAATTGATGGAGTAGGTGCAGTAGCATAGAGATGTCACCTGTGAGCCATCAGTTTGTGTGGTGAATAAAGAAAAACACAATCCAGTCACATCCATGGATTTTCCAATATTTTCCTCTGAGCAGCACCAGGAGATGCAGGAGATTTGCAGCCTGGCTGCAAAGACTTCAGAGGTTGTTATGGAAGTGCCAAGGCCATCTGTGCTGCTCTAAGAGGGTGTGAAATGAAGATGGAGAGCGTGTCACAGTGTGATGAGAGGTCATTACTGGTTCCTCAAAGGCAGCAGATTATGTCAATTTTACAGGTCACAGTCTTGTGGGTCACTACATTTTTTTTCATCTATGTGACACCTTAACACTTGGTAATGAGTCCAGAAGTGTCACAGGTTCAAATGTGCATTAAGATCTGTGATGCTCAGGAACAGAAGCTAAACAGTGTCGCTGGCAATGATTAGATTCTGCCAGATGGCATCAGGATGTTGCTTCTTGTGCTCGCAGTCACTGCAACAATCACTCTCCTGTCTCTCTCCTGGCAGATTGTCATGTTATGTGTTTATATGGAGCATAATGACTGAATACACAGTGCAGGTTGTACATCTAGCTAGCTCAACAGAGCCATTTCCATCTGAATGAGCTGCGTGCGACAGAAAGCAGTTATCTTACAGAATGTTGCTGAACTGTACTTAAGAATGACAGTGAAAGCAGACACTGCTAAGGGTTTGTGCCCTTACTGAGTGTGACCTCTGACCTCTTTGTTGAGATTAGCCATAAAGTTATAGTGAGCCAGTTATCCAAAAAGCACTTTCACTCTCGGCAGAGCTGTCAGTCTCAAGCTTTTTTTTTTTTTTGTATTTTTTCTTTAATCTAGAGATAATATACACAAACTTCCAAAATCCATATATCCCATCATACATTTTCTTTGATCTGCTCTACACTGTTGTACATGTTTTATTAATGCTTGTAAAGTATTTTTTTCAAGTGTATGTCAGGTAATGTAATGTTAATGGGACATTTATCTGTTTATCTGTTATGTCATCTAATTACTTGTAATTACTTGTAGGATGGATTTATTCTTTGTATTTCTTGAGATAATCACAGACCGTCCCAGTAGTCACCAGGGACACTTTTTATCTAGAGTCTTTGCTTTCCACACAGCTTTACATTTTTTAGATTAGTCTAGGTAATTCGAGCTATCAGTGGCATCCTTTGGCATGGTTTTGTTTTGATATGATTTCATCAGATGAAATTTGTCTTGTTCAAATGCATAACTAAACACTTGCGATTAGGCAACACAAAAACATCACAAACGTACACTGGTGTCTGATGTGCTGGTGCCACAGGAAGTTATTAAAGCTGAAATTGAAACTGTAGTTGAAATTGTTGTGCATATGTCAGGTCACTAAAACTGTGCAAAGGCACAAATTCCACAAGTTTGCGCTTCCTGTTTGCGCAACCTTGACCTATTGAAAGATGTTCCAGGAACATCTTTCAAAGTCATAACTGTTCACCAGCCATTCTTTGTTCTGTCTTACTACTCTATTTACACAGCTGCTGAAAACCTTCTGAAAATCAAATAGGTGCTGTAATATTGTATTGTAGCTGTGATATTGCATTTCAGCTGCTTGGCAAAGTGGCTTTATTCTTGTGTCTGGGCTTCATGGCAGCTAACTGGCAGCGAGATAAACTCCATGTAGCCCAGGGGAGCATGGTGATGATGAGCTAAACAAACAGGCTAACAGTGCTACAGCATCACAGCACAACAGAGTCTGTTTAACACAGCATGTTCTTTACGCATGGTGAGGGAGGAGAGGGGAGGAGGCCTGAGGAAGAAAAGGGAGAGAAGGGTTGATGAAGAAGAAAGCATAGAAAAGAGAAAAAATAAAGAGTAGAGGAGGGGGTGATATGGGTATCTGACAGGCTGGCTCAGCTGGGTCTTAGCTAATGGGTGAAATGGGAACTCTGCTGATGCTCCTCTATGACTGTTGGGATGAACATTTCACTGATGTTGGTTCTATTCTTTTTACCCAGAGGCAGCTCAAGGGCTTTAAAACAAATCTCCCATCCTGACTGATGTAAGGTCAGCTATAGAGTCATCTTGAACAGCCAAGAACATTATAATTACAACATTATTACAGCATAGCAAGTATATCATGAGTAAAATTTGAATTAACATGCAACTACGACAATGTGATTAGAACAAAATGATGCTGTGGGAAGCACCAGACTGTAAACATGACATCATGTTATATGTATAATGTTTAATTTATATCATCTCCTTAGTATGTTACACATGTATACATGACATAGGGATGTGGTGCATTTGTGTGTGTGTGCATGTGGAGACCCTGGATTTAAAACCACCTCCAGGGACTGAGCTCTGATTAAAGAGCGTCTTCATGGTGACCGCAGCAATAGACACTTTTTGGGTCATGTGAGAGATGGTATCCTTTGGATTCAATATATCAACCCCTCCTACCTTGACCTACACACACACGCACACACACACAGTCACCTGCACATATTTGAATGTCTGTAGGTCCAGGATATGGGCTAGAGAAATGAATAACGATAGACAGGATATAGTTTGTATGTGAGTGTGTTTGTGTGTGTCCAGTACCTTTGCTTTGTCAACAGTAAAACATAGTTCAAACCTATTTCCACTGAGAGAGGGGCAGTAATATGTTTTGGACCAATGCTGTAGCTAAGATAAGATCCACGTAACTGCAGCCCACAATCTGATCCTGCCGCTGTGCCAGAGGGTAAAATCCAATTTCCTCCACACTCCGAAAAAAAATGCAAAGCGAGAAAAGCAAAACATTGTTTTAATCAATGATTAATGCTTTGCAGGAGATGACTATTTATCTCTTGCATAGTCCGGTTGGGCAAAATGTAGCAGCCAATATATTGTTTGTACTTGCAGTAGGTTTGTGGCAGAATAATTGTATGATAAGCCCTGGCATGTCTTTAACCTGAGCCTTTGTGTCTTCCTGGCCTTCCTCCACCAGAGCGTGTATGCCTTCTCACAACATGACATTTGGAGCGCAAATTGTCTGGCCTTTCAGAAAGCTGGACTGTCTAGCTCATACTGACAGGACAGACAAAACAGTTGCTCAGATAACTGCTCCGTCCTCAATTATTAGACTTCTTTGAAGTGAATGTTCCCTGCACTGTGCGTGCCTGTCATCTCCTGGCGATAAGCAGAGAGCTCCACAGTACAGCTACAAGTCATCTGTTGATTTGCCACTGGACTTTGTCACTGTGTCACTCTGGGTGGAGAAAAGCACTTGCTCACAGGTCAGCATGAGACCATCAAACCAAAACATCAGGATATACTGACAGGCAGACCTGACCATTTACTACTGCCTTACTCCCAGAAAAATGATCATCCAGGCATAGCTCAGTTTTTGTAACTGGGCACAGCAAACCTGTCACTCTCTGGATTATGGATTTCATGTTGAAGCAATACACAGAATGGGGCTATACTAAAAATGACTCAATATATACAGAGTTTAGATCATGTTTCTCCAAAACAGAAAACACAAGACTAAAAAATAAAGGATGCAATACTGACAGACTGTGTCACCTCTAAAACATAGTGTGCTACAAATATTCACCTAACTAGCTCACCTACATAATTTCATGAGGTTAGAGGTTATGATAAAAAAGTTTTTGACATATATTGTGTGGTATTTCTGTACTGTCGGCGCCACAGTCCTGGATCTGGCTACATCAGAGAAGGTAAATAGTAATTCTGCTCAGCAACAACCCCAGCTAGTGTTAACCCAAGATATGTGGACCAACATGTTCATCTTTTGTATTTTGTAATATTAAAACTTAAACATGCTGTCTGAAAATACACAAAATTGATCATAAACTTGGTCAGCGCTTTTCCAAGTCTATTCGTTAAGCACATATCAATGGGCTAAAGAAGTTGTCGCTATCGTAGTTGCAACACAAGAACTAAAATTGGCACACAAGAACACTGGTGTTTATTTGTTTCCAAGTAAAGACATTAATCTCATTGTTTTAACATGTTTTATATGCAAGTGCATATTTAAGACTCCTGTACAAAGTTCTCAATTTAAAGCAAGGCAGCTGAACACCTTTAAAAGTTATCTCAGTTTTAAACTGATGTAAATGTTAGCTTAATTAGCTAACAAGCTATGACTGAATTCTATGGATGGATGATGTCATTTTAGCTTAAAGAAGCTTAGAGAGCTTAGAGAATCAACACTTCCAGTCAACAACAGCCAGCTAGGAATGAGAAAGTGTTTTTTGTCTAATCCTGTCTGAAATCAAGGACATAATGTTTGCTACATTAATCTTCATTCATTAAGCGAAGGGCTTGACAAAAAGGTCAGTAGCTATGTATATTTGTGTCTCAGAAATGAGCATATTGTCGAGTGGAAGTCTAACTACAACATGCTGTGTTTACTTAGAATTTTCCTTTTTGTGCAAATTACTCGTTATAGATGTCGTACGCAAATGTGTCCCCGGGAATAATTTCTTGCAGCCAGCCATACTGATGCACCTTGGCTGTATCTCTCTTGAGGATGTAGCCTAGGTGCATCAGTAGTTCATCAAGCATGCAGCAGGGAGAGACAGTGCTACAGTAGCACCATCTGTATGTAATCCTCTGTTGATTAGCATGTAGCTCCATGGTATTTTTCAGCTAGCCAGCTTGTCTTGTTGCCCCCAGAGTCTTAATCCTTCCTCCGCCTGTTGTGTTTCTGCTCCACTGGGGACCAATCGCGCCAATTCCACTCATCGAGCTTGATAATTAGTGACAATTGTAAAAGTAATTTACAAACTCAAGCGATACCATTGAGCAAATGGTGCCAATTAACTAGAGATGCTAATGTGGGCAGAAATGCGGAAAAGCAGCATCCGACCTCCATTACAGTGAGAGGAGGAAGGCCAGGAAACTGTCCTCCACGTGTCAGGGAGAATTATCCAGGGAGGAGAAAGGAGGCGATGTACATTGTTGGACTTGGGCTTGTCACCATGCTGCAGATTAATCCCACAATACAAGTACAAGTATCGTGACCAGGGCAACAACATTTTAATTTGCATTTAAGACTATTAGCTGATGCCCTTATTTATAGTCACTGGCCCTCAAGCAGTAGAATATATTTCAATTCCTACATCATTAGAATAGCAAAAACTGGGATTTTAGGAAAAGAACACCCATCTTGTCAGCTGAAATCAAAATGCTGTGCACACCAGGAAAGGACATTGCCATCACAGAACTGATCTGCTGCACATTACCACAAATTGATGTCAGATGTGGTTACTGGTTAAAAATATTCCCTCCACATGAGATGATTAATGGAATGTGAAATTGTGCCTTTTTTATCGTGAACTAATTAATATTTGTAGCCTGCAAGTTTCCTCCTTTAATTAATCACATAAAATAGCCTGGAAATGGAAAATAAAAATCATTTAGCTTAAAGCTTCAGCATTTTACCATTAGACATGTTTTAAGACTCAAGCAGGAGGTCCTGAACTTAAGTAAAAATATTACTAATTTAACTGGATAAGCTGAAACTGCTCTGAGCATGATTGTTATACGCTTACAGAATCTTTATAATTAGAATAGCATCATACTTTGCCGTTTATCAAAGTGACTTTATAGTCAAGCTAGCAATGTGGCTTTAGAGGCACTTTTCTCATTTCAGTCTGAAATATCTCAACAGCTGTTTGACACATCGATATCGAATTGGGTACAGACATTCATAGTGCCCTAATGAGTTTGGTGATCTCCTGTCTTCTCAACACCACCTTCAGGCCAGATCAGTAATCCAGTGAAATACTGAGTTAATAGATATTCACAGAGCTGAGACCACGACTCCCTTTATCTTTTGACCTGGGTTTTTCTCTATTATCACATGAGATATTTAAATGAAACCTCACAGCTTTTGGCTGAATGGACATAAAATGTGTTAGAGACATTTATATCTCCCTCAGGATTAACTGTAATAAGTTGTAGTTTCTTAACTTTTCATTAATTTGTCTAATTCGTCTATTAGTTTTGTTTATGACTAACTTCCCGCAGAACTCGTGGCATCTCTATCAACATCACCTGCACCTTCATATTTAGTGCTAAAGAGCAAATATAGCTTGCTAACAGGCTAAATTAAGATGAAGAGCATGGTCAATATAACACCAGGTGTTTGACAGCATGTTTGCCTGCTGTCACGAGCAGTTAGAATGTAGCAGATATATCAGCTTGGTTGATGTTTTGGTAAGACTGTAATACAAATCCAGACTTTTCCAGCTGATACAGCAGTTTACTGTAACTGCGTAGTCATAGCAGTATTTTATGTGCAAATCATCGACTGATTCCCTTTTTTCCTCCATCCAAATATTCTCTGCCTCTGCCCTAATTTTACCTCATCTGTCTGTGGTCTACAAGCTTGCCTATGCACCTTTGAGGCCCCTCTCTTTCTTCCATAAATCAATAAATCTACAAAGCTGCGGGCATGTGGGAACGTATACTGCAGATAATGTGGACAGATTAAATTTTGCTCTATTTGTGTTTTAGCAAAGAGAACGTCTGAAAAAGAGTCTCATTATTTGAATTCAAGGCCCCACTGTCTTATTATGAGTAGTGTAATTGTTGCTTGGTTCAGTGCTTGTGGCTTTGCCAGACTCGAAAAAGAATAGGTAATGTGATTAATCCACTGTAAGCAGGAGGGAGCCTTCTGGTTAATGGTACACTTTGCCCTTTGTAGAAACCTCTCTTCTTCTTCCCTCTCCTCCCCTCTTTCCCTTCGTCCTCCCCCTGCTCCAGGATTAAAAACAGGAGGTGTATTCCCATTCTGTCAGTCACTTTCACTCTGCCTCCTAGGCCTCAGCCTCTATCAGTGTAAACAGAAGAGGGAAAGTAGTGTTTGGTGTTTTCCCCTGTCTAAAAACCTCCTTTTGTGTCTCTTTGATACCAGGCACTGGAATAGTAATTGCTATCACTTATGAAACAAAATGACAAGCACTGCAAACAGTTTAGCAATGCAAATACAGAAGAACAGACAACAGAGTAGAGGGGATAGAGGTCTATGAAGAGTAGTTGCAGTCTGTGTGGGCTGTGTGAAGGTCCAATGCATATAGCTAAGATGCTTTGGATTGCTTTTGAAAGGGCAAGCAATTTATGTGAGACAAATATTTGTAGAAATAATTTTTGTGTATGGTAATCCAATGGACTGTCATTTCTTAGCTCTAATTGACCATTGCCATTTGCTGTATTTTTTCCTGCACTTTACTATCAGTCAAAACTTTTAGAATAATCCCTTTGTCCCAGGTGTTCAAATTTCAGCACTTCAGTATTCAGAGATTAGGAAACTTGTTAACTCACAATTTTCACAAAGCTGTGGAAGTGGTGAAACCTTGACAGCAAACATTTCTTACAGGTTCCCCAGCTCTTGTTATTGCTTTCAGATCCTCTGCCTGTGTAAAGGCAGTGTTGGAGCAAACTGCATTACTGCATCCTCTGATACATTGTTAGGATGATACTGTACTGCAGGAGGTGCCACTGTATATTGCTATCAGAATGGTGAAAAAATGGGAAGTAAGACAAAAGACACATCTGTCACTGATTCACCTACAGCAAAATAATGACCCAAAAGGGAAAGACAGTGACTTCACATGATGGAAGATCTGGGCAGTCTTCAGACTCAAAACCCATGGAGCTGGTTTGGATCCAGCTGGACAGAAGGTGAAAGCAAAGCAAACCTACACATTTGCACATTTGCAGTGGCGTTGGGATGAACTTTCCAAACAATGTTTTCATTTCCAATGTAGAAAGAACATTGTGAGTGTGTTTGGCTGTTGAATGAGTGAAAAATTGAATTAAACAAGATGATTCCAAGCTGAACGTCCCTTTTGTGCCTGTATATTTCCAGTGGAACAGAGAGTCTGTCCTACTGGGAGCTGAAGCCTGGCCTTCCTGGCTTACAAGCAGTGGATGAAGCCAAAGCAGCAATGGCTGGATGCTGGCGATTCAAAGCGCATACAAAAAGAAAGAAATCAAGGAACTGGATGGTTCCTATTCCCTCTTTAAAGCTGTGGAAGTGGATAAGCTTCTGGTGTTATTCACTAGCTCCCTCTGACATCTTCTGTTGATGTTTATTTAAATGGTGCTCACATCAGTGTTGAAATCATCCCATTGCGAATGCCCAGCAGGACACAAAACAGCTGGGCTCTGGAAGGGAAACAGGGAAAGAAGGAGACTGGTAGAGAGAGTAATATATCTAAAAGGATAGAGGAAGAAAAAAGAGAGAAAACTTGAGCATTTTATGTAAAGGAAGGTATTTGTGTGAAATGTATTTTGTGTAATGAGACACCCCAATTCTGCTCTTTGAAATAGCATTACCTGGAGCTGGAAAATAAGAATCTCTTCTTTTGCCTGTCCCCCATGTAGCTGGCTGTCCTCAGCTTAAGTTGGGCCTATCTTCCTTTTAAAAAAAAAAAAAAAACACCAGCACTGTATTTTTTCAGATTTAGTTGTCAGGCTTGTCATCAGAAGAGGGTGTCATTTCAAAGCTCCTGCTGGGAGATTGTGCTTTCTTCTATGACATTCTGACACGGAGTGTTAATAATCTAGTTTTCTTTTCATAGCACTCACAAACACAGCCAACGACCCCATAGGCTATCAACAGAAATGTCCATTCACCATATAAGCTCCTGCTTTCTGTTGTATTCGTTGGTATATTTCTCCAGTCTTAGAGGGGCTTGTTGCCTCAGTGTGGAGTGTGTTGGACAACCATTTTGTTCTTACAACATGGGAACACTGTTTTCTCAGTGTGATGAGCATCATTTGACAGTCCCCTGTCTCAGCATCCAAACCCATTTACAGCCAGCTCATTCACTTTATTGCTGTTCGCTGATGGCAGCACTTTGAAGTGTTTGCTAAAGGAGGGTGGGGGGTTGTGTGTGGGGGCAGGGGAAGTTTAATTGGCTGCATTAGCTAGTTTGCTTCTCTTCCTCTTTCATGGTGGCCCCCAGTCACAGTAAGTTGGATTAGACGACCTACATTTTAGTTTTACTTTTCTCCCGCCTAATCTTGAATCTTTGCTGTGTCTTCCTTGTGTCTTGCTTAGGCTTCTCTGAAGGATTTCAGTTCATCTCCACCAGCTCGACACAAAATGAGTCTTGGTTGGTTGCGTGTAAAAAAAAAAAAAAAAAAAAAATGACAATGAGACATCCTGAAGCTCTAGTCCACAGTCGTCTGTGTTCACATAGACATGAATGTGTTCGCACGGACTATTGAGAAGGTTAAATTTAGCAGCTTTAGCATCCCTATGCACAAGACACAGATTGACAGCCCGCTGTGGGTAATGATGTATTCTGTTTCACATTGTGTCGCCCACAGCAGTCGCCCTTGGAGACATTTTGATGTTTGTTTTGTTTGAAATGCCTATACAGTGTTGTACATCCGGTATGACATCTCCTGCAGTATGTTTGGGCTACGTGGAGCTTCCATGTGGAGAAAGATAGTCATATAAGTCATTTTAAAGGCCTTGAATTTTTGAGCATACTGTTGACTGGTTGTTTTCTTACCGTTTCAGTTTCTGTACTGAGGCTTTGCATAAATGTGTGCTGTGACTGAAAAATACCAACCCAAAGAACATTTTTTGTTATATTGTGTACATGTTGAGAAAAAATAAGCAATGACCCAATTTCAAAAAAGGTAACACTTTTATTGATACTTACTATAATCCTCTTAATTATAGTTTGTCACACATGCCATAGCACTAAGCTGCTACATGTGTCCCTTATGGTGCTATGAAGACCCATTTAACAGCTTAGAAAATAATCAGACTTATAAAAAAAAGTTTGCTAATAACCACATAGAGTACTTAATCCCAAATTTGCCAGCTACATATTTTGTTTGAGGCATTATGCAATTTTGAACTCTTACCGAACTAAGAACCTTAGAGGAAAGGTTGTCCATTTTCTGCGTGTAGAAGTACAGTGTTCAGGTTGTGATGACGGGAGGCTGATGTTACAGCTAACCTTGGCCATGTGCCTTGCATGGCTGCCCCTATAAGCCATCAGTCTGCTGAGAGTCTGACTGAAATATTAAAGAGCCTGTCTGCTCACTCGCTTTAGCACCTCACAACTGACCAACCTGAGTGTAGTACATGTCACAGGTACAGTAGAATGTAATTTAATGGATGGAGACTAAGGTGAAACAGGAAACTTACTCTCTACGCTAATGTTGGAAGTAAGGTGGAAGTAAGATTGCGGTGGTGTGATGATAAGGCACTGTGACTTTTTGTTAAGATTCCCATATTTGATTACTAAAGTAGCATTTTTTTCCTTATTCTATCCAAGGGCATCAGTAAGCTAAGGCCTGAACAGTAGTTCATTCGTAATAATGATGATCTTTCACTAAGTATAACCATATTGTAGTTGGAGAAAGTTCACACAGGATGTAAACAAGGTTTCAAACATTTTTTCTGCTGATTATATTTTGTGGAGAAATGTAATGGTTGTCTCAAATATGGCCCTTTGCAACATTTTTTCCCTGTGGAGAGCATGTACCACACCATATTCATTTGGAGTTTATAATAAAGAGTTTAGGATAAAGAGCATGATTAGCACAGCACAGTGTAGAACAGGATTCTAACTCATCCCAGCTATTAATGCTTAAGGTTGAGGTTTAACCGTTATTCAAATGACAGTTGCCCTGCAACAATCAAGTGGTAAACCTCTGTTACAGCAGCTACAGCACAGTGAAGATGTGATACCCTGTGTTCATGCAATAGATGGTATGAGGCAGTGTAGTGTGAAGGTTGATTTACATTCATGTGTCTCAGTCAGATAGTTAATTAGAATGAAACCCCCACACCCACTACACTCCCTGCCCTGCCTCCACCTCCTCTCTCTCCTGTACCTCCTCCACCTCCCATGTTAACAAATCTGTTTAGTCCTGAACCCTACAAAGAGGGGAGGCAGTTGTGAATGAACTTAGAAAGACCCCTGGGGCCAGAAACAAGAATGAGGCAAGGACAAAAACAGACAATAGATGGAGGTGAAATAAATGATGTGAGTCTTTTAAAAAATTGCTGTTTTCAGTTGTGATGAAACAGCAGTTGCTCGAGTAAAACCTGCTGATAGGGGACTTTAGGTTTTGATCAATTGCTGTTGCTGTCATTCAGGAGGAATTTTATTTTCCGATCATTATTGGGATGCTATCTAGTATTGTAATTTACTATGAAAATATGTTGGACATCCTGACAACAAATGACATTGAATGGAAGTGGAGTTTTCAGGGAAGTGGTAGAAAGAAAAGATGGAAAATAAGTGCATGAGAAGGGAGGAGAGAATTATGATGGGAAAAAAAGAGATCATTAGCATTAATACCTGATAAACCAAAGCACCACAGAGGGTCAGTCATTAAATTGTACTTGTGTACTTACTGTGTGTGTGTGTGTGTGTGTGTGTGTGTGTGTGTGTGTGTGTGTGTCAGTGTCGGTGTGTGTTTGTGTGTATCTGTAACAAGTCCTGAATGAATGCTAAGGAAATGGGACCTGAACGCATCCAAGTGCAGAAAATGTGGTTAACATTGACCTTAATGTGCGTCCGCCATTTCATTTTAAGCTCAAACAACACAGGGCACAAAGAGTGCTTCCCTCTATTACCTTAACCAGCTGAGAAACCTCTAATAAAATGTTCTAAACACTCTTTGCCTTGTTTACTTTAACATTGTAGGAGCCAATTGTTGACACAATACATTTTCAGTAATGCTGACATCACAGCTGTGATGTTGTTCCCAACTGAAATATCACAATGATGATCAAATGGTTTACCATGAAATTTTACACAAACAGCATATTTATAATTCCCAGATGATGATTTTTACATCAGTCCCACCATCATGTTTTATAGTGAAACGTCCTCTGGCTGGATTTTGATGTAATTTGGATGTCATATTATGGTTCCCAGATGATGAATCCCAGATTTTGTTGCATCTTCTGTTTTAATCACACAGGTTTTATACAGACATTGAGAGCTCCCGATCAATATATGCTGATATTTTTGATGAACCCATGACTTATCCTGTGGGGCCTCAATAACATTGACATATGTTGGAATAAAAATCCCTGATGGTGTTTGATATATATGCTACCATTTATGCTACCATGCTAACACACTTAACTAAGATGGTGAACATGACAAAGATGCAACAACTGTAAAGCATCAGCATGTTGGCTGTAAGGCTGAAAAACCTTAATAAGTGTTGGGTGGATTGCCAAGAAATTAGAATTAGAATTTGAAATTTGAGTCATGGTCTCTGGGATGAGGCTTTTGTTGATTTTCTTCTAGCGCCACCAGGAGCCTGTCAGTTTTGATCTTTACAACTGTGGGATGAATTACCATGGCATTTAATGCAGATACACAAGATTCCCTGTAAATGGAGTTCAGCAGTTTGGGTGCATGTTAGCATGCTGATGTTAGCACTTAGCTTGAAGCACTGCTGTATGCAAGCACAACGTCATACAGTTGTACGACTGTAGACTTTTAGCCTTGTTTCCTGTGGTAACATTTCACATACAGTAGAGGTTACTCCGTCCTTGTGTCCAATCATAGCGTTGCAGAGATACACTGATTTGTGTCCCAGGGTTTTCCGCTGCTGTTTACCTACTCAGCTACACAGGTCTATACTGTGAGACTGTGAGCAGTGAACTATCCGTGTGCCATGTGCAGACTGTGAAAACATTTTTTTCTCTTGGGAGCACAATGAAGTAGCTGTCTTTCTAGCTACCCAGCCAGCTATAAATATTTATAAATAGGGAATTATTCAGGTTCAGTGCTGTATTTGAACTGATTCGTTTTGGTGATATGCACTATGTCTGTTAAGTAAACTCCTGTCCACATTTTGCCTGAATTCATCACAATTAGCTCCAGTGACTAATAATTTGCCTCTGTCTTTGCAAACTACCACTACTACTGAAACACTTGTTGCCTCCCAGTAGGACGGTGGAGTGTATTAGCATGCAGAGGCTTCACCGGCAGCACTGATGTGTACAATCATCAAGCCATTTTGTGGGCTGCAGTGGCTGAATGTGACTCTTAGTCTCAACTATGATTTACATGCAAACTCAGCCAGATGTTCAACATTGGGGGAGATTGTTTCATATTCTAATAGCATGACAAGAAATATAGCCCCTGTGCAATTCCTGCTTTGGATATGTTTGTATTGTGTGTGTCCATGTGTATGTGTGCATGTGCACTGTTGCCTTTATTGATGACTTTATGATGCAAACTAGTTTCTCTAACAATGTCACTGTGTGCTTTTCATTTGGTCTTTTGCTGCAAGAGATGAATGAAACCTCTTAAAGGAGCAGAGACTTGCATGACTCTGACTATTTTCTCGGATTGCTGTATGTTTTGTTTTCAATTTGTGTTTGTGCACATAACAGGTAATAAAACGTAGGTCCCAGTTTTGGTAAAGATCCTTACTCTGTCATCGTCATAAATCAGGAACAGACCTGGGACAGCTCGGCTGCTGGATGATGTTATTTTCCATCACTTTTCAGACTTGTGTAAAATTGCTTCGTCTGTCTTCAGAGAGCTTAAAGGGTAATGTGTTGTCAAAGATATAAAAGCTGATAGGGCACTGTGGGAACAGAGTCAGAATAACAATCTCAGTGTTTTGTTTTATTATCATTCTGAGCATCGAGACTACAGATATACAGCAACACAAACTGTAATTGGTTCAGAGCTGTGTCATTGCAGATAATATTCAGCGTTGTTGTAGATGCTTGATTTTAGAGGACATACAAGTGGTGTTGGATACAATGAGTGATGGATTTACAGCTGATTTCAAATGTTCACATGTTTATTTCTCTGTCAACTCTGTTGTCCATCCCCTCAGTGATCACTATTGTTTATATCGCAATAAAGAGGGAGCATATTGAGCTGCGCAGGGTGCCTGTAAATTGTCGATAGGCTATATTGCAGGGGACTACAAATATCAGCTGTCCCAGTGCTCAGTGTTTGCCACAATTGGTCACCATCAACTACAGAGGAAACAGCATGATGTCCAAAGGTGTTTTTCTGTACAGACGAAGAAATGGCCATGAGAAATTGGGAATGTGCATGTTTGCAGCTCGCCTGAATGATTTTCACATGTTCACCATCGTGTGTGAGTAGGAGCTTTAATGAGCAGGTTGAGGCCATTTGTCAGAAGAGCTATTTACATGTCTTTTTCATTGCGCCGCGCGAAGTTGTCATCTGAGCTTTTCATATAACCTCAAGGTTTCTTCACACAATAGTGGCATTTAGCAATTAACTGGCCTTTTTATAGCACTAATACAACACTCTGCATGTAGATTTACACAGTGGCAGTCACTAAGTTAGCAGCCTCAATCTCATAATGATTTATTTGAGGTGACTTATTTGCTTATTTGGTTCCAAAAATGTCAGGGACTAAGTGTTGGCTTAGTAATTCTGAGGTTAAGTCATCAAGAGGCAGGTATTTAGATGCTGTAAGACAGTTGTTTGTTGCAATGACAGCAGTATGTCAGTAAATTAACCTGCTGTACAGAAACAGCAACTGAATAACAAATGACTGCCTATGATGGATTTCAAGCATTATGACAGTATTTGAGCCCTGCCAACATGTTGTCGTCACATCATCACAAGTGCACAGTTTGCCTTCACTTCACTGCTTCCGACCCAACCCACGTCTGGATTTAATTCTTTTGAAACCCTTTGTTAACTAAAGCAGGGCCCTGCCTCTGTAAGTTATCCTTCCTGTGTTCTCTTGTTCATTTTATATGTCCTCAAGTTAATTCCAGTACTAATTAACTACCTTTGAAAGAAATCTGTGTGATAATTACCACAAGGAGGTGGAACGGAAGCAATCATACTTTGCACAATTTATTTCCCACCACAAGGAAAACCCTATGGAGTCACCCGCTGCCTTGTCTTGTCTTGTCTTGTTTTTTTGTCCTAAGAATCACCTTCAGCACACAATTTTGTAAGTTGAGAAGCAGAGACACAAACGCTGAAGTGACACAGACAAACACCGCTGTCGGTTTGTTGTCTGGTCCAGTATTTGCACAAATAATTGTTTGACAAACACATAACATCTAATATAGGTATCTGGGTGTATAGTACCTGAACAAGGACACAAGATACAATACATCCAAAATTAGACATGATCAATATAATACAGTTGCACCAGACACCTGGTTACAGACCTATAGCTCCACGCTAATTTTTGATTACAGTTGATTAAAAAAGAAGACGAAAAAACACTAGGTCACTACATAAAACAGCTGGACACTGTAGCTTTGATTAAACAGGAATAAACGTCTATCTGCTGGGGACTATTTTCAGGCAGAGGTTAATACACATTTGGTTTTCTGTTGAGCTTTTCCAGCCACAATACAATGAGTGTGACATTGACTCAAAACAAATTACATTGTGTATGTGTTCATGATAATGAAAGAACCTGCTAATGTGCCACACTTTATGTCTTTTTAATAGTTTTTAATAGTTCAACAACAGAGGTCTGTGGCGCAGACTAATAAGCTAAGTTAGCCAATGGTTACTTAGATAAGGCATGTTCATGGAACACTGTGAATTCATTGTTGATTTTTGTCACTTATTCTGGATAACAAGATGTGAAAATCAAAAAGAAAAAAGAAAACAAAAGATGTGTGCCATCTGCAGGCAAAGAAAGTACTGGCTGCTTTTGAGTATTGTCTACTTGCTGTTTGTGGAGAGTGTTTAATGTTTTATATTGTTTTTACACATTTTAAATGAAAGGATCTTGTTAACTGGAACATATTTAGGTTGAACAGAGATATTATTGCTGTATCACTACCAAAACTTTCTTCAGCCCAGAGTAGTGTCTGCACGCATTCCTTTCAGCACAATGACATACATAGTGCCTGAGAAGTGAAACTCAGGGCAAAAAAAAGTACACAAGGTACTTGCTGTTCCACTCACTATTGAGTGAACAGTAATACCTGAAGCAGACTCAAACAAGCACATCAACATTTATTTTGCAGAACTACAGTCTGAAAGACTTAAGTAAGAAATATAACCTTAAACAATAAGAATGAAGAGGACAACTTCCTTCCATCTACAGTGCAAATTACTCCCTTGGCTCCAAGTGTTATTGTCCATATATGTAGCTCTGTTTCTATAGCTGAGTGTCCAGATACACTGCAACTGCTATTACTTTGTTTTTGTGTAGGTGCTGCACGATCATGTCTGAAAGGAATACCTCCAGATTATCCTCACCTGCTGCTCATGGACCTGAAGCCTAGTAAATGTGAATGTGTCAGTGTGTGAAGTTCCATGAATTGCCTCCCATCGAATGCCTGCAAAATGTATAAATAGAGGGTAATCTGAAATTGTGTAGTCATGAAGAGAAAAAAAAGTTTTCTTTCTCCTCACTGTCAGGGTTTTTTCTCTTATTAAAATGGTGGTGATTTTAGTTCAGTGTGATAATACCCACAAGATGACAAAGGTATAAGTCAGTCAAAAGTCAGCTTGTGTCTGCAGGGTACCTAGTTCAGAGATTGGAGTGTTCATTTAATTCATCATTGAGGCCTGGTCCACAGATGGACCGGCTGGCCCAGCACTTCAACAATACCTTAATGAACCAGTCCATTTTAAAACCCAGGAGGGGAAAGCAGAGCTGTCTCTGCTCCTGTAGAGTAAATTAGATTGACTTCTAAACTCTGAAAAACAGATGATGCAAATGTCACACTTGATCAATTGATTTGGATGAATTAGCTAATGCACCTGCAAAACAGTACCTTACATAAACATAAAACATTTGCTGGAATTACACACCAGTACAGTGAAGGAACTTTGAGTAATGCTGACTGGAGTGACAGATCTCTTGGAGAATCATGGAGAAATCTTCACTGCGGTGACATATTTCAGAAAAATGGAAGGATATTGGCTGGAGAAAGATATTGAAGAATGTGAGCAATAGGATTTATGTTCTTAGACTGGTTTCTGTTAGTCTGAACATGTTAAGTGAGCAATTTTTTCTTGTTTTTCTTGCTTGTAGTGCCATGTCCTTTGATTAATTATATCCTTGCCAACTTGTTTATGAGATATTCCTGTGAGATGAGGCTGGTTAAAAGGTCAGAGGGAAGTGGTCTGTATATAACGGCACATGACAAATGTACAGATACCTGTTATATTCTTAAATTCATGATTCAGTGATAATATCTGTGATACAGTTGCAGTTAGTAATTCAGACTCTGACAGTCTGCGCTGTATAGATACTCAAGGGTTTGACATTTTGCTTAACATGGTTATGTTTGTTTCTTTGTTTGTTTTTAATTGACAGTTAGATTATAGGATCAATAGGAAGAGTAGAAATGTGCTGCTGTACCACTACTGTCTACCTCAACTAATGAAACAGTCTGATGGTAACGAGACTCCAAACAATATCTACAACTGTCAATACTTAGATTAACACACATTTTCAGAGGGCATCATCAACACAGTGAAGCTCTCCTGTATTTACCTGAACTACTTTCTGCCAGAACTACCACAGCAGGACCAGAAAACCAGGACTTGGTATATCACAGTTATTAGGGGCCAGTCAGCCTATCCTTCTTCCCATGTGTGAAAAATGCACAAGAAATTGTACAAAGGTTCAGTCCCATGCCACATTGCCTCAGCCACAAAAGCAAGTCAATAGTCAACAGCAAGCCATTGTTCAAAATTTTGAAAATTCACAACAAATGAACCATATGTGTTACAGATTTGTAACTTTCACCAAAATAAATCCCCAGTACTGAAGAAACTTTTGTATAATTAAACCTATTGCAAATGATGAAGACCATTTTTCAGAAACTGTTGAACTTATTAAACCTATTGTCTACCAAACTTGCTATAGAGCATCTTCATACTGTCCTACACAAACGATCTACACAGATTTTTGATTTATCGAAAATTAAGCCTATAGTGCATCAAAATGTTTGACTGTAAATTGAATTTAAACGTATACTTGCAAATTCTTGCTAAATACATCTTCAATGTTTAAAAAAAATGACTACATTTTGGAGTCACAGTAGATGATGTTTGGAAAATATCTGAATTTTTTCTCAAAAACTGAATTTTTTACAGCACTTTGAATGTCCCTCTCATGTGAAATTAGAGTCAATGCAAAAAAGGCAATTTTTAAACATCAGTTTTTCACTAATGGAGCCAATAAATCATTTATTAAAAAGCACATTAAAAAAATCTCCATGCTGTCTAGATGCAATTTGCGTATTTTGAAATTTTTGTTTAATAACTGAATTTTTGACAGCCATTTGAAATCTGCCTATACATGCTAACAGCTACTCTCTTGCACACAGGTAACTGACTGGCTTAGTCAAATTGTGAAGCTACATGTGTCATTTCAACTTGTCAATTAGCTCATTGAGGTAGAGGATTGTTCTTGCTGTTGAAGATTGTGAGTTTGAGCCTCAGCTTATGCAACATTTCCATATTCTAAAATTGCCTGGCCTTGACCATTACTGCACAGCAGCTATAATATTCTATATAGTACAATAAACTTTCTGCTTCTAAAAATGATTTTAAGGATTAAAGCCCCGCAGGTAACACTCACTACAGTGTTTCATAGACAGGTGGGTCAGACTATAAAGTGAATTTTATCTCCGTAGATAAAGGTCTAAGGACCCAGACGTCCTGACACAAAACAAGTATAAGTGATTGATGGCGTGTGGGATTTTTTTATTGGTTCTTTCACAATTATGAATGCACAAAAAGGCATTGGAGAAACCATGGATGGATCCATTGACTCTATGGGACCCAAGCAATGATTTTCATTAAAAATAATACATTTGTTTATGGGTCCGAAAAATCAGTGCAGTGTTCCCTTCACTGCTCAGTTTGTTTTGGTTTAATAAAACAAGGCAGAGGGTTAGCACCTCTCGTATCGTAATACTGTGACTCGAAGAATAGAATTGAGACCAGAAAACCATCTAAAGTCTTTAGAAAGTCTAAAGACTCTTTAGACTTTGACTAAATTTACCTTCTGTATGACCCATAAAACCCACAAAAAACTGTGATAGGAATGAAAAATGAATAGAATAGGAAATAGTGGAAAGTTGCCTCATTTCATTTTCCCACTTTGACTGAATAAATCAAAGTTGGTTTAATAGAGAGGAACTTTACTCTCAGATAGACGTTAGGGAGGAAAAACGTCCATTGCTGGGTTCCATTCTGTGCACAGGAAACATCTCTGATGATAAAAACTCTCTCAGAAACTGTTAGGCCTTTTCATCACTAAGGTAACATAAATGCAATTTTTAGGATGTTCTCAAGTCAAGAAGTACAATTCCCCCTTCACTCTGCAGAAAACCTTCATCTCCCAAGGAATCAAGTGGGAGGTTTTTGTGTAGTTTTGAAGCGCTGTGGTTTGGAATGAGGCCAGGCCTTCCCCAAGGTCTCATCCATCTGGCACTGGAGTCTGATCAGATGGGTTTTCATTCCATTTCATATTGTATTAAAAAGCAGAACATAATACTAGGATCCTTTTGAGGTATCTTTTCTCATTTCGAAAGCCTTCTACCGATGACTCATCAAGACTTCTGTGTAATGATTTTATTTCAGGTGTAGTGATGTTTGAAGAAGTGTTTTGCGCATATATCTCTTGTCCTGTGCAGTGTAGTAGAGGGTTGGAGGCATCAGGAAAGATTTAGAGCTGTAATGTGCCTCTTGTCCCCTGCAGTTGGGTAGGTAGTCACCCGGTGAAGACCAGTGCATCACTGTGCACATCTCTCTCATAAAGTGGGTGCTCAGGTATGAAAACCCCCACATAAGAGTCAGTGTTGTAAATAAATCTCTGCTCATATGTGTCATTTCATCACATTGCACCTCTGCCACACCCCACTGCAGCTCAGGGACTATAATTTGATATGACTGGGTCTTGATTACTATTTACCGTGTTTCCAAGGTGAAAGAGAGACACAACTTTGTGGGTAAACAGATTCACTGTCACCGCTCCACTGAATCAGCTCATGTTGACTTTATATTCACTTGCAGTTTCCCATCTCCACCCTCCCTATTTCCTCACTCTCCCCTGAAGATTGCAGTTGTCACAGCTCTGTGTTGCTTTTGACACAGCAGAATAGAACAGCAAACTGGATCACACTGTCTGACAGTAAATCTACACTCTTTGAATTTGATTAAAGGCAGGAAATTATAGTTGGCGTTGACAGTTTTGTATTGTATAACACTATAAATGTAACCTGTATGGACTCCAGCCTTGCTGTTCTGACACAATCTGTATTCATTAAATGATTTAAACGTATGCAACTATAGGAACTGGTTTAGCAGATATATCATAAGAGAATAGATGAATGGATGGATTTAAAGAATAATGGATGACTATTGATGATGAAAGTGGTTGACTATTTTTAAAATGATGGTTGTGTAAGAGTGCACATATCACAAAGTCATGTCACATCACTTGAGTAATGAAAGCTATCAATCAAACTCAAGACAAAACAGTGTCTGTCAAAACAGTGCAGTGATGTTTGTGTTATGAAAGCATTAACATTCTGTTGCGAACATCTGTTGATCGTGAACTGTCAAGTTAGCAATCTAATTAATGATCTGTATCAAAAAACATATACACCTTACTTATGCAAATCAGTTGGTTACCGTGGTGACGTGGTGTTACCGTGTGAGTGCAGGAATTTTCTCTGGTCAAGCGTTTGTGTTTGTGTCCTACTCATTTGCATTTCGGCAGTTTCTCAGTTAAAGGAGCAGTGAACGTGTCACTTTGATATGTTTTCACAAGCAGAGTCAGAGTCAGTTTGAAGAAAGGTTCTTGAAATATTATTCAGTGTATTTTCTTCACTCACTTTCCTGCCAATTTAATTTCTTCTCTTGTGGTTCATGTGCGGGCAACAGTAACTCCATTTCTGAACTTGTGTTATTAGGTATTATGCACGTGTAATAATTTGTCTCGTATGATTTTTTTACATACAAGTTCAATTGTCATGTTTATGTAAAATGTCATTTACCTTTCTTACTGTATTCAGTTTTATACTATACTTTTATTCTGTCAGCAAACACATTTTTGGGTAAAGCTGACCTTTAAAATTAGTCTTATATGTATGATATCTCAGCTTTCTGTATTTATACCACATGTTAAAGTGACACAGTATTATAGTTATGTTCAGTAACCTTTGCTTAAGCTCTACATTTACAATGTATTAACACAGATCTTCTGGTCTTCTTCCAGGTCCAGTCGCTGTGATCAGTGGTGAGGAAGACTCTGCCAGCCCTCTTCATCATGTCAACCATGGAATTATTACTCCCTGTACTTTGGATGCGGGTCCTGATGCAGTTGTCATAGGGATGACTCGTATTCCTGTGGTGGAAAATCCTCAGTACTTCAGACACGGTCACAACTGCAACAAGCCAACAACCCGTAAGTAGCCTTAAAGCATGTCATCATAATAATTAGTATTACATGTTACTTGACCTAACTTTTGTGTAGATACCAACCCTTGGGCTGCTAAATAAAAGTTTTTAAAGAATGATGATAAATTATATAATAAATTATGTGTGGACAAACATCCACAGAATATAATGAAAAGTGCAACATCTGGTCAAGGAGCCAGATATTAAATGCTCCACACAAAGCACATTCCACCCCCTCCAATGTAATGTAGTGTTTGTCTTTACAATTAGGAGAACTGGTGCCCTTGGGGCAACGGTATGAGTTAGTGTCAGTGTGATCATATGGTGTTAGCATATGGTGGCACAGTGCCAGGCTCTTTATATAGGATCTGTTAAGACAAAAGAAGCCTTCTGTATTCTAGCAACTGGTGTTCAGACAGCCCACCCCCCCTCACCACCCACCTCACTCACTCTCCCTCAGGACTCATGTTCCAGGTTGGGGAAAGACAAGACCACTTTAAGGCCTAATTACTCACAATTACATCAACTGCTCAAGAGAATCAGCAGAAAACAACTGTGCCAGCAGCCGCAGCCTGGCGCCTGCTGCCTCCCTTTCTAGACAATACCAGACAAACCAACTGGATTTAGTCAAAGAAAAGATTGTGCTTCGCTGAATGGTTCAGGCAGTCTTCGTTGCCGCTCAGCTTGAAATTGTATTGTTTACATCTTGGCTCGCTCTCAAAATGGCCGTTGGCTGGGCTAGGATAAGTTGACTTCTGAGTTGGAGCCAATGAGAAGGAAGGAAATCCCATTTAGAGGTGATAAATAAATGACAGGTCTTATGTTTTATGAATTGCATGAATTGTTAATGGGCAGCCAGTCACTGATTTATAACGTCTCATGATGTGCACAGGAGATCTGATTGTGAGCTAATGAATAAATGACAGCAGGCACAAATGAAACTTCTCTCGCTTACTGCGTACCTGGAATTGAAAGTCAGACGAAGCACGTGCAGCTTTGATGTAAGCTTTTCTGAATGTTCCCCACTCTCAGAGAGCAGCATCCCTTGTCTTTTTTTAGATTTAATTCTATGTGCATGCCTGAAAAAGGAAACTGTAGGAAATGAACCCTGAATTCATCACAAGGTCATAATGGCCACTGCTTTCTGCCAGCGGCTGAAAAAAGAAAATGGCTCCGAACGGCTTCTGCCTTTTCCGATCATTCACTGAATATGAATGTATTCTTTACCCTCAGGACACACACGCAGGGAAAGGAAAAGTCTATGTGTATATCTACAGTATGTGTGTAGGTGTACAGCAGTGAAAATGAATATGTGCATGTGTGTGGATGTAGGCGTTCTGTTAGCGTACCTTGTTGGTAGAATGAATTTCCCTTGGGGAGCCACAGGGCCCCCTTGGGTGCTCATTGTCCTGCTGGCCTTCTCAGTGTGATTGTCCTGCGGCTTCATGTGTCAACCAAAGAGCTCCACTCAGCTCAGACACTGCTGCTTTATTGATGGTCGACCCACCAATCCATAATGTATTCACTCATTTACTTGAAAGCTTCTTATCCAGGAGAATAGCTTGCTGCCTGGGTCTCACGCACACACACACACACACACACAGACCTCTAGTTCAGTCCAGCAGGAGTCACCTCAGCACTCACATACATAAATTTCAAGCCACCCACACCTCTTCTTACCTATGTCCATCAGGAGTCGGGTCAGTCCCTGTCTGCTTCCACCACAAGCCTTCTGGGTAATTTATAGTGTTTCTCACAGTTGGGTTGTGTGCATTCAGAAATCATCTCCAACAATAACAGAGAGAGGGAGGAAGGGGGGGTTAAGTGTGATGCTGCTGTCTTCCAGGCTGGCTGGCTTTTTTTAAAACAGTTGCATGTGATGGGAAATCGGCTGCTACACAAGTCACACCAGATTCCATTGTGCCACACCACATGTATTATTCATGACTATTTGATCTTCAAGTCAGTCTTGGCAAACTGTACTGTATACATGTATATGTATATTGCAATATATTGTTCTAGTCACACAAACTAAAGAACACAGTAAGTCTGGCTGACAAGCTGTGACACCTGAAACTTGTAGAAATGCTGCTGTCAGTTCCACATTGCAGGAAAAAAAAACATAAAAATCATCGAGGCGCAGTTGTTGTACTTGTCCTCTTGCTGAACTGGTGACCTGCAAACGAACAAGCTTGAAAGATTGAGGTCATTATAAAAAACGTGGTTGTGAAAGTGTTTGTCATTCTGATGCCAATTTAAAACCATGAAGTGCTGTCACGCAACTGGTTCATTTTCTCAATGAACCAGTGGCCTCAGCGTTTCGCTGCGGTAAATGGCTGCGAGCCATGACTGATGAGGACATTCGTTGAAAAGTTTTTTTTTTCCACACCAAGCTGAATAAAGGCCAATCCTGGTGAAACGGAGCCGTATTAGGGAGATAAAGGCAGAAAAGGCAAAGGACAATTCTTTAGCCTAATGACAGATCCATATCTAGAGGGATCCGCTGTCTCACAGCAAGTGGCTTTGTTTTATCATTAAGTTTGCTGTTTTAATTACAGATTTGTGACATCCCAATGGCCAAAATTAGACAATGTCTTTTGATGTTGGAGTATAACGCATAGCCTTTCATTATATCTATGTTATTAGGGATATCATGCGTGGGCGCAGCTTGGACAAACCCCCACTCTGCCCCCTATCCTTTTGGTTTAACAGAGACATAATTATGCTCAAGGTGATGTTTTTGAAGATTAAAATGTTTCCAGCGGAGACATGGAGCGACTAATTTGGTAGCTTGAAAGCTCAGAAAATAAATGGAAATAGAGAACAGATTGATTGAAAGGCAGTTATCACGTTCCAAGGCTGTGATTTCATGAATTATGGTCCTGGAGTAATAGTTAGCTATACAGAGTGGCCCCACAGGCTAACCAGACGTGAATTCCAACAATCTACTTTAATTTGTTACCGAGGAAGTCCAAGATGAATTCTTTTAGTCCACTAAATTAAAAGATTCATGTTGATTCCAGGTGGAATGCTACAAATACTGTATTCAGACTGAAATCAAATAAAAATTCACAGAAGATCCCACTGGACAAACATACATAAAGTGCCCTCTTCAGCCTGAATTCAAGACAATAATAATTAAGAATATAAGTGAATTAATGAGTAAATTAAATTTGTGCTTTGTTAAACACATGTAATTGGTTTGCCAAGGTATCAAGAAGCCCAATTAAAATAGTACAAATCTTCCACATTTTTGGGCTTTTAAGTGAAAACAATGCTTGTAACTATGTAACTGTTTTTCATTGTTATTCTTTTATTATAACTACAAATGTGGTAGCTTTATTACTGCAGCAACAACACATGACCAATTTGCTTTCCACATCAACACAGGAGCAAAGATTTGTTTATTAACGTTGGATGTTAAAATAACACATCTTTGTGGGTGTCGACATGTCAACACTATTACGACCAGTTGAGTTACACCACTGAAGACCCAGCCTACGGTGTGTCAAACAAACAAACAAACAAAAAAAATCTATACCAAAGCAAACTTACATAAATGTGTTTTTCTGATTTTATGGAGAAATATTTTCTACCTACAGCTCAGCCTGGGTATCTCATCTCTCCTCTGCTATGTCAAATATAAGTAGTTTGTGTTGGAAATCTAGACTTTTACAGAACTTCCCCTGAGCAGCAAGTGTTAAGTATTTAGTGCTTAAGGACTTAGTGTACTTAATGCTTAAACTTAAATCCAGCAATAACAGCGAGGTTGTGCCAAGGGGGAAGCTATTGTCAAAAAGAAATCAATCAAAATGTTATACTATATATCTACACAGTTGTTGAGGCACTAAATCTTCAATATGAAATAAATAAGACATCATGCAATAAGATAACCACTTTATTAGACTGTATAAATATTCAAATTAACTAATAAATGAATAGAGTAACAGCTGTGATGACCAAAAAGATACTCTTCCTCCCTGACAGTTGTTTCTTCTTAGTTTCTTAGTTCTACTTTGAGCAAAGCTTGCTACTTTGCTGACAGGATATAAGCTTAGTTGAAAAGTGAAGTAGCAGTAATTGATGACAGCTCCACTGTCTTTAACGTAACTTTAAGAAATTAAGTCTGTTATTTAAAGTGTCATTAAGAGAGATGCCTTAATAAAAGATAGCTCAAGTAAAATGAACTCCAGTAAAACCTTCAATCCGTTCAGCAATTTGTCATAATCTGTCTTTAATTTTTTATGAAGTTTTTGTTTTTACTTCATGTATAATTTTCTTTTCTTTTCTTTAACTTAATTCTAAAATTCTTTATTTCCTAACAGCTCATTTATTCTAGGTTGAATATGATGGGATTGTGAACTCAATCTTCTGTCTTACAATATGTATGTGAGATGTGTATGCTGTGAGAAATAATACCTAAGGTGGTCTTTTTTAATGCTAGCTGCTAGCTAATTTCTTTTATTTTGGGGGGGCATTTCTATCTTCACTGGAAATTGGGGGTTGTTCACTCTGGGCAGTGTGCATCGAGGCTAGCCAGCGGCAGCAGAAACACAGGCCGGCAGTCGGCCAGACACAGCAGGTTAGGAGGAGATACCCACCGAGAGTCAACAGTAAATGCTGGTGTTCATGTCACAGTTGCGTGACGGTGCCAGCTGACACAGAGCCCCTACGCTGCAGTGAATTTAATGGCGTAGAGCTTTTTGTATGCTATTAGCAGCTGGATGAGTACCTCTCACCTAATTATTAACATCCTGTGGTGCTCTTTGTGTAGACAGGCTAAACTATAAGTGTATTTTTTATTTTCCTTTTGGTGTCTGTGCAAGTAACTGTGACAAAATATGACTATAACATGTCAAAAGGAATTAAAAACTAATATTAACTTGAGTGAGAGGAAATGAGGAATGATTTTTTTTTTCATATCAGAGCACATTTCTCTATTGTCTCCTTTGTTGTTGTGTTTGTAGCATTAATCAGAAAGTGTGTGATTAGTAACCAGTCATCGTTAATGGTTTAATACGTTTTCATTTAAATATATCAGAGAATCGAAAGATGTTGTTACCTCATCTTTGTTGTAGAACGGTAGTCCGCTTGCATTCTGGAACATGCACTAAGCACCAGAAATTCTGAATATCTCCTTTTCATAGAAATTCCTCTTTTAGAAATGTCCTCTAGAAAATAGGTTGATTTCCAAAATGATTGTCTGTGACATCAAATGTATCTCACTGCCCCCCCCATTCTGACTCCATTCCCTCCCCTTCAAAGGCGATTAGCTGTAAAAAGACGGTCTGTCCATGTTCCAAAGCTGACAAAGTTGCATTAATTTGAGTGTCAGTGAAGTCAGCCAATCAAGTGCTTGCTTTCATAATGAGGTTGCCAGTTTAGCCCGAAAAGTTGCCATATAGGTGCAAAACCCTGCATTTAAAATCCCCACCCTAAAAATAGCTTTCTGAGAGAGGTTTTTAGGAAGCTTATGAGGCATTACAGATCCAACCCAATTTTTATTGTGTATATGTCACATCACAGAACAAGGATCAAAAGCCCGTTCAAACCATCCTCTGTCACCTTAAAGTTATAGTGGTAATATTGTGGAAGTACTGACCTGTTTGGTTTATGTTCCTAAGATGGGTTTATGGGTAAAATCTAATAACTTAAAGTGCAAAGCAACTCAAAGTAGAAGAATATGCAAGAAATACAAATTTGTTTGGATGTTCGCAATAATTTTTTGGTTGAGCTGCCGCATGTCAAACCTAAAGTATCAGCTCTGCCAAAGACATATTGTCAATGACCAGGAGATGCACATCGATCGACCACCACACACACTCAGGGAAGCTGTCAGGCAGAAACATTTGAAAACACACACACACACACACACACACAAACACACACATGAATACTCAAAGTTGGCAGAGAGTTGGGAGAAAAACACACACTGTAGAAAGTTGGCAGGTAACTGTGGTGAAATACGCACACACAAATACACACACACACATGAGAAACAGGTACAGAACAAAGCCCTCCAAACATCTGTGCTCCCCCAGAAACCTGACCTGACTAGCTGAGTAAATCTTGGAGCTGCGTTGTCTCTCAGTCTCCGGGGAGAATGTTTGCTGGCATCGAGGCCTCAGGTGAGTGACGACAAATGGATGATGCTGAGCTGTAGGATAGAGATTTAATCTCAAGGCTTTTCAGCGTGCCAATCTGGGTAAATAGGCTGTAGGACACAGTCCGAGTCAGCCTGCAGAGGAAATTGAAGGTTAAAGTAACTTGTCCTCCCCACCATCGACAGACACACTTTGTGACTGCTGCTTCATCCTAAATGTGGGGACAACATGGTGGTCAGTGGTTATTCTGAATCAGAATCAGAATTATACTGATACTAAATTAATTAGTAAGAATTTAGGTTTATTGCAAAGTTATTGCAAAGTTTAGTATAGGTTTATTATCGATCACTAAGTTTTAAACAATAAACAGCAGATAAATATGTAAATAATCCAGGAAATAATGAATGAAACAAAATTTAAAGTTTAACAGTTTTTCAGTCTTGCAGCTAGTGGACTATAACCAGTAGTGGACACACACATTTTCTTTCATCTAGAGTCATTTATTAGTTATTATACAAACCTTGAGTCTCATCACCCACCTAGCTATGTTGACAAGACACCGCTTACATTTCAAAATAAGTAAAAAAAAAAAAATCTTTTTGAGCTTTCATTGAATGGTGCTTTATAACATAAAGCGCAATTCAATGAAATTAGAAATTACTGTCTCTAGTGAGCAGCATGATTACTGCGCAGCAGAATAAAATAAATTATAATATTTGAGATCTGCACCGACAGATGACTCCACCAGCTGAGTCTCTAGCGCTGCCACCATTATCATGGTGGGAATTTGAACTGAATTAACTGTTATGAATTAACTGTCAGTTAAAAGCAGAGATGTTCTGTTGACTCCTGCAGTCAGGCGCAGCCTTCTCACAGATTAAATTATCCAATGCAAATGTGTAAGTTTTTCAGTCTCATAACACTATGAATATAACCTAATGAGTACACGATTTATTAACGATCTGGAACACATGAAATTATAAAAGTGAAACTTTGGCCATGAAACACAGAGGAAGACAAAAAGGAGATAAATTAAATTAAAATTAATTTCAGGCTTCAGACGGATTTTTTTTGCCTCAGCTGATAACAGCAGAGTTCAGTAAGTGTGGCGATTTGCAGAAGAAAAATGTTTCAAATTATAACATTTATTTCAATTAATATATTTTCAACATGTAACTGGAACCTCTAGTCGTTTTTCTCTGAAGTAAAACATCGAATTTCTTTAGAGAATACAGAGATGCCACCACAGTAACAATTCTGTCCACCCTCAATCAATATTTGTTTATATGTAGAGCTCTATAGATGCAGTCACCACAGAATGGCAGATAGTTTCATTTTTATACCAACATCAATATGTCTCTGTATAATTTTATATTGCTGTAGGTAATGTACTGGATGACAGTGTACTTCTATAGTGTCAGCCTGTTTATGCTACAGTCTCTCTTTTAAACAAAGTCTCAATTTCATTTTTGAAGATTTGCCAAACCCACTGACAAACCTGTTTAGTCGACAGTGGTGTTCATCTTACAAGAGGAACAGTGTGACTCGAGTAGAATACAAGGAAGTTCTGCCAGGCCCACCAGTTTAATGCTACTTAGTGATATTTGTTGGGGCAGCTGAGGCTCAGGAGGTAGAACTGCTCGTCCATTTATCGAAAGGTTGGTGGTTCGATTCCCAGCTCCTCCACATGTCAGCAGGATATTGAACTCCCAAATTGTCTCCAATGGCTGCACCATTGGTGTATAACTGTGTGTCTGTAATTACAATAGCACCATGTAGAATGGTGTGAATGGGTGTGTGAATGTGAAGTGGAGTGTTAAGTGCTGTGAGTGGTTACATGAAGACTAGAAAAGTGCTATATAAGTATAGTCCATTTACCATTTATGTAATTGTTCTTTTTCTTAACACTTATAGTTGATGCTGATCACTGACTTTGATATCTCTGACTGAAGTGTAATCCTGTGATATCCCAAATCCTATACTGTTACCTCTGATTATTTAAAGAAAGCAGAGACATTTCCTGGAGTAAATGAGTTCATGTAGCATTCAGTGTAGTAAAGTATGTGATGAGGAGTGGTCAAATATGATGGAGCAGTGACTTGTTGAAATAGTGAAAGTTAGTTTCACAATTACGGTGCTCAGTTGAGTTCATTTACATGATGATGAAGATAGAAGTGAAGATATTCTGATGAAAATGATAAAATATGATTAAAACAGATGCAAATTTCCAGGCTGCATATGTGAGATAAGACTTCCATCTATGAAATATCACCTCACATCACTGTGAAGGAGAAAATAAAATAAAAAAAAGAAACTTTAAAGTCAAGATAACAATCAAATACTAACTTCTGAGGAGAAGTTATAGAAATAAATGTTGTTGCGCTCAAATGTTCTGTAGTTAAAACTATTTCAGAGTGTCCACCTGCTGATAGATGACGACCTTCACGTTTTTTTTTTTCCTTCTCCTTTTTTGGCATTTCACCAACTATCTCTTCCAGAGATGCTTAATGACGGGTGCAGGCATAGAATAAGCTTCAGTAGCTGGATCATCAGCGTGACAGGGAATTGCTGGTACGGTTAATACTGATGTTTGAATGATCATGAATGATGGAGGAGTGCAGGGAAAAGAATTAAAGTAAGAGATTAAGATAAATATTCATATTTCTTAAAGAAAGTACAATTGTAGAGAAGTATAATTCAGCAGGGGAGAGAGATGTTGTAAAGCTGGAATTGGTGTTTCTTTTGTCTGAGTCAGTTGGCTCATAGAAACCAGTCAAAACACATTTCAAATTAAAATGCATATGAATCCACTTAAGGGTGTTTTTTTTCTCTAGTCTTAGAAAGCAGGTTTTTAGAGGATGAAGCTTTTGACAGCTGTGATGTGTTAGTATCCCTGGTGGGACTCTCACCCAGCAAACCGCCTGCCAGTTTCTGCAGACACTTGTGTTCTGATCTACTTTAAAACTGGGACATTGCCTCATATTTAACACTAATTTCAAAAATAGTGGTTAAGATGCTGTGTGACAGAAATATCAGAGGAGCAGGTGACACTGGTGGTCTGGTAATTTTGAAGAAATAACCAAAAAACCTCAAAGGAACGGTCAGCCTGAACTAATAAACTGTGTTGGTGAATCGGGAAACATTTCAAAGATTAGGCCATTTGGTGAACTCCTTTTGGGTAAAGCCACAAAAAAGACAGAAAAAAACAAAAAACAAAGAGCAGCTGAGAAGCAGCTCATATTGTACATTGAGTGAAACAGTATGCGTAGGCTGGGGTACGAGCAATATTCTGCATATATTTTGTGGGGTTTATTTTTTACTTTTTAAAACCAAAACCACAAAAGATAAGGTACGGGTTGGGTTCACATGTGTCCATGAATAGAACAGTGTAACAGTCACGGTGGGTCCTCCCACAGAATGAGGTGCAGACACGTAGCTGGTTGTCAGTCAGATACAAAAGTCTACGGGTCCACTGCTGTTGCGGCCCAGTCCCAGAGCTCCGTGGTGTCATCACACTCCTCGTGCTTCTCCCTACTAAAATACAAATAGGTCGTTTTTTAGTCTCAGTCAGTCGCAGCTGTTGACGGTGTTGCTGTCTGACCCGCCACCATGCTGCACCTGTCAGACCTGCCCCACTCCACCTCCACAAACATCCACTGTGTAGAAGTCATTAGTTTATCATGGTATAACATTACGTTAGCAGCTCTTTCAGGATTTCATTGGACTTAGACTCGTCACTGCAATACAACAATGCAATTTCTCCATTATCATTTTTCACATAGATGATGATTTTCTTCTATAACATTCACTTTATTCTAAGACGTTTAACATTTGTTCAGGCACTTAGCTATCATATGCATATTTAAAATGCTTTTTGGGGATTCTGTAAGATTCTATAAACACTTCAAAAGTGCATTTTCAGTCTGCTAGTGACTTTTAATCATCGGCCTCTTGGTGTGCCTAATTTTGAATGGTGGTAAATCAGGCACTCATCATGATATCATCACGTAAGTAGAGGTTGACAGTACCGACAGTAAGAAATAGTTTTAATTGTTTCATAAGTGCATGTCTTTGTGAGCTGCTTCTCCTGCAGAAACTGATCTAACAGCTTTGCGTCTCGGGAGAAGTTGAAGCAGCAGTGACCTCACTCTGAGGGTCACGATGCCTCTGATGTGGTTGCTGGAGAGCTTGAATTGACACACGTGTAACAACTGCCGAGATGTAGCTGCAGAAACACAAGTGTTTTTTCAGTTTATAGAGTAAAGTCTTGTGTGTGTTTGACTCCTCAATGACAAATTTTCTAGAAAGTGATTTCAGAAGAACAAAGAATGCACAGATGGAGGCTAGATAAACATCCTGGATGTTTACTTGTCCTCCAAGGATGCATGAGTCTTGGTGATTTGATTCAAAAGAGATTTAAATTCTCAATCCTCCTGTTAATAATTCATTTTATTATCTCACTAGTTTTTTTTTTTTTTTTTTTTTGTTGTTGTTGTCTATAGAGAGATTTTTACATAAAAATCATAATGTCATAAATGTTTGTGAAAAAATAAAAACACATATGATTGTACTGTAGCTGTGGTTGAATGAATATTGGATACTAATTTCAACCATTAAATTTAATTTGATTCTGAAGTTTTACACTTAATTTAATTTCTAATTTATGATTTCATTTAATATTTAATTATGTTGTTTTGGCCCTTCACCTACAATACCATTTTTTCTGTTGCCAACCATTAAACATGCATGGATCATTTCATTCATATTTTAAAACAAAGTGAGCTACTGTATAGCTTGAACTATGATTATCCACTGGGTTTCTGGTGTTAAGCGCTAACGTAACGCCTCTCTGCTCCAGCTAAATGTGCTGCTGGAAACTACAGTATTTCCATGAGTGTGTGCACATTTATAGAAGCAGTGCAGTTTTCCGTGGTAACCCTGCAAGCTGTCTTGTTTTATTCCGAGTGAGGCTTGAAGAGCAGTTCTGTTCAGAAACCAACAACTCCTACACCTCACCAACTCTTTCTTTTCTAAACCTGGCAGGTATTGGAGATAAAATCCACCAGCGACACCCACCAGGTCTCACTTTATCTCATCTTTCTCACTTGTTCTGTCTTTTGCTCTCATGAGTGTGGTCAATTTGCAGGAACGGGCAGTTTTGTCAGTTTTAGCAACAGAAGAATAAGCTTTAATTCTGCAGTAACAAAAGAAAAAAATATTCAGAAGAAAGAAGCACAGTAAGGTCTCTCCACCCCTGTAAATGAAAAAAAAAAAAAAAAAAAAAAAAATAGAAAAGGAAGTATATAGAGAGACAGAGGGGCTGTTTTTCTTTCTGTGATCAGTTAGTTCTTTTATTCCCCAGAGAGTTTTCAGAAATAGACATTTTACAGTTTTGGTCTCATTAGAAAATGTCCCCTTGTGTTGTTCCAATGCCAACTGTAAAAGCAAGGAATCAAGATAAGAGATTTGTTGCAGTGCAGGTCCAGTGTCATCTTCCAGTTTATGTGAATTTCAGAGATTTAAAACTACTCTTGAACCCCAATTTTCACAGGTATTCTCTTCTATGTAGCTTCAAAAATAAATGAAACATTTTTCACAGGTTGCATGTTATTGCCTTTTTTTTAACACAACACTACAGCTGTATCTTACTTCTATGTACACACTTACTTGTATTTTACCATGACATATTTGGTGCTGTATCTTCAAACACCTTCAGATTTTATTTGAATTCTGAGTACTACATCATAGCTGTGCCCACATGGATTTACTCTGTATATTCTGTCTTTTTCTGCTTCATGTTCTCACTCTCTCTCCTTTTTGTTTGAGATAATGACACAATACTCGTTTGATTTTCCAGAATGATTTTTTGAACAGTTTCATAAAATGTACCAGAGTTTAATATCTTAGAAAAAGTTTTTTTTTTTTTTTTTTTTTTTTTTTTTAATGACTCAGTATTCTCATGCTACCCTTTCTTCTCTCCCTGTCTTTCTGTGTTGTAGTTGTTCAGCATATAAAGCGGAGAGACATCATCCTGAAGAGGGAGCTGGGTGAAGGAGCATTTGGTAAAGTCTTCCTGGCAGAGTGTTACAACCTGAGCCCCACTAAGGACAAGATGCTGGTGGCTGTCAAGGTACATTTCCACTGTATGGCTGTGTGTGTGTGTGTGTGTGTGTGTGTGTTATAGATAGCATTAAAGGAATAGTTCAATATTTTGGGAATCCAACTTTGCTCTCTTGTGGAAAGTGGATTCATACCTCTCTGCTGCAGTCAGTTAGCGTAGCATCAAAGACTATCACAAGGCTTCACAGTCGGTATCATCATAAATCTACTGATCCATCTGACAGTCGACACCATTTTTTTAGCCCTGACCTTATGTATCTTTAAACTGCTTTTAAATCCTTCACTCACCCAAGCAACAAGGGTAGCAAAGATCAGATTGGCTACTCTGTGGCTTGACCCAGCCTTATACACTCACTAGCACTTTATTAGGAAGACGGTACTCCCTTTGCTTTCACAGCAGCCTCACTGCATCGCATCATTTCTGCATCACTTATCAGCTGCACATTCATCCTGCCAATAACCTTCTCTACCCGACCTCAACATTGTTGTACTTGATTCAGATGTGGTGACTGAGCAGGCCACTGAATTAGCAGCAGCCTGAACTGTTGACAAAAGGTTTATGTCTATGGATTCATGCTGTCGATGCAAATTCTGACCCCCACCTTCTGCGTGCCTCAGCAGAAATGGAGATTCATCAGTTATTTGGTGAACAGATTTCTGTTCTTGGCTGACAGGAGTGGAACCTGACATGGTCTTCTGGTGTTGTAGTCCATCTGCCTCAAGGTACAACGTGCTATGCATTCTGAGATGCTTTTCTGCTCAACACAGTTTCTAAAGAGAGGTGATCTAAGTTTCTGTAGCCTGTTTGTCAGCTCCAACTGGCCTGACCACTCTCTTCTGACATCTCACATCAACAAGACATTTCCATCTGCAGGACTGCAGCTCTCTGGTTGTTTTTGGATTTTGGCACCATTCTCGGCGAACTCTACACACCGCTGTGCATAAAAATCCTAGGAGATCAGCAGTTTTAAAAATACTCAGTTCAGCCTTCGTGACAGTAACTATCATCAAAGTTACTGAGATCACATTTGAGGTTTTGATGTGAATTTTTACTGAAGCTCCTGACCTGTATCTGCATGTGACTGGTTAATAATAATTGCACTAATAAGCAGGTTTACCTAACAAAGTAGTTGGGTGAGTTGAGTGAATCTGCAATGTGTCCACCACACCCCACTAGCTATTCAGTTGTATCAGTGTCATTCCTGCCCATCTAGCTCCTCTAGTCAAATAACAAATAGTTACAAGCCTCTTGTATATCAGAAAGTGTGTCCATAACACTCACTGACTTAATACATATTTAAAACATCCTTGAGTCACTGCCTCAACTTAGCAAAGAGCAGATACTTTTCAGCAGGACTCTCCCTTATATCTTCACTGTAACTGCGGAGGCTAAAGTACATTGGCTGGTTCAATTGGGTTATTAGGCAGCTTTGTTTGAATGCCATGGTCCACTCAGGTGTCCAATCACCATCAATATATATCCTGGCTCCACTTACAAATAGCCAGCACATGCTCCAACCTCTACCTGTCTTTGCACCCACCTAAAACCTGTCAAAATATCAGCCAAGAAACCAGCATTTACTGTCAAGCAAGTTAATACCCAAGTGAACTGAAGCACTAAAGCAATTGCCCTTGTGTAGCAGCTCTCAATGCCTCCATAGTGCTCAACATTAAGTTGTGCTTGGCAGCTCCCAGCATGAATATGAGAAACTGTATGAATGTGAAGTCAGGTGATACTGAATAAGAGGTTGCTGACTCAGCAAAGATACACAGGATAAGAAAACTGAATTCAAAAAAATCACTCTGACCTTGACAATAAGAGAAAATGTAGAAGGCTTAGGATGAAGGTGGTGGAGTGTCTGGGCTGATACTCCCTTTTTCTGATATTACAACATTAACAAAGAATATAACCTGTTTTGAAATAAGCCAATTCTAAAGTCATTTCTTTATTCAAAAACACAATACAATGTGCATTTTCATCTGAACATGTTGCTTTCTGTGATAAAACAGGAAGAGCCTCTGTGAAAACACTTAAAGGTCAACAAAGGGAAAATTCATTGCAGCTCTTTCCTTCAATTTATTGTGGTTGAGCACTTGAAGGTATTGTTTTGGAGGGATGCCCAGACAAGAAACATTTCCTTAAGAGTGCGGTTTGATTTGGTAATAGAATTTTATGGCCATTTTACCTACTCTGCCATACATCTCAACCACCTCCAGCACTTCACTAGCAAGAAGAGCACAGAGACATAAAATTATTTCTATCCCAAGGTCTTTCCATCTGTAATAATGTCAGCAACAGGATGGCAACTCAACACCAAGGGGATCAAGAGACAAACTTACTGCATTTTCCTGTTGCTGATGAAGTGTCAAGAGTCTTATTTTCCCCAGTAGAGACTGCAATAAGGCACGCTATTGCTGTTATTTTATTTATTTATTTATTTTTTGATACTCACAGCATCAACTGATATCCTATCAGGATTTGATATTTTATGTGTCCTTCACTTCAGAAGTGTTCAAGGTACTCCTAACTTGATCCTATTACCAATTAGATCAATTTGTTTGTGTACAGTTCTTCCAGTCAGCTGCATCTGTACTCCCTGTGTATTACAGCTGCAGTGATCAGTGGCATAAATCAGTGCTCTGGATTATTAGGTGGATAAAAGACATAGCCACTGTTGTGTAATATATTTCTAAACCACAGAGAGAATCCTGTTGTGACAGGACAGACTGGTTTTACAGTTTGAAAGCTTTATTAATAAAGATCAAATTTATTGTAGATTCAGAGCTGAGATTATGATCGACTATAAGAAGCACAATAATTGAACAGCAACTCATTTGTTGGCGTCTTGGTACTGGCGGGAATAAAGGTGGGGGAGCTGCAGGCACATTTGCTGGAGGCAGTGACAAAAAACAGCTGCTTGGGTGTAAAAAGTCTTAAGAGAGTGTTTTGATCACATCCAGGGTATCAGGACTGAGGGTATGTTTCCGCCCATCCGTTTTTATTGGTATTCTTAACTTGAAACTTAAAATCCCTTAGTGGAAACAAGGAAATTAAAAATAAAAAGTTTAGTTTAGACCTTATGACTAAATCATGATGTAAATGAAGAATATGTGTTAAGTGGCTTTTACTTTAAAATAGAGGTAAATTGTTATAAAGAAAACAAATGCTATATTTCCATTACATATTCTGCATACCCCACTATTGCTAGGGGTTGGATTGATGCTCTTTACAATCCATTTTCTTGTTGTACCCTCTGTTGGACCAGAGTATTGCTGAGCAAAAATGAACAAATAGATATTTTCAACCTGCAGTTTTGCAAGTTCAGTGTGAATTAAGTTTATTTTCTTACAATATCCCATATAGCTATAATACATGTTCGTGGCCTCCAAGAAATAGCAGTATGTCCACAATGACAAAAGCTTATGCTTTGTCCCATTCACATCCATTTTGTCTAATTGCCAGCTGTTTAAATTGAGGCATTACAACTTTAAATAGTGTTAAAAAGTCATCTGAGTACTGTGTGATCAAGTTTAGTTTTAACCCTCACAGGTGGTGTTTGACACATCCCCTCAGGGACGATTGTACCCGAGAGCCTGCAGTAGTACCCTATTCAAGCTCTTTACTCGACTTGCCTCATCTGCTACTAATACCAGCTCTTACATGTTTTCTTATTCACTCCCCTCTGTACTGTTATGTGCAGAACTGCAGCACCTATATAGAGAAATGCAGAAGAGGATAGTGATGGTGAGATAAAGCGCCGAACCGTTACGATAAGATGTTTTGAGAAAAGGTTCAGTGCAACACCTACTGGCTAGACTGTGAAATAAGCACATCCCAGTCTTTGTAAAATCGAAATTATATATCCACGCAAGGGTAGACTATGTTGATATATTTAATTCTAAACATATTGATAGTAACTGGTGGTGAATGCCTTTAGCATATTTTCTATACATCTAATGTAGTTTAGTTCTGTATCTGACTGAGTTTTGAAGTGTGAAATGTGTACGCGTTTAATGTGGTCAATGTGACAGAAAATAAAATAAAACTTCTCTACTGTGTTGGGACAAAGATGATTATTATTATTATTATTTTTTTTTTTAAATCTTCCTTGCCTTTGAGAACAATTTTCACAGATGGATACACTAAAACCCCACTGCAGTTTGCACAGGCATAGATAAATTAATTACTGTCTTTTCCAATATTTAGTGGATTGTCAAGATGTCCAATTATTGGGAGAAATACAATCAATATGTTGCCACATTACAAAAAGACTCTCTTTTCCTTCCATCCCAAATACAACCCAGCCAAGTCAATGTCAATCAGTGCTATAAACCAAAAACTATGAAAAATGTATCATTTCTCTCCAAGGTCTTATATAAACAGTCAATCCTCAGCCAAAAGCAGTTACATGGTACAGAAAGAAAGCGAGACTTTGTCAGCACTTCCATTATTTGATACACAGATATGAGCTCAGCTATATTCACCACACACATGCACAGCTACAGCTTCTATCTTTGATAACTACAGACAACAGCACATGTCCAACAAGAGCCAAGTTTAACCTCATTAAGTCACTGACAGAATTAACATTAATTAGTGACAGTAGATATGATTGAACACCGGTGTTTCCATTTTAACTGGCGGCAACGGCTAAAATGAGAAACTGCGCCACTAATCATCGGCATATTAGCAATGGTGCTCAGTGTATCGCTGTATATTTCTACAGTCTTAAGTGTCTGAACTCAGAATGACTCATCACTGTGTCCAATTAATGTTTCACTTTAGTACATTGCACAGTAGAGCCTAGTTAATCTGAAGGAGATGAGTTGAAACATGATCAGGCCACAGACAAACACAAATGATTATTGATTTTTTTTTAATGGATGAATGTTTGCTGTTAATTTTGGAATTTTGGCATTTGAAAAAAAAAACCTCTTTTGGGTCAGAAGAATTTCTTTATTAACTGTAAAAATACAGATGGAGCAACAACACACTCATATATTACATTTTTAGCCATAACTGAGTCAAAACACAAAATGTTATTTTCACATTAGAGCTAAAAAAAATGATTGGTGGCCAACAGGTTGTTAGTGATCCTTTTAGGATAACAAATGTATGCTCAACATTTCATAGCAGTCCATCCAATATTTTTATATTTCAAAACTTCTGCAAAATGGCTGATGCACCAAACAACCAAACAGTCATGTTGTCAGCAAGCCAGGCTAGCATTGTTTAAAACTGAAGGGCAAATGGACACATTTAGTGGATATATCAAACCAAAAGGGAAAATCAAAAGGGAGTTTGCTAATATAAAGCAGGATGGTAAAGAAGAACAGTAAAGTTGTAAGATAATGTAAGACAATAAGCTACAATTCAGGGGCTGGTAACAAAGAAAGCAGCTTCCTTTGACGGTGTGTCCCTTGGATGAGGGGAAGTTTAGCCTGAACCAATAAGTCTGTGAGAGCTCAGGGCCACCACCAACACCACATTTCATCAAGTTCACAAATGGCCACAAGCACACTTCCAACATAGGATACAGATTTCTCCAGATTTCAGATTTAATTACCAACATTCATTGCAATACATATGTGATGTTGGAGCTTTTCCACTTACTGATTAGAAATTTTAAAAAATGATGTATTATGAATGTGTAAAGCAATTTCTTTATTAAAATGTTATTTGGATCTTTGGGGCCTGGAATAATATTCAACCACATCAGGGTATAGAAAGATGTAGGAATAAAGGCTATAAAAGTTAAAATGCTTTTTATTATTGCAGTCTTGTTGTGGCAGCCACAAAGCATAACATACAGTATGACGGCAAATATATAGGGCAGGAATAATGGCCAAAAGAGCAACAATAGAAACTTACTATGTAGACATTTGTGGTTATTATGGGCGTTTCTATAGCAACAGGTGAAACCAACTTGAGACTGTCTATCATAGCCTTATAAAACCTCTCAGTCTCCTTCCCATGCAGAGTTGACGTGATGATGGTAAACATGTCACAGCGCATATGACTGAAATTTGTGAGAGCTCGGTTTGCGGACCTGACATTTGGATTCAGCATTAGTCTGTTGCCTTGCAGAGACAAAAAATAATGCTATGTTTGAAAGCTCTTTTTCATGTGTATTTGAAGGACATTGCTCTCATATGGTCACCCATATAATAAACTTGCTGCATGAATAAACAATTAATGCACCATTACTAATCAAATGACTTCTATTCATGATACTCTTTGCTTACAAGAACAAACACTGCATGGCCTCCATGAACCACTGGAATGTACCATCAGAAGAAATACTGGAACAAAAGTCTGTAATGTACAAAAGATGCACTGTTTGATTTCTCCAAAGTGGGTGAAAATGTGACTTTGATTTTCTGAGTCTTTGGACTAGGACAGGCTTTATCATCTAAATGTAAATTTGACTCATTGTTTCTCCTTTCAGACGCTGAAAGATCCAAATCTGTCAGCAAGGAAGGACTTTCAGAGGGAGGCAGAGCTGCTGACCAACTTGCAGCATGACCACATTGTTAAATTCTACGGAGTTTGTGTAGACGGAGACCCTCTCATCATGGTGTTCGAATACATGAAGCATGGAGACCTCAACAAATTCCTCAGGTCAGTGTTTCATTGAAGGTTCAGTCACTTACTAACAGAATGTGAATGTGAAACTTCCATAAGAGTCAAAGAAAAGTACATTTCTTTTGTCAAATTCCTGCCACTGAGACAACTTCAGCATTCCAGGTTAGCAAACATGAGTGCTTCAGTGCTTTTGTTCCATAATGTCAGACTGTACCGAGGGAGGTGACCTCTGATAAGCCTCGACAAAAGTGACACAATGATGGGACAGCAAGCGCTTTGGTAATGGAAAAGCTTCTCTGGCGCTGATGTCAGTGTGCATGGTCTGGGAGAAAAGTGTGTTATTTCAAGTGTGTTGACAGCTGCACTATGTGTGTGTGTGTGGTCTATCGTGTTTGTGAAGTTGGTGAAATAGTTGAAAAGATGACATGTTAGGAATGATTGTTGGTGTGTGTGTATGTGTTTGGGGATTTCTAAAGTGCATGAAGACTTTCTGTTGGGAAATCATTCCTGAAATGAAAGGCAATGTCGCGAATGATGAAATTCTTTCATGCAAGGTGCAAGACATGGCTGATTTTTGGTCTATTGGTCCTCTTGGTCACATTTAACAGATGAGATGCGCGGCGACTCATTGAGGTCAAAATCAACTTTTAGATAAACGGAGAACGGCCTGCACTCAGTCAGCCACCACTAAATGTGTATGCAGTCAAATAGAAGTCAAGACAAAGAGAAACACGCTAAGAAAAAGTAATACCAATCACACTACAGTGCAGATGAATTATTACACACACACATAAAGCAAAAGATATTAAATTGCACTAAATTTGAAAGATGGAAACAGACAAGTCGCCTTAGAGAGAGAGAGAGAGATGTAGTCTTTCCTGCACAGCGCCTGGTCTGTAATCACAGTGATGAGAGGGTGATGTGAACAGCGGGAACTTCTCACAGGAAAGAAGCTGTTCATCTTTAGCCAGAAATGCTAAACAGAGCTCTCAACCCAGACTCAACCTGTTCTGCTAAATGCACAACTATAGCACCTTGATGAAATTCCAGGTTATAGTCTGTCACAATGAAAAGGATTAAAGGATTTTATGTACAGACTTTGAAAACAGAAATAACATGCTATCCTTCATATAAATAAAGTTGATGCACAGGTGTTTTACTGCCACAGCCTTACCTGCTCTGCTGTGACCGTTAGCAAATGATTAATGGTGTTTGTGTAACAGTAAGTATTTCATATCTTTAATCATGTTGAAGGTAAACAGTTCATAATCCTTAAATTACACCTTTGCCTTTGGAAGTGGCAACTGGTCAGCAAAAATTATGTAGTTTCACTTTTAACACACCAAGAAGAGAGCTGTGTTATTAATATTAAATCATTAAAATAATTAATATTACTCTTTGTAATCCAGAGCCCATGGTCCAGATGCTATGATCCTGGTAGACGGCCAACCACTGCAGTCCAACGGAGAGCTGGGTCTTTCCCAGATGTTGCACATCGCTACTCAAATTGCCACAGGCATGGTTTACCTGGCCTCCCAGCACTTTGTTCACAGAGATCTGGCAACCCGCAATTGTCTGGTGGGCAATGGCCTACTGGTCAAGATTGGAGACTTCGGCATGTCCAGGGACATCTACAGCAGTGACTACTACAGGGTAAGACCTCAGGATCTCTATTTTGCTTGTCAAATGCCACCAGATTATTCTGCTGCTTTGTGTTTCACAGCACAGGGAGCCAGACAAACGTGACAGTGATTGACACTGAAAGGATTTCAACTGCCACATGTCAAATCACTCTTCCACTCTCACCTTCTCTGTGCACTAAACTGAAAAAAACAAAATAACAAATTAAGTTTTTGGTATCTCAGCTGATTGCGATCACATGCTGTTTCCTGTGTCACACAGGAGATTGTCATGTTGAACAGACTCCAAGCAGTAATCACTCATCACAAGAAATTCATGAAATTTCATTTGGATTTCCACATTATTTTTTGGCTTAGTTTGTAACTGAGTCCAAAACATCCCTCAATCAATCCTCCCAAGGCTGCTAACTAAAAAGCTGTTTCTAAAAGGTGAAGGCTGCTGCTCTCTCCTGTGTCAATTGTTGTTGTTTTTGTTTCCATCTTATATTTCCTAAGGAGACTTAGCAGCTCTCCCTCCACAGTGCAGCTCCAAGCCCCCTACACCAGTCTTCATACATTCAGACGAGGATGGGGAGGTTTAGCAGTATGGCAGGAGATGAGCCTGCTGAGCCTCCAGCCTGATGCTTAGAGGCTTGTTTATATCGCTTTCAGTTCATGTCCTCTCTACTGTTTACCACGATTAGCAACTTTGAATGCAGCAGACCAGACTACGAGTGCTGAGCCGAAGACTGTAGCATTTTGTTGAATAAATAAGTGGATATTATGGAGTGATGGCTGCTACAGATCTGGCTCCTTTACACAAACTGGTCTCATGAAATGACTTTAGGTTTCCCCTGATTTTGTTTTCCCAGCGTGACAGCTGGGCTGGTTTGGACTTTGCTGGGGGCAGCGCCAGCAGTTATGAAGTGTTCTCCTGCTCGGTGAATATCTCCGCACACATGAAATAATTACTAAGGAAGTTTGAGTGAGATGTATTTAGTTTTTGGTGCATGGCTCCTTTGTGCACACCATCTGTCTGTGTGTGTGTGTGTGTGTGTGTGTTATTTAAACTTGAATATGTATTGTTCACTGCAGGTTTTGAGTACGATTCAGTATAATCAAGCTTACAAACTGTTTTGGTCCTCAGTGGATATAGTGTCAGGTTGGCAAAGAGGTTAGGATGTTTTAGTGGGAACAGAAAATCATTACTCTGACTTTATTAAAAAAAAAAAAAACAGCCATGCATAATTCTGTTTAAAGATCTGTGATCACAGCAGAGCAGCACTGTTTGGCTGTTTAGACCAGAGGACAAAAACTGCCTTTTTATTTTCTTTTGTTTCGGAACTACAACACATTCATTTTGAAATATAATAATTGATACTACATGGAAGGGCAAATTCTTAGCTTTAATTTGAATAAGAGTAGTGCATCAGTATAGAAAGAAACAAGTTGAATAGAGAGCCCTTTAACCCCATAATTCACACATTTTCAATATTGTTTTGATCTAAACAGTTACATTGATTTTAATTTTTTGTTACGATTCTAAAAATATTTAAATTACAGGATGGCAATGGTCTTTTTCTCGTTCTATGACACACCTTAATAACATATTCATATCCAGCCGCACTGAAATATAATATTCAAAGCTTATTGTAGGAATAACATCAAGGTTATATAAATGTTCCACTTACAAGTCTGGAATACTCATTAAAAGCTCTTTGTGGAGGAGAATAATTGTATATTTAGACACTGGCCGCTCTTTTCATGTAAACTATATCAGATCTTACAGCATCAAGCCTCCTTATTTCAGTAATAATAGGATGCATGCATGGATTTTGTGTGCGTCAATTTTATTTCAAGTATGTCATCTACGTAGTTATCATCCTGTGGCCTGATTTCTATGTTTGTGCTCACTGTTGCTTGAGTGTGACATTTGAATGGTATCCTGGTCTTTACTTTTGAAATTGACTATGATCAGTTATGAAGTGACAAAGATTGTTGAAGTAAATATCACTGTTACAGCAAATCCCTGCTTATATTGGCTTATATTTATGCATAGATACCTCACAACAGAGTTCTGACAGTCTTTTCAAATTTTGGAGAAAGAAAGAATAAGAGATGAAAACAAGCAGGCGCAGGTACATCACCATTTCACACAGCTTCAGGTACAAATGGATGCTTGATTATTTGAAGACAGTGTTAATTTGTGCAGCACAATTTTCTGTTATTTTATTTCAATCAGGAAAAGGACAAATTAACATGAATTCAGAAAGTTTATTTAATTAAACTTTGGTATTGACCTCGTAGATGAAGGAGATGTGTAGGGATAGAGCTCTATGAATAACAGCTAATCTGAGTTCCCCCCAGGGAACATTAGACGAATCTTGACACTGGTGGATGTGGTGGATGGGCAAAGTAGAGCAGCATAGACTGCAATGACTGAAGAGAGAGAGACAACATGAGCAAAGTGTTTAAAATATACTTCTGTAAAGATGATCAGTGGGTGATTGGAAAGACTGAACACAAATATAGTCAAATCATTGAATGAGGTGGAGACTTGGTGACAATCAAAGATCAAAGATGGCTGACAGTTTCCTACCTGATCAAACTTGCACTTGCACACAAAAGTTTAATTTATAGGCTCTTTTGTTTTTGCAATATTTACCCAAGAAATATGTTCTTCTATTATACTCAAATTCTTCCCAAGCTACTGCAGTTTAGCTGCTCAGATACAACCAGTACAACTGTGGACGTCCTGGGTAATTTCAAATAGACCACTGTGGAAAAATAAAGGGATCCAATATGGTTTCTTGTTGTTTTCCCAAATTCAGTTTATCTAATTGGCTCTGGAGACGAAGTCATGGCTGATTTAACAGGCAGATACTGCTCAGCTGGATGATTAAATGGTTCAGTTGATTGATTTTGTCTGAGCAGTTATAAACCTAATATATAGAGGCTGTGAGCTGTGTTTAGTCACAGACATAAACAGAAAGATTTCCTTCAGTTTAAGCCCCTAACAGGGCATCCAGGAGCTGTTTAAGATGGGTATTGTACTGTAATCACATGTATCTACACCCTGAGATTAGTTAAGTATGTGTGAGCAAAAGATATCACATACCTCTGCCCACATGAGCATTATTCAGAAGTAGGAGGTCACTGAGGGATCAGGTCCTTGACATTATGTTAGAGACTCCTGCTGGTCGGTTAGGCAGTCTGTGCAGGGCAGGGTGGACCACTGGGCAAAGAGGTGAACCTCTGACCACATTATGCTTCCCCCCTGACAGGTGAAATGAAACAGCTGGAGATTCCATGTGTAGTTAAGACTGCCCAGACTAACATAGGAGTTAGCAGTGAAAAGATCCACAATGTAAGGGAATCCAATCCAAATTAGAAGGAAAGAGACACTGACCACAGAAACATTCATAGCAAAAATATTAGAATGCGTAAAAAGAATTAGAAATGTGTTGTTTACTCATCAGAGAAGGTCATTGTTCATGTATTCAACAAACAAAACAAGTTCTGTGACTGAAAGTAAACACATGCGAGGAGAAAAATGAACATAATTTGCAGTGAACCAGAATGAAAGAAGTCTTGGTTCTTTCTATCAAACCCAGTGTTGAATTTATTAGGAAATTTTAGATGGTTGAATAATTTATTGAATAATTTGCTCATTCAGTGCACGTGTCACACTAACACACTGCAGACAGAGAGGGTGAATAGTTATTGCAAATCTTTATGTTGGATTAAGGAAAATCTAGAGTAGCAATGGTTTGTAAATTGAGACTGGTGTCACTTTTAATTTGGGGTGTGTATGTTTATCTGTGTGTTTATGTTAGTGTGTGGCATGGCTTGTGTGAAGCTGCTGTTTGGTGTGTTGTGATAGCATCACCGCCCGCCTACACAGAGGAATATTGACAGAGCCCAGAGATAAGGAGCTCCTAACAGTATTGGACACTTTCCCTGTGTTGAGTGATTATAAATAGCGGTGCCCTGCCAAGAACACAATCCTCCCATCGCTGACTAGTCGTATTGACGCTTGTTGCCCTTTGGGACTCCCAAGACACTTTGCAGCAGGAAGGAACATTTTCAAGAAAGAGATGAATATTGCCCTAAATCACATCTATCTGTCATTTCCCCCTGCTCCACCTGCTCTGAATACATGCTTGCGTCGCTTCAAAAGAGACAGCTGCAGAACCTCTACAGGCCGACAGCGGAACCAGCGCCTGTTTTACACCACCACTTCGCAATATATCAGATAATGTTATCCTGAGTTCAGAGAGTGAATCACTGAATTATGCATGTTTAGGGGCAGGTATAAATGATGGTGAATGCTCTAAAGGTGCCTGGCAGTGCATTATAGTTGCAATAAGGCAGACAGAGTGGACTGTTGTTGTTGTTGTTGTTGTTGTTGTTGTTGTTGTTGTTGTTGTTGTTGTTGTTGTTGTTGTTGTTGTGTGTGTGTGTGTGTGTGTGTGTGTGTGTGTGTGTGTGTGTGTGTGTGTGTTGTGTGTGTCTATGTGTGTTTGTGTGTGTGTGTGTGTGTTTGTGTGTGTGTGTGTGTGTGTGTGTGTGTGTGTGTGTGTGTGTGTGTGTGTGTGTGTTACCAGAACAGCATACACATAAAAGCTCATCTAGGGGCTCTGACAACCTGTAGCTCCCAAATATCATATTATTTTCTTACAGTAATAGCAGGTTTCTTTGTACTGCACGTCTTCTTTAATACAAAAATGAGAATTACCAAAGCAATGTGCATTGCAATAAGTTTGATGTCCCCTGACAGCTCATTTCCCCCTGTCATTTTTTTTTTTTTTCAAAACAAAACGGTTACATACAATTGTATTATACTCAATGATTATGTCAGAGAAAACCAGTCCCTGATTTGTTACCAATTCAATACCCACTGGTGTGGGTGTGAGGGATGTGAGGGATGTGAGGGATTCTAGAAAAGTTTTTCATAGGATATTCTGAAAGCTGTGGCTGCCATGTTGGGTACTGGTCCTTCAGGACCAGAAGAAAAATGGCCTCAAAACAGCTCATTACAGCCAAAGTTTGAACAGTGACTTATAGGTAGTTGTCAAAGGATAAGATGAAGAAGTTCACAGTTTCCAGTCTTTTGTTAGAGAATATTAAACATCCTTCACACATTTCTCCAGAGGTTTGCTTTTAGACTGAGTGTTTTCATTTAGCAATGACAGTGTTCTTCATTTCATTTCTTCATTTCAATGAGCATAACACCGTCTGAATGTAAAGTAGGACTGTGTTGAGAAAACTGTTCGCAGCTAACCTTAGGTAAAAGACAGCAACAATAATTACAATATTATCTATATCATTTAGGTGTAAAATAGAAAGAATTTTTAAACCAGCGTTTGTGTTTGTGTCACAGACTAATGACTATCAAACACTGTAACAATGTTATAATCTAATGACTTGAGTTTCAAGGACTCGATGTTCTTTGTGACTGCCAGGAAGTCTTTGCTTACCTGCGCTGCTTTGCTTTGAAGAAAAATGGTCCCCAGGTTTGTACTGTTTCAAGGATCAAACAGACGCTCCGCTGCTGCATTATTTATCAAGCGCAAGCTCCTTAAAACTGTATGCAGCTTGGTGCTAATGAGTACACAGGCCATATTTATTACTGCTGCAGGAAGGGATGAAAAAAGTCTGTTCTGCTTCTCCCTTTGGGCCTTGTTTTTTTTTTCTCTCTCTCTCGTCCTGTGCCCCACACTCCTGTCTTACATGATCACTCTCTTATGTAGTAATAAATCTAAGAAATGAAAGAGGTGCGACTGTTGACCTGAGTGGATGTGTGCGGCTTTACACAGACTAGAAAATGCAGCTTCTGCATTCTTTGAACCTAGTTCACCATTCTGGGAAATATGCTTAGTCGCTGTCTTGACGCAAATTAGATGAGGAGGTCGATACTGTTTTTGTTTATGACTTGTAAATATGAAGTTACCACCTGCAGCCAGTTAGCTTAGTGCAGCTTAGCATAAAGGCTGGATGCTGTAGGAAACAGCCTTGCTCTTTCCAAAGGTGACAACCAGTCCATCAGCACCATTAAAGCTCACCAAAAACTAAAATAACCAGGTTGCAGTTTTATGTGTCAGACTACTTTTGGCTGAGTAAGAGTAACTTCTTAGTGTGTTATTGTTCCCTTATGGTTGCCAGGCAACCAGTGGAGAAATGGCCATTAGTCAGTAATTCAGAACTGCAGACTCCATTTACGTAATAAGATTATAATTGTTGCTTTCATTTAGCAAACACAGGTTAATTGGACATCAGTGTTTTTTGTTCTCACCACCCTTGCACTAGTTTTGTAATGATTTTTTATTTTTCCCAAAATTTGGACACATGTCAAAAGCCCTCAAATGTTCCATGAGATGTATAATTTAACAGCATGGCACTGGGCTACACTGCTAATAATTTCATATTGAGGCTGCAGTTACAAACTCAGCTGGAGCCGATGAACCCATCTACACGTCGTATTGTGCATATGGTATGGCTTGAGACTTACATACCGAAAAATGTGAACGTGAAATTGCATGATAGCAATAATGCATAATGTGTGTGTATGTATGGATGTGCGTGGACACATTTGTGTGTTTTGAAAAGCGTCCAAAAACTTTCACTACCCACCGGCATGCAGCAGCCACAGTAGATACCACTTTATCTCCACTTGGCAGCAGCGCAGCAGGTAGAAACCTAATGGACATCATAGCCTCTAAAAGTGAACTTGTGTTTGCTGCTGTTTGAGCTGGGAGAGTAGAGATAGCAGCCCGGTTAGAGCAGGGAGAGAAAGAGTGTCTAGATGGTTATCGGGGCCCTTTAAGATGTCTGGGGCCTCCCAGGGCTCCCTGCAGGCCGCAGAGCGCCCATCGAAGAGCCCAACTGGGCCAGTAATCTATCCCCCTGCCATGCTGCTGTGCTCTCCACGCCGTTAATCCAATCACTCCCCTGCCACGGTGGGACAGGCAGAGCACTAATCCAGTTTACACAGCAACAAAAAAAAAGCCCCAGACTCATTCCTCACTCCCCACAGAGCATTGCCAGCTTCTCGATGTGACATTGAGTGAGAAAGATGAGGATAATTACAGGGGCAATTATTTTATTTTTATTATGTGTTCAGGCGTTTTTTTTCTTTTTCCCCCCATGTTCCAAGCTAATTGCCATGGCCTTGTCACAAAAACCCAAGGTGATAGCATGCAGTCATTTGGGAAACAGAGTCAGCCAGTTTTAATGTTCCTCGCCACAGCGGCAGCAGTTGAATCATTAGCATGCATCTGATGAGGTTTAGCCTTGCGTGCAATGGGCAGGGTGGACCTCAGATAAGTCATTTAGGATAACAGGAACTTAATTAATTCTGTTTAATCTTTATAAAGCTCCACAGGGAAACAGATTGGTATACAGCCCCTCGCCAACTCCTTCACCTCACTCTCAGCCCACCTAGCTTGGCTCGGCCCAGAGGTTTTACACAACAGGGGCAACTGGTCTCTGCATCAATATTGGCTTAATGTTGTGTACAGTACTAAAACGTGTCATGTCTAATGAGACCAGCTGGTGTATAAGTCAGTGTTCATTTGGCCATTACCTTTCAGTGGAACCCTGGCTAATGTGGGTGGGTGGTGGACACAAAACACCACAAAATTTATTCTTGCACTGTCAAAAAATGTTTTGTGTTCAAAACACAGAGGAAGAGCACCTCACGGCAAAACACCTTAATTACTATTCTATCTGTCTTACCACTGAAGAAAAACAACAGCAGCTACAATAGTCTTCCAGGGTGCAGTGCTAGATGAAACTTGTTTAGTCTGGGAATCAGCCAGACAGAGAGCTGGTAGGGAGGAATTCAAAAAAAGACTGAAGATGTTTCTATCTTTGAGATTCCACTAATATCTCATATGCCCTTGGGCAGGTTATAGACAAGCAGCATTGTGACCTGACGATGTGGGAAAAATGACACAAAAGTGTTCTCTCCCCACTTTACGACTCTACACAGAGATTCAGTTGAGAATAGCACTTAACCTCTGGTGGGATTAGCAAAGGACTGTGGTTGCACTGGGCAGCTTCGGGGTGTAAATGTGTGTAAATGTATTAATGTGAAGCAGCACGGGGCTGAAAAATAAGTGTGTGCTCAGCAAACCCTCTCTGGACTGTTAGATAAAAAGGAAAAAATGAACACAGAGTCCTGAGGAGTGAAAAGGATTCAACATAACAACATTTTGCAAGTCTGTCATAACAAATAGGGATTCAAAATCCAATCTGTGAAGTAAATTTAATTTGATATATGTTTGAAGAGTATTTTTCTCTTAGTTATATCCAGTTGCCCATTCAGCAACACAGCAGAGTGAAAGACTGACTGCAGTATAACATTATATTTTCAGTGAGGGAAGAGTGGAAGTGAAACGATGCCCACCATTCGTTTTGCTGAAACACCACTTAGAGCAAAAGTTGGATATTCTGGAAGTTAATGGAGTGTGATTTTGATTCACAGTCAGCATATAGGTGTTGTTGTAGAAAACTGTCTCTAATGGTCTAGTTGACCTCCAGGCCCTGAATACAAATATCGATTTATGTTTAATATAAGGTAGGCATGCAGCCTCGCGATAACTCCATGCAGTAAACACTCCATACCACACACCAGTTATCGACTTATACAAGAGACTCAAGACTAGGGTTTGCACTGAGGAACTCCAAGGTCCAAACAGTATAAAATGGCCAGAAATATATCTAGAGGATCTAAAATATCTGGAGATTTTCCTTTGTTAGATGGCAAGGCTCCTTAAAGAGCATTTGCTCTGTGGAATTACCACCAAGCGATATGAAGCATTTATGCCATTCCGTACCATTTAGGGATCATTATTTAAAGGTCTTTTTTAAAGAGTACGTGTTTCATTTGAACATCAGCTGACTCCAGCAGTTTGCTGCGTCCACAAGTGGTGAATACAGAGCAGCTTTTCCTGACATTTCTTAACTTTGTAATGTCTTGCTTTAAAGACATCATCATTAAGCAGTGTGACTCAAATGTTGTGTGAGCACAGCACAATGAGTGAAGAGCCATTGAGCAAACTGTGGAAATGTTGGATACACAGGAATATCTATCTAAAGAACAAAGGCAATAAAACCCCTGAGGCTGTGTGTTATTTCTTCTTTTAAATCTTAGTCATAGTCTCACTTGAAGTTCAGATGTAACTTTTTATAAGGTTTTTTTTTTTCAGATTAACACATAACTAAATTAAGAAAGTCTGCACAATACACATTTGTTCTTACATATACCAAATATTTACATCCACTGTCTTCAAGGCATAATGGTTTCATACTTAACTGAACCAACTGTTCTCAGCTTTCCTAACTAACTAACTACGCTAACTTTCTTACAATCCTATTAGTATGAAGGCTGAACAAGGTAAAAGAATATGGTTGACTTGAATCTTAATCAAAATATGATTAAATAATGATGTAAATTAGTATGGAAGTGTTGGTACAGCTCATGACTTACTCCAACTCAACAACTAGATGGATGAAGTCGTATTGTATTAAAAAATGTAATTGCTGTATTGTAAATATGAGGCCACGGACGAACAGACAGACAGACAGACAGACAGATTATGATATGATTATCATAGATTATGATGATGTGTACAAACTATAGGGGATCTTTTGAGGCATTCTGGCTTATTGATATACCTCATGTATTTAAAGGTCTCATATTTTTAGAATTAATTTCAATTCAGGTTTGTGGGTTTTATCAACTCAGAGGTGTAAAATAAAAGTTGTGAAAACATGAAGTTGCTATTCTAGCTCCCCCTTCAAGAAGAAGGTAGTAAGAACTTAATGACCAATAGCAACAGCAACTGCAACATGGTGATTCAAGTTTTAACACCATTACAGAAGTGTTTAATAAACATATACAAACAGTACAGATGTAGCTGTAAGTATTAAAATACGCCTCATAACCATTCATTCATTTGAGACATCAAGCTGACATGAGAAGATTGTGTTTGATTTTCAGAGGAAATGTGTAATGAGTGTACAACGTAAGGTAATTAGTTAGGCTGGAGTCGTTTTTTTTTTTCTTTTTTTTTTTTTTTTTTTTTTTTTTTTTTTTTTTAACCAAGATTTGAAACACTGCGCAGCACTCACAGCTGATGGCACCCAGATGTTGGAGTCGGTAAATTGGGTTGGGAGACAAGCTTATTATGATTGAATGATTGAAATGAATCTGATTTTGTTGTAACTGAGGAGTGTAGAGCTGAGGAGCCGTGTGTGGGTGAATGCAACCACACGAAAAGAGATAGTCCTAATGATGAATTCAGAGTTTGTGGCGTGTGTGACTTCTATTTGGTTTCGTCGTTGTACATAGGAAATGAGCATGGATGGATGGATGGATTGATGGACAGGCGGATGGACGTGTGATAGACATATGTCTGATACAGGAATGTGTCCTCTGACTTAAAGACATCAATCCTATTGTTATCTTGACAAATGTTGAAATAACAGCAGCAAGGAACAAAACTGAGCTGCATTACAACACCTACAAGAGTGCGACGTGATAAGACAACAAATTCCATACAATCAGCATAAGTGTTGTATTTTATCTGTAATGTCCTATAGATATGACTCAATATGCACTCCATCAAATTTCCTAAATATGCAAATCTAAACTGAATTGGTTTTTGAGTCTAACTTGACTTGAAAAAAATGGACATACTGGTCCATCGATTGGTCTTTTTTTTAACTTTCTCAGCAGGCTTGTTCAGTGTTCATGTAGTCAGCTCAATAGTCTTTATCAATACATGACTATGATGGTTATACAGTTACACAGTTCACAAAAAATATAGTAAATAGATCAAGATTTAAGTTTTTCCTTTAGGATGGGAAATAAAGTACAGGAGGGGAAGCCTACAATGGCTTCAGTAACAGCAGCCTTCACATCAAATCACAGCAGCATATTAATAACATTATCTGTCAATAGTGTACTTTGGCTCCTGTGCCTCACAATAATCATTGTAATTAATACTGTCTGAAAATTCTGAGCTAAAACTAGCAATACTTTGCTCCTTACTCCCACATCAGTCTTGTCCAGCTCATCACCACCATGATTAAAGAACAGTCACTGACATGAATGGGAAATAGATTTTAAAACAATGCCTGCTAATGGAAGCTGAGAGCAAGGGTGATTAATGGATGATTGTTTAATTGATTAACATCCAGCCTCAGCAGATTTACACTAAGGGAGACTTCATTTCATGTTCTGCTGGTTTGCAGACTTTAAGGAGCTCACAGCTCATATTTCATTTGCTTCAGCTGTTACCTTCCTCCAAACAAACCAAGCAAACCGTCTTATGTATGCACAGAGTTTGCATGATGATAGTTAGATACACTACAGATAAAACAGAATGCAGACATTCACGTTAGCAACCATATGAACTACTATACCTCAAGAGTGCATGTGAGCATATATCAGTGGTTTTCTTGAAACCATCTTATACAAAAAGTGATTAGAATACATTCACTTCCATGTTTAAAGAGCTTTTGATCCTCTGTGTAATACCAGTGTCTCTGCAGAGAACAGACTGCAGATTGTTATTTTCCATCAAGAACAAAGGGTTATTTTAATACCATAAACCTAAGAATTTCACATGATTTAATGCACACGGAGCAGGTGGCAGATAAGTCAACATTTTCCTCAATTGCATCAGTGTGAACATACACCAGTGCTGCATACATTCATGAGAAGTTAAGCTTGTTGTATCAGTTACATACAAGGACTTTTAATCCCCAGATGCCCGCGAGTTGTGATGACAGCTAAATTTTCTGTGCTGTGTTTTCATCCACAATTCCATTTGTAATGAACATATTCTTTTCTCTTCTCTCCTCCTGTCCTCAGGTTGGGGGACATACCATGCTACCGATTCGCTGGATGCCCCCGGAGAGCATCATGTACAGGAAATTCTCCACGGAAAGTGACGTCTGGAGCTTCGGAGTTATCCTGTGGGAGATCTTTACTTATGGGAAACAGCCTTGGTTTCAGCTGGGTAACAATGAGGTACAAAGCGCCTGAAGCGTGTAGATAAACCTCCATGAGATAGAGAACATACATATTAGTAAGGGCTGCGCCGCGGGCCTTCATGAAAACACTGAAAATGATAGCTAAGATTATCCAGTGGTAAATGTTACTGTTCCATTTCCAAATGTCAAGCAATGGAGTTTATTGCTTACACATAAAAACAGCATATTTAATTATTTTTTGTGTTCTTGAATATACAGGCCCTCCCTCACTAAGCATATTGGGTGATGAAATATTCTTCACATCCTTAAAGTGAGAGCATCAGCTTTCTAATCGCAGATTTAAATGAACATTACCATTCTGGATCTTAATTTACTGCCTCGTGTTTTCTTCTTTTCTGTTCTCTCTCTGAGACTCACACTGGCCCAACGAGGTGATAAATTGATGCCGCTTTGCCACCAGACAAGATGCTGCATTACATAATACCCATGATTGGTTTGTTTTTTTTTTCTATTGGAGGCTCTGCTTTGAATCAATAAAATTCAATTAGGATTGCTCTTGTAAAGCAAACATACTGGGAAAATTAAATTGACCTAAAAGAATAACCTGGCATGTGGCATCCATAGCACTTATAAGTATTTCAATTGAAACATCGATACATGTTTGGGCTTGACACAAACTGGAATTTCCACATTTCTATGTACACAGATAAACTCCAATAGCAAAACAGGAGTTTCAGAGTTTTCAGAAACACATTTAATAAACTACATTTTTCCAGCAAAAGGGAAAATACATTGCATTTTTCGAATGTAACTTTGTCTTCATGTGGTGTTATATTAAAACCATGTAATTATTATTCAGTTATTCATGTTCTAACAGATCTAACAGAATACAGAGTGATACATTACTGCAACAATTATAAATAGGCATCAGTGACTATGATGAATTATTACCTGGGCTCTGTATCTTCTCTTGTTTCCAAATGGCCACATTCACTGGGCTTTATAGCCTCCACCACGCTCCTCTACAGAGCTGCACAGTTTACTTTTACAAGCAAACTGCTCTGCTGTCGAACAATGTTCAAACCAACAAACCTTTACTAAACTTTAGAGGAGGATCCAGATGTAAAATATATGTGAATTATGAAGGAATCTAAGTAAAATGATGTGTTATACAAGGAGAATATAATGGTGCAGCCATAAAGATACACAGTCATGGTTTGTATATTTCTATAAGAGCTGAAATAAGCTGATACAGAATAGATATGAGCCTATGAGACAGGTGGAATAAGATGATATTAAACAACTTCAGAGCTATTTAGAGGAATCAAGAAACGAAACACACACTGTGTGTTTCATTTCTTTGACATTGCTGCACTTGTGGTCGGAGATGCTGCTGCTTTTCCACCTCGTCTGTTTAACGCTGTGCCTCCTGCCTGAGCTTCTCAGACCTCGACTCAGTCTGTGGGTCTGCCTGCAACTGAGCATCCCGCAGTTTATCTGTTCATCCGAGTGGCTTGTTAACTGAGGAAACTGGAGTCAAGCTTTGTACTCTGATCACAGGCTCCAACTGTGACCATACAGCTAGTGTGACAAATCACAACCTTGAATTCACTTTCTCTTGTCTATTAGCAAAAGTAATGATATTTGCAGTTGAGCTCTTCATTACATACCTTCAAACACCAGCGTTTCTGGTCTTCAAATCATCCATAAAGGCCAAAGCTAAGAAAAAAATGATATACAGTTAAACATTGACACAGTAAACAGCTCAGATTTAAATTTGCACTTGTTAAAATGTCTCAAAGTTTATCCAGCAGTTTCCGTTTTTTTAATCACATTAGCATATGGGCTTGTGAACTTCTAGCTTGTGGTGTTTCTATGATCACAGCAACTCAACGGAAGTCACAGCAAGGGACAAAATGAAACCTGAATTGAACTCATAGAGCTGAACTAATGATGAGAAAGTAAAAGAAAGTCAGAAGAAGAAATGATGAATAAAACATTAATTTTAAGTGAAAGAACAGGTTCAGACTCACTCAGTAACTCTCCGTCCTGAATATGTTTATAAATGGTCTTTAAGGTCTATATTTCATAATTGTAAATATTTGATAATATTTACAACCCTAAACATGTGTCACCGTGTTTTAATTTGATGACTTACTGGAAACTGTATGTAATATCAGGATATTTTTTTTCTTTTGAGTGTGTAATAGGAATAGAAAATCAATTACTGCCATAATTTACAATATAAACACAAACACAAATTCCCATAGGTTACAAAAGCACCACTACATTAAACATCTGATTTCACTGTCATTCATCATCGGTCACATCATCACATGACTGTCATCTCACATCTGTTTGGTCGGGTGCCGTATCCATTATTGGTTGAGTGTAAAGTTTGTAATCTGGGAATTCCTATAAAGATGCTCCGTATGTCTTTGCACAAGTTGATCCTTCATCCTCTGAATCTCCAGGCTGCCTCTCTGCCAGGTTTGTTATCTGGTGTGAAAAGATATGACAAACTCTGTATAACAATAGAACAAAAAGAGTAGAGTTTACCGTGTAAACAGATGTAACAGGTGGAACAACAGAGCAGAGTTCCCCCCCGGGTTGCTTTTACTATTTTGTATTTTTTGTATCTTTTGTTGACACTCTTGAGTGTAAACCACAGTAGAATCATATTTATTTAAACACTGATTAAGTTTGTCGTACATTCTTTCCAGAAAATTAAGCTTCAGACAGCAGTAGATTATGAATGTTCTGACACTGCGGCGTTGTGTTGCTTGCTTGTAAAAGAATGAAATTGCACAGCATCAAAATATGCTGCTGTTTGCTTTTTAGAAAATGAAAGAAAAAAAAATTTTGACCTGGTGTCAGTATCTTAAGTGTGAAGTATAAAGAATTGTTGGTGATGACAACATTCAAAGAAAACACAGAATTCAAAACAACACTTTTTCAATACAGCCATAGTCACTGCGTATACTGTCATTTTAAGCTGGTGGCCTGGAATTGACACAAATAATAAAGTCAAACTGTCACCGCAGCAGTGAATCGTCTGGTTAATTAGAGTCCAAGTCAACAACACAATGATCAATCACTCTATTAGCAACATCGCAAACATCCACGCAGCAGATATTCAGTGTTATTATTTTGTGCTGTTAACCGGAAAAAAAAAAAAAATCTTGGTCGCCCTTTAATATTACTCAGATTTAAGACTGAATGCATTCTGTTTATTTCTTTCATCTCAGTTTCATTAGTTCAAAGCTCGAAGGACGGTGTGCTCAGTGTCACTGGTTTCTCATTATGAGCAAACCAAAGCAATCAGTCAGTGAAAATCGTCTGTCTCACTCCACTGCCCTCTCTCCTCTGCAGGTTATTGAGTGCATAACCCAGGGTCGGGTTCTGGAGAGGCCACGGATTTGTCCTAAGGAGGTGTATGACATCATGCTGGGCTGCTGGCAGAGGGAACCACAGCAGCGACTGAACATTAAGGACATTCAGAAGGTTCTGTTCGCCATGGGTAAAGCAACGCCGGTCTACCTGGACATCCTGGGCTAGCAGCAGCCCCGGATGGCCCGTTCCTCGCCAGACAGACAGATCGACAGAGACATACAGACAGACCAACCCACGTGAATCCAGGAATAACCAAACCAACCTGCTCCACTGTCGAACAACATCTACAATGTTTGGGAAGGACTTAAGTGCCTGCAACACTTTTGGATATAGTGGATAAAACGTATTCAAAAAAGAAAAAAAAAAAAAAAACACGCACTTTTACATTTTGTTTACTTGCGTATAAGATGTACAGGTTTGAAGAATTCTTTTTTTTCCCTCAAAAAACTGCAAAAATACACAAAAATGGAGACTAAGGGAAAGTATTGTGGACTGGTAATAGGAAAATGGCCACAGTTTGATTATATTGTAGAGAGAACACATCAGAGTTAAAATCTATCCTGGGTTTGATTTTAAGAATATATATAGAAATATTACATATATTTTATATTTATTTCTTTTTGTCAAAGTGTTGGAGTTGGTGTTGGTCTGCCATGTGTGTTGCTAAGGGCTCAGCCCTGTCTGAAGACATCACCCACAAACTATTGGCAGGGACTTGACGATGGAAGCCTTACTTGCACTCTGATTGGCCGGCACTGAGCTTTTAAAGGGAACTCTGCTTCTATGGAATAACACTGGATATTTGAAAAAAAGGAACACTCTGTAGAGGACCTACCCAATCAGACAACTGACAAATCTATTTTAATTTAAAAATAATGTACATATTGTAAAATTCTATGTGTCAGAATTATGTTAACTTATTTTTTCGGACGTTATTTTGGTTCCTTCTCTGACTGTGATCTGGGTGGCTAAAGTTTAAAGCTATGGTGTCTGTTTTCATCCTAATATAGGGGAGATTTTTGTCGGGATTTACCTGTGTCAGTGCTGGTAAGTCGTCGTACTGAAGGTGAATGGCAGCAAATAAGGTTTGAAGCCCACTGACACTGAATCACAGACTTTGGAGAATGGTGGTGGTGGGGTAATTCAGAGCTATTGTTCAACACTTTTCCAAAGAGGTGATGAGACCTCGCATTGATGTTCCAGTTCATTTGCTTCTCATGGTGAGAATAATGCGTTGATAAGTCATATCTTACACCACGCCCCCCAAACACACATACACACACATGCTTTGAGAAACTGTTCTGTCATTTTCAGGCTTTTTGGTGTAAAACTGCTTTTCCACTCTAAAGAAAACATTTTTGTAACTGAGAGTATAAATCATTTGTTAGGCACAGGTGTGAGCCGACCATACACAGGCTAAGGAAATCTGCAACATAAAGAAATGGTTTGACATTTTGGGGAAAATGCACTTATTTAGCCTACTTTCTTGCTGCAAGTTCCTCTCCCAATATGTCAGTTTTATTATGAAGTCACGGCCCAGAGGTAGTTAGCTTAGCTTAGCTTAGCATAAAGATAAAACAGGGAAACTGCTATCCTGGTTCTGTCTAAGAGGGAACAAAAAAATCTGCCTACTATCACCTCTAAAGCACCTCTAAAAATGGGCTGACGTGAAATCTCAGCTTCTGGGCTCTGATCCAGAAATAAGAGCAGTCACAGTCAAATTCACAATGACATTTATAATCAGGAAAATAACAAAAAGACAGCCTTTGAACAGAGCCTCACTCAGAAATATGTTGTGTGTCTCACTGTATATGTTAAAAAAACAAAATGAATTTGTTTCATCTTTCATTATTTTTGAGCTGTCATTAACAAACACAGTTTCCCAAATCCTAGATTTAACAGGTTAAAAACATCACAGCTTAACAAGAGTCTGTGGATGAGTTAAGCAGGGGCACTGGTGAGTACAATAGATGTGGATGAGATTAATTACAGATGATGCTGATGTGATGGAGAATTCTTTAAAACAGAGTTGAGTTTTTTTTTAAATAAAGTTAATCATTGTTTAACTTGGTTGACATCACAAAGGTTTCAACATTTAGTATCAAATGTTGTGGTAGATGATCATTTGTGATAACAACACAGGAGCAAAGTATATGTTTTCATAAAGACTGATGAAAGTGTGAGCTTGGTATAAGTGACTGAAGCTGCTAAAACAGAAGCTAATCCAGATATGATTGGTTTGTCAGCTTTTGGTCCCCACATTCTTTTTTAATTAACAAAACCCAAAAATTTAAAAGGCTGCCACCAACTTTATATAACAGTTTAATTACTTAGCTATGTGTTTTAAAGGTGCAGGCTCTGTCTAAAGTGAGACTAGCTGGGTATCACCTTGTCTGCAGTCTGTGTCCCGAGCTGAGCAGCTGCCAAAGCTTCATATTTACCCTGCAGGCACAAAAGCATTATCGTTCTTCTCATCAAACTTTGAGCAAGAAAGCAAATAATTGTATTTTTCCGTGATGTTGAATTATTGTTTCTTTTAAAGTATTCTGGCTGGATACCATCAGCATCTTCCTCTTCACAAAGCCATGGAAAGAAATGTGATGGCTTCCTGCCTCACATTTCATTTGGAACAACAAAATGAAAGCATTTCTTTTTCCATTAATCTGATTTCTTTTTTCATCAGCTGTACATGACCCACAGTCACTCTTCTTCCTCGCACTTGTGGCCTTTGCATGTTTAGCAGTGATGAGGTTTTACACCCATCTGTTGCTTTGATAAAA